>OX377618.1:236056799-236656799 GCA_947397865.1 Polietes domitor | reverse complement strand
AACTCTTTTCCGCTCTAGAGACCACATCTTTCACTTGATTTGCTTCAAATTGCCCTGCATTACCTTATAATTCTACTAGAAACATCTGTGGTGAAAAAGGATTAAATCGGTTCAGATTTAGATATAGCCCCATACAAATTTCGCTCCCGATTTGACTTTTTCCGCTCTATAAACCACATATTGTATCAGATTGTCTTCAGATTTGGCAAACCATCTCACATTTCCCCTAGAAACAACCATGGTGAATATAGTCAGATCGGTTCAGATTTATATATAGCTCCCATACAAATTTCGCTCCCGATTTGACCTTTCCGCTCTGGAAACCACATATTGTATTAGATTGTCTTCAGATTTGGCATAACATCTTACATTTAAACTAGGAACACCTATGGTGAAAATGGGTCAGATCGGTTCAGATTTATATATAGCTCCCATTAAAAGTTCGCTCCCGATTTGACTTTTTCTGCTCTAGAAAACACATATTTTAACAGATCCTCATCAAATTAGGCGAAATATCTTATATTTGTTCTATAAACAGCCATGACGCAAATGGGTCAGATCGGTTCAGATTTACATATAGCTCCCATACAAATTTCGCTCCTGGATAGATTTTTTCCGCCCCATAAACCACGAATTTTCACCGAAAGTGAGCATAACACGTTATATTTAAACTGGAAGAACTTATTGTGAAAGTTAGTCACTTTATTCCATGTTTGGATATAGCCCCGATACAAATATTCTTGTCGATGTAACAAATTGGGCCAGGTTATATTAGCCTATGATTAGGAAACGTACAAAAATTCTTCCGTTTTCACATTTTACCGAGTTGAATTGTATTCGGATAGAAAGTGGAGTGTATCATATAGTCGGCTCCGGCCGACTTTAGCCTGTTTATGATTTTTTACGTGCCAACAAAAATAGATTTTTTTTTTAAATTGTTGTTTTTCCCAATTTTTGGGTTTATTCCTAAACTGTTTCTATGTGAAAGTATAATTCCCAACATATCTAGACATCATAATTACCTTTAATTGAACCCACCCATCGGACCAATACATCGAAAACGAGAGTACAACTATTAAAGGTATACACGACAAAAATTTTTATTTTAGTAAAAATTAAAAAATATATCCAAACAAATTTGTTGATTTAATCAGCATACCTCAATGCACGCAAAATAAAATATTTTCCCCCGTTTCTAACGAGTGATTTTTTTGAGGTTAGGATTTTCATGCATTAGTATTTGACAGATCACGTGGGATTTCAGACATGGTGTCAAAGAGAAAGATGCTCAGTATGCTTTGACATTTCATCATGAATAGACTTACTAACGAGCAACGCTTGCAAATCATTGAATTTTATTATCAAAATGCGTGCTCTGTTAAGAAAGTTCATCGCATGCTTCCATTTTATGGTCAGTTTAATCGACCCACTGAAGCGGCTATTCGGGCTATTGTGACTAAATTTCGCACCAAATTTACATTGTTGGACATTAAACCACCAAGACGCTTACGTAGAGTACGAACTGAAGAAAATATCGCAGCTGTATCGGCCAATGTTAATGATGACCATCAATTATCGATTCGTCGCCGTTCGCAGCAATTGGGCCTCTGTTACTCAAAAACGTGGAAATGCCAAAATTGGACTAAGCGGATGGACCACTTAAAAAATCACCCTTTACATAACATTTTGCTTTTTTTTGGTTACATAGTGTATTCTAACAGAGCTAGTATTCTATTTCTATTTCGGTGATTTTGTAAAAAAAGAAGCCACCACTTTCGAACTCACACAGTTGCCTAAAAATAGACCTAAGCACACTACTTTAAAATTGCAACAAAATGGATTAGTGTAATCATTTCGAAAATCAAAATAAAAGAATTAAAATTGCAAAAACTTTAAAAATCTGACCCTGCTATAAAACACCACATCAATATTTTAAAAGTAATTGGAATTACCTTCGAAACAAGGTATAACACATTATCGGCAAAGTATTTCAGGAGTTACAGGCGATTTGATTTGGTCATAACTCGTGAAATAAAAATCAAATTTGTTTCCCAAAAATACGTATACAATATTTTTATCAGAAGAATACATACATAAACTTTCAAAACCATCGCAGCTATTGAGGTGAAAACCCGTACCGCTTGACATGGAATGACTCTAATGTTTTTTTTTTTCTTTTTTTCAAAAAAAATAAATAAAAACATTTCTTGGTTTGGTGGGAAACTCATGTGAACCTTGTAGGATTTGTGAAATCATACTAAAGCGATGATACTTTGTTGAGAAAAAAATTAAATTTTGGAAAAAATCGTGGGTTTCATGTTCACATTACTGAACTAACCTCGCAATATGATTGATAACTTTATTAAAATTTTTTAAATATTTTTTGTTTATAACTGTTTTCGTTTGTTTTTTTTCGGATCTAGTTCATTTCGCATTCATATTCTGTATGACATGGCTTATATTCAAAAATTGTTTATTATTCTACAAAAAATATTTGTTGGTACAAAAAATCATTTTCAATCGTTTCCTTGCACTGTGTCGTTAATAATAAAAATCTGCATTTTTTGCCTAGAATACATGGAACACTTACCACAATGAGCCAAATCAATGATGGGCACCAAACTCTTGGCCAGCAAGGTGTCGACTTTGTCGTCATTTGTTTTGTTTTTCAGCATTTTTGCGTAGCACACTTCCTTCGGCTGCTGTTGTTTCCTCTGTTGCAGTTGCAATACTGTTGTGTTTGTGTTTTTGAATTTCAAACAATTGCAATTTTGTTTTTTTTTATCGTGACTGCACTGTCTTTTGGTTTGGTAACAGTTCAAAAAGGCTAAAAGAAAAACACACACAAACACACAATCAATTGAAGTTTAAATAAAGGTGATCGCAGGGAGATTTATGCATTTAAAACGTATGGCGATTTTTTTTTAATTTTAATTAAAACTTGTTGCCTTATTTTTCGGTAAACACTTAAATTACTTTTCTAGGGTTTTTTATTTCGTATATTGTTGTTTTAATTTTAAACGGGGAAATTATGACGCACGACGTACTGTCTGTGAGTGACACCGAATCGTCTAAATTTTTCTGTTTGCTTTTGTCATGTGCTGCACTGCACTGTACTGCACCGCCACCACACACACCTCTCACAACACTCAGTAATAATTACCGTCCACAAATGCCACTGTTTATTTGTTAATAATTTTAAATCTTTTAATTTTATTAGGGATCTTGTTCTCATTCAAATTCCGCTAGAGACACGCACCTCTCTATTTTCGAATTGTTTTTTTTTAATATTGCTTTCAATTCAAAAACAAACATTAACCGTTAAAACTAATATTGAATTTATGTGAAAACAATGCACCGTAGCTGCGTTTAAACAATTCAATTCTATAACGTTCAATGTTCTGGTGATAACTAAACCTGCGGTATATAAAAAAATATTTTTAACGAATTTTTATACGTCAACTCAACTGAAATCTCTCTGCTCCAACCTTACCCCTTCCCCCTTATACACCGGCAGCCCCTCCCCCAGTCGTTTTAAAACAACCACAACACAATAGCAAAAACACCACCTCATCATCATCATCATTATTATTGCGCCAAGCACCACCCTACCCTACTCTACTCACTACCCCGTATTCGTCTTTCGATGAAATCGGTTTTACCAGTCAGTGTTGGTCGGTCTGTCTGTGTCTGTCCGCAAGTCTATCGAACATCGAAAAGAAAGAATGAAAAAATAAAGAAAGATCTTGTATTTGTTTATTATCGATCACTCTCGGTGTGATTACACTATCAATTGATCTGTGCGGACAAGTCCCCACACACACACGCGTTGCTGAGAGGAAGATAGTGACAATAGGAAAGAGAGGGAAGGTCTAATTAACAATCTCTATAAACCAAATAGATAAATAAAAAATTGAGTTTTTACAAAAGCCAAATTCCATTTATTTTCTTCTTTTTTGGCAGAACTACAGGTGTGAGCAAGTAAATAGTAAACTGCTAGAGTTTTGAATTATCACGCAGAGAGGGCTCTTCCCAGCTAAAAAATCGAGTCTTTTCGAAGTCGTGTAACCTTTATAAAGCTACTGCTGAAACTCTGCATGACTCGGAAGCAATAGAGCCAAGCAGTAGCGCTACGAAATAACCCCTAATACTATATGTATATAATAGAGTTGAGTTTCTGACTGACTGACTTATCATTGATCAGCGCCCAGACCAAACGGTCATGACATTTTTAATTATGACGGATGAAGGGTTTAACGGACGAAGAAAGGGTTTTTTAGATTCGTACTTTTAGGGGGTGAAATGGGTCAATAGGGATAAATATCGAACCTTCGTCCTGTCTAAACGGCAGTACCAAGAAACATGAAATCCTTACCACGCACACAAGCTACAAAAAATCATTTTTCGAAATTTTTACTTTTAAGGGAGGAAATAGAGAGAGAGAGAGAGAGAGGATAAAAATGGTACCAATCGAAGTAATACAGCTATATTCGTGAAAATCGATATTTACATTTCTCTGACAACGTAGACTTGCAAAATAAATGGATATTTCGAAATTTGTACAAAAAGGGATAAAAATGGTACCAACTAAAGTATTGCAGCTAGAATTGTGAAATTTGATATGTAAATTCCTCTAACCGCGTAGAAAGTGGATTTTTCGAAATTTGTACTTTTAAGGGATGGGCGGGACAAAAAGGAATAAGAATGGTACCAACTAAAGTATTATAGCTAGAATCGCGAAATTCGGCGTGTACATTCATCAAACCAAGTAAACGGGCTACATAAATTGTTTTTTGCAATTTCTACTTTTAAGAAGTGAGCGGGACAAAAAAGTATAAAAATGGTACCAACTAAAGTATTACAGCTAGAATCGTGAAATTTTGTATGTAAATTCCTCTCAAAGAGAAAATCGTGAAATTTTGTATGAAAATTCAACTGAACGGGTAGAAATGTAGAAAGAGTTGATTTTTTTTAATTTTGTATTCTTAAAATTCGTAAAATTATTAAAAACAAGTGAAAATGGCATTAAGTTCATATATATACCCTCCACCATGGATTTTATTCCACAGAAGCTGTCGATTTTCGTAAAAGTGCAGTAACATTACAGGAAAATGTAAATTTTTTAATATAGCCAAATTAAAACAAATAAAAATAATTTTATAAATAAATATAAAATTTTATTATTTTAAACCACGCTTGTAAGGCAAGGCTACTATACTAATACGTTTATAATATAAATATCGAAATAATACTTCAAGTGAATTCAAAAAGTAAATATAAGACAGCAATCTTCAAAAAGGCTTAAACACTACAGTTGGTTGTATTTCCATTCTATTTTAATCCTAAAAGTACAAATTTTGAAAATCCATTATCTCTCACGTACACAGTGATTCAAAAAAATACGAATTTGGAAAAATATTTTTATTTTGCGTTTTTGTCAGACGAATGTGTACACGTTTAGATGCTAGCGTGCTTTCAACAGACGGACGGACATGTCTAGATCGTCTAAGAATTTTATGACGATAAAGAATATATATACTTTATTGGGTCTCAGGTCGATAATTCAAGGTGTTACAAACGGAATGACAATGTTAGTATACTTTAGGGTTTGGGGTCCGGGAATTCCCGGAAAAATTTGGACGGGAATTTTTCAATTTCCCGGGAATACGGGAAATATTAAAAAAATATATTATTTATTATGTTGATCAATAATTTAATGTTACTATATAAATTGGAATTTTTAGATGTATTTCAAATTCATATATGTATTTACATTAATGACAATAATGAGTGTTTGTTTATATTATATTACTACAAACAAAACTTTTTGAATTCGCTAAATAGTCATTTTATGCGAAACCCAGCTAGTGGAATAAAAACTTTTTGTGAGGCTATTTGCAGGATCTTTATTGTGAAATAAAAATAACATGCCGACAATACTATGGCTTACATAATGTAAATTTTCTTGTTTTCCTAGAAGAATCGAGGTGAATATCTTCTTCAAGAACAATTTACTTTACATATGTAGCCAGAAAGGAATGGTCTAAAAATAGGAATATAAATATATGCTACGGTGTATTTAAATGGCCCTTTGTAAGAATTTATGACTGGGCTATTTCAATATTTTTAATTTTTATGAGTTTATTAAATTAATATTATTTTTTTATGTTTCTATTGTTTTTAAATTTTAGAATATTCCCCCTGTTTCTATAATGAGAAAATGTAATTTATAATCGGAATATGTAAGTTCACGATGAGAAATGTAAATTCATAATAGGAGCATGATAATGCATAATCAGCACTGTAAATTCGTAATGTGAAATGTAAATTCATATTGAGAAATATAAATTCATAATAAGAACATACAAATTGATAATGAGATATATAAATACAAAATGAGAAAATCCAAATTAATAGTGAGAAAATAAAAATTCTTATTCAGGAATATATATTCATAAAATATAAATTCATGATCAGGAACTCTAAAATTTATAATCGAAGCTATGTATGTACGTTTTTCTATGGATATTTTCGTAGAAACGCATATTTTATCAATGTTCTCATTATAAATTTACATTTTCTCTATATGATTTTATATTTTCTCATTATGAATTCATATTTTCTGAATAAGAAAACGTATTTTCTGATTATGAATTTGGATTTTCTAAGTACAAACTTGTATATTTCATTATGAATTGGTATGTTCCTATTATGAATTAATTGTTCTCAATGAATTATGATTTATATATCTCATTATGAATTAACATGTTCCTATTATAAATTTACATTACCCATTATGAATTTATATGTCCCTAATATGAATTTACATTTCTCAATATAAACGTGTATGTTCCGAATATAATCTTGTAAAAAGGTGTAGAGTAAAATATTTGTAAAATGAAAAATAATTTGTAAAATATTTTGACAATAACATTCGTTTTTAATTTGTAATATGACAGTATTGAAAAAACACACCACTTATTAAATGTTGATATTTTAACCCATATTGAACATACCTATCCCGGGAATTCCCGGGAATGAAAATTTTCATTCCCGTTTTCCCGGGAAATGAAAATAGTCCGGGAAAACCCAAACCCTAGTATACTCCCATCCTGGTGGTGGAGGGTATAAAAACGCTCATTCTGGCATATTATCGAATTTTGCGGGACTTTTACGAAGTCATATAGACATTTCGGAACAAATGGCAATTACGGCAAAGATAATACCTGAGCAAAACAAAAACAAACTCCTCAAGAATATAGAGTACAGAAAACGTTCCGACTATGCTCAGAGCTGAGGGAACACAATAAAAAAAGCTTCCCTTCGACAAGACGTACCAAATTCTATACGAAGTCGCTACGAATATGTCTGAGAGTTCAGAGAGTTCGGCGCTGTCGTAAGAAAAACAGTAGTAGAGGCAGTAAAGCTGCATACAAATATCAACGGCCATCGTATAGTATTCTATATTATACCCTACTTTGAGAAACAAAACCTGATACCATATGAGTCTGTTTCTCGCCAAATGTTTATCACACATATGGACAAATTTGATCCACACATAGTCTCAGAATAAGCAACTGAGTCAATGGAGCGATGCGATTGCATTATTTTCTACGAACGAAACCAAATTCTAACCGACTATATTTAAATGCTTCTATGAAGTCTCTTGATTTTGGATAATTGATTACAAACATTCTTATGGTAGCTAACGAAAACTCCTTAAAAAGTAAAGCATATTTAATACCCATATCGACTTTGTACGAATCGCAAAAGCACGAAAATAAATTATTAAAACATCTATATCTATTGAAAATTAAATGTCCTCTGAAAAGGAGAAAATATCACCAAAGGGAGAACTGGGCAAACAGTTTTTCTACATATGATCTCTACTTTCAAATGTAAAGGGTGATTTTTTAAGAGCTTGATAACTTTTTTTTTTAAAAAAACGCATAAAATTTGCAAAATCTCATCGGTTCTTTATTTGAAACGTTAGATTGGTCCATGACATTTACTTTTTGAAGATAATTTCATTTAAATGTTGACCGCGGCTGCGTCTTAGGTGGTCCATCCGCTTAGTCCAATTTTGGCATTTCCACGTTTTTGAGTAACAGAGACCCAATTGGTGCGAACGGCGACGAATCGAAAATTGGTGGTCATCATTAGCACTGGCCGATACAGCTGCGATATTTTCTTCAGTTCGCACTCTACGTAAGCGTGTTGGTGGTTTAATGTCCAACAATGTAAATTTGGTGCGAAATTTAGTCACAATAGCCCGAATAGCCGCTTCAGTGGGTCGATTAAACTGACCATAAAATGGAAGCGCGCAATGAACTTTCTTAACAGAGCACGCATTTTGATAATAAAATTCAATAATTTGCAAGCGTTGTTCGTTTGTAAGACGATTCATGATGAAATGTCAAAGCATACTGAGCATCTTTCTCTTTGACACCATGTCTGAAATCCCACGTGATCTGTCAAATACTAATGCATGAAAATCCTAACCTCAAAAAAATCACTCTTTATATGGTCTTGTTCAGCTCCAATAAAAAATCTAAAATTGCCTCACACTGTATTTTTCTGGTTTTTGTGTGGTCGCTGCGCTGGCTAATAACGACCACTTCCCTGCTACACAACGCCACACTACTGTGGCAGTTCTTATCTTTTAACTTGTCGTCGCTGCTTTTCTTTTATTAAAGTCACTCACGCTTTATTTCGGTTTCGCTTGTGTATTATCACTATCATCGTCATTTATTGTTTTGTTTTATAACTCTTTTCGCCACTTAAACATATATTTTGGGGTTGAAATAAAGAAAGAAACGATTTTTTGCAATGATATACAACCCGTATTTATGGACACGAACGAATACAAACATACAAACAGACATATGTCTGTACATTGATCGCATACTCACGCGTACGTCAGGGATGGATATGAGTTCTTAACTTGTTTTGTTTGGTGCAATCATGTGAATATGGATGGTTTCACGGAATTTGTTGAATTATTTTCAAGAAAAGAAGATCTCTGTTATTTAACTCATCAAACGAGAGATAACGAATAACCGGAATGACATAAAAATAATAGTAGCTAGAAACGACAAATGAGATCAAGCGTCATCCAGCGGTGGGAAACATTAAAAATGTACACTCGTACGTATAGGGAATTCAGTTGAGCAGAACTGAATCTACCATGGGAGGATTCGTTATTCAGATGCCCAGTGCATCCAGGATGGAGGTACACTAAGTTTGTCATTCCGTTTGTAACACCTTGAAATATCGACCTGAGGCCCTATAAAGTATATATATTCTTGATCGTCATAAAATTCTAAGACGATTTGGTCAAGTCCGACCGTCCGTCCGGACAAAAAGTGGTACCTATCAAACGATAACAGCTAGAAACACGATATTCGGTGTGTACATTCGTCTAATGGAGTAGACACCAACCAAACGGCCGCAGCTAAAGTCATGAAATTCGGAGTATACATCCCTCTAATTGCGTAGACACGCTAAATAAAGATATTTTCGAAAGTTATACTTTTAAGAGGTATTATGGGAAAAAGGGGATTAAAATAGTACCAACCAAATGGACGCAGCTAGAATTAATGAATTCGGTGTATACATTCATCCGACTGCATAGACTCGCAAAATATAAAGCTTTTTTTTCAAATTCGTACTTTTTAACTTTTACGGCAACAATGAGTAGAATCATGAAGTTAGATTATCTTGCATTGTGTACGTGAGAGATATGGATTTTCAAAATATGAACGAATAGTCGATGGAATTAAAATAGGATGGAAATACAACCAACCAAACTACTGTAGCTGAAAATGCACCAACTAACCCCCAATATTTAGAGCTTTTCTGAAGATTTCTGCCTTCTATTTAATTTTTGAATTTACTTGAAGAGTTTTTTCGATATATATACACTGAAAGAATTTTCCATCATAATATTTATAAGCGATTTCATAAAAGGATTTTCATAAACATTTCATAATCATGAAGATTTCATAGTATTAAAAAGCAATTCTTAAATATTATGGAATATGTCTTAACCAATAAAATATTTGTGTTATGAAATGTCTTCATAAATATATAATGAAGGATTTCATAGTTTTAATGAAATGTTTCAGAACTTACAACCACATTTTTAGAGTGTGGACTTTATTCGTTGCATGCTAGCAATTCTCATTTGTATTCTGTTTCTCTGACATAAGTATGAACTCTGATTTCCGTCAAAGATATATTCATTGCAATGACTCTCGCAATTGTGGTGTGTGTTGATTGGTTAGTCAATGAGTCAGACCTATTTTTTGCTATTTTTGTTTATATTGGAAACTTCAGTACTTACTATTTATGAAACTCTTTCATAAAATTAATGAAGTTTCTTCGTCTATCTATCTATGAAAATTTTCATATATCATATTATGAAAAGTAATGAACTTGTATGACAAAAGTTCATCGAATGTAGAACTGCATTTCATAGTTTCTAAGATGTGTTTCATAAATTGTGCTTTATGAAACATGTTTCATACATTTTATGAAATGCATCATTGGCGACTTTTTAATGAAAATTTTCACTGAGGTTAAGACAAAATCATAAATATTATGAAGATAATTTTTTCGGTGTAGTTTAAACATGTTGTCTTATAAGCGTGGTTTAAAATAATTAAAATTTTATATTTATTTATAAAATAGTTTTTCCGGGCCGGCCAAACTTACTGCCGTTTTTGCTTGTTTATGATTTCTTTCCGTGCCAGCAAAAAGATTTGTTCGAAATGTGTTTATACTATATATATCGAAATATTACTTCAAGTCAATTCAAAAAGTAAATATAAGACAGCAATCTTCAAAAAAGCATAAATATCCTAAACATTGTGAGAAATTGGGTGCACAACAAATTCCATCATTCCAGCCTCATGGAAAAACATTTTTATTTTTCGTGTCCGCGCACTCAGAGGAGTGTATATTCCGAATTTCATGACTTGTTTGGTACAATTTGTATCCCCTTTTTTCATTTTAAAAGTACGAATTTCAAAAAACTACCTTATTTTACGATTCTACAGAATCAGAGAAATTTCATTATTCTAAGTGCAGCCGTTGGATTGGTACCATTTTCATCCCTCTATTCCAATGTTACCCCTTAAAGTACTTTTATATTATGTATCCGCTTATTTAGAGGAATGCACACACCGAATCGATTTCGCTCCCAACCGATCTACAACTAGAAACGTATTCTGGGAAAATTTAGACTTTCTAGCTCATTTCGTTTAGATGCTAACGTGCTTTCAACAGACGGACGGACATGTCTAGTGTCTCAGATCGATATTTCAAGGTGTTACAAACGGAATGACAAAATTAGTATACCCCCATCCTGGAGAAATATAAAAAATTTAATAGAAAATAATAAAACTTTATCCATAAAAAAATCAATGTCGGTTTCCTGATTTCTGGAGAATAGATTTTTCAGCAACTTTCCCATAAACCGCATCTACTACACTTTTTTCAATTGTAATTCAAAAGACATCACTTGAAATTCAAAAGACACCAGTTGAAATTCAAAATTTCCATTTGCAATTGAAAAAATATCACTTGAAATTCAAAAATTCCATTTGAAATTCAAAAAATGTCAATTGAAATTCAAAACTCGTCATTTGTAATTCAAAAGACATCTTTTGAAATTCAAAACTCTTCATTTGTAATACAAAAGTCATCATTTGTAATTCAAAACTCGTCATTTGCAATTCGAAACTCGTCATAAGTAATTCAAAAGTAATTTCAAAACCATTTGAAATTCAAAAGTTTTCATTTGAAATTTGTAATTCAAAAATGTGAACAAAATTATTTAAGAAAAATATACATTAGGTGGGGTAGCATTTTTCTCTGCAAATGTGGATATTCTGCAGTTTTGAAAACAGATTTGAATTTCAAATGAGTTTTGAATTACAAGTGACGAATTTTGAATTACAAATGACAATTTTTAAATTTCAAATGACGAGTTTTGAATTACAAATGATATTTTTTGAATTTCAAATGGTGTATTTTGAATTACACTTGAAAATGGTGTAGTTAATCTTATTTTAGTTACGAAATGTTTTTAATTATTTTCTTAAATCAAACTCCCTATCTACACCAGGAAGTAATAGAATATGTTTACAGTATTCAAAGTAAGTATCATACTGCCAGGTAAAGATTCGCTAACATAACATAACGTTAACCAGCTGTTAACATAGCGATTAGTCTCTGTTACAACACTCGTATGTACTGTGAATCGAAGTCAGTTGAATTTATGTGACGCAACGACAGCAATCAACGCACGCACTGATTACATTGTAGGCTGTGCGAACACGCGTATATGGAATATTCCCATGCGAGAAAGTTCCACGCATCTTGTAAATCCCCATGAATGGATGGCCGGGCGCCCCCCTTTTAATTGATGACGACATCCCAGCCGCGGTGAGGCGCGCGTACAGCGCACATTTCTTTAAAGTTCGTTCCGTTGCGTTCTACTTTGTTTATTTATTTATTTATTGTTTTACGATAGTTGTTATTTCGTTTTGTTTTATAATTTTTATGTTGTTATTGTTATTGTTTTTCTTTTCGTTAATTGTATTTAGATTTCGTATACCGACCGACCGAACGACACACACACGCGCGTGCTCGCTCGTTCGTTCTTTGCAATTAGATAGAATTTAATCGAAAAATTGTGATAAGCAAATTAGCACTTGAAGTACTTTCGACAGTAAACTATAGCAAAAAACAGAACAGAACAGAATAGATTGCAAAGATTAGACTCTTAAGAAAAATTGAAAAATGAAAACCGAGATAAACCAAAAAGAAGAGATAAACAAAGGGGCGAACACGATTAGAAATTAAAGAGTTCGATAGAGAAAGCAAAGAGGGAGGAGCGACCTTTGAAAACACTCAAAGAAATGGTGGGTGTTTTGAAGAGTGTGTCTTGAAAGAAGACGCTGATATAAAATAATTCATCCAGGAATGCAGAATATCGCACATGTATCAATGAACAAGAGAAGACAAGGCGATAAATTTGGCCACATAGGCATTTCATTATCCTGTGAGGGGACAAATCATCAGTGGTGTTTTGGTATAGAGTGTTTGGTTTTACCATGCTACTATCAGCCAGGTCAGGTCGATTTTTTTGAACAAAGTGTCGGTGTCCTAAAAGGTTTTGCATAAATTTAGTGATTTTTTTCTTAATATGTATGAAAAATTCATAAATAATATGAAATGTTTCATACAATTTTTTCATAAACATTTCATATTTCTTAAAACAAAATTCTTAAATTAGAGAAACTTAATTTCATAAGATCAAAGGAAGATTTCATAGTAGTAAAGAAACAATTCTTAAATATTATGAAATATGTCATAACCAATAAAATATTTGTGTTATGAAATGCCTTCATAAATATAACGAAGGATTTCACATTTTTTTTGAAATGTTTTATAACTTACAACCACACTTTTTGACTGTCGGCTTTATTAGTTGAATGCTAGCAATTCTCATTTGTATTGTTAACTCTGACATAAGTATGAACCCTGATTTAGGTCATAGACATATTCATTGCAAAGACTCTTGCAATGGTGGTGTGTGTTGATTGGTTAGTCAACGGGACAGACCTTTTTTGCTATTTTTGTTTATATTGAAAACTTCAGTAAAATTAATGAAGTTTCTTCATAAAATTTATGAAAATTTTTATAAATCATATTATGAAAAATAATGAACTTGTATGACAAAAGTTCATCGAACGAACAACTGCATTTCATAGTTTCTAAGAAATGTTTCATAAATTCTATGACACTTTTCATTGATTTGTGCTTTATGAAACATGTTTCATACATTTTATGAAATGTTTCTTTGGCGATCGTTTAATGACAAATTTTCACTGAGGTTATGAAAAAATCATAAATATTATGAAGATAATTATGTGTACAAGCAGACATATTCAAAAAACATGCTTAAATACTCTAAAATATTAGGGGTTATTATGGGTATTTTCAGTCCTTGTGAGGGAAAATTTTTTCCCTTTAGACAAATTTCGCCCAGTTGCAATTCCAACCGATCTACGACGCATTTATGAAAATTTTGGGCGTCATAGCTCCTTTCGTTTAGATGTTAGCGTGATTTCAACAGACGGACGGAATTTTAGAATTTTCTGACGATCAATAATATATATACTTATTTGAAGGTGGTGGAGGGTATAAAAATGCATTCATAATGTCCCCTTTTTATTGAACTCTATTTTTCTCTTCTTGAATTTGAGTTCACTCCCATTTGTCAAACAACAACAAAAAGAGCATCTTGTATATTTTTCGCATCAATCATCGACAGAGTTTACGAATCACCATTTACGCAGGTAAAGTACTTCTTTTGAAACGCACTGTTCGTCGTGTTAGATTTCCATCACCTGCCACAACAAATAAAAGTATAACCATCTCGACGTGAAATGCAAGTAAATCATCCATAAAAGTGCGAGTATCTGCTACATCAGGTACGTGTAGTTAGTTCTTGCTGCCGCCGTCATCCATGCACCCATCCGACGACAGGCACTCACTCACTCACGGAGTTTGTGATTGCATTTTACGGACACAAAATGTGTCAAGTAAACGCTTGGCTTTGCCTGTGTGCGCGCGGAAATGTGTTTGCCTGTCTGCTGAATGTTCTGGTTTATTGCACAAAAAATATCGATGTATACCAAACGTATAAAACATGAACTACGATGCACAGTAGTTTGAAAGGCAGATTATTTGACAATTTTAGAAAATTAAAATTAAATAAACTGTAACGGCTAAAAGATCACGACATGTTTTTCACACATGTTTGTTTGCCACCATAAATAATGAACATTTTTAATTAAAACAATTTATCTACAATACAATGATTGTTTTTAATATTTTTATAAACAATTCACGAAAAAATTTAATTAGTTAGGAACGATGGAGTGGAACTTAAATAACGAACTGGAAACTCAGTGACTGACTTACTCTGACTATTAAAACTACAACCTAACGAATGTATATTTACAATACTGAGGTTACAGCCTAAATTCGCATGGACTGTCGCTCCGGACAATTTTGATGTACATTAGGATGGGTCACGAAAATAAATTGCAGCGGTCACCCCCGAGATGTGAAGACTTGGTTGTTTAACGATGATCTGCAAAATATTTCGTTAATGGGTCAAGCCATCTGTGAGTTGAACGCTCCTGAAAACACCACTAAAAATCACGTTTTCCTCGTGTAATTTTTTATGTTGCATTTTTGTCCAAATTATTTTTCTGAATTAATGGGCCCTTGAGAGCACTTTAAATAAAAATATTTATTCTAGTCTTAGAATAACTCGTTGATCGTATTATTGGATGTTTATATTGATTTTTTTGTGGTTTTTCAAGGCTACAGCTAAAAATTCATATTTCTTGGAAACATTTTGTAAGAGTTGATATGAAAAATAAATAGATGGAATCAATACCTTTCGAATGATGCTTAAATGATGATTATCGGATATCACTGACTCCATATTTGTGAAATAATTTAATACAGGAGATGGCTTTTCAGAGCCAAAATTTTCAAACTCTTTTTACAAAAATGAGCGCTGCGGCGTCAATTTCCATCCGGTGTTCATCATTTAGGCATCATTCAAAAGGAATTGACTGCCGCTATTTATTTTTCTTAAAATACCGACACCAAATACGAAATTTTTTCAGTTGATACAATTACTATAAATGTGCAATAATTCGACCAATAAGATAACCCATAGCAATATCAAAATTTATATTTAAAGTAATTTCAAAGTCCAAAATTGTGAAACTAATCTTTAGAAAAACACGCGTAACTTTTCATTATATTGAGAATATCAAAATATTTCTTCGACATGTGATTACTGACTTCATGGGGAATATTTGTGAATGTCACCATGCCATTTGTAAATAAATTTGCATTCTATTAAATATAGATGCAAAATGGTCTTGAGCCAGGACAATATCCCAGTTCAAAGGCCTATTATTTCAGAAAAAAAAAACTGAGAAAATGTAACACAACAAAATTACACCTGAAAAACATGATATTTAGGGTTATTTTCAATAGCGTTTAGCTTACAGATGGCTTGATCTAGCACCGAAATATTTTGCAAATTATCATTAAACAATCCAAACTTTTTTTCGTGGGGTAACTGGAACTTGTTTTTCCATTTGTTTGGACGGCGACCCAGCCTAATGTACATTATTCATATGGTTACTACATAAATATGCAGTGGCTAAAGTTGAAAATTCCATCATCAATGACAGTGTAGAAAGAGACGAATATATACATCCTCTTAAGCAGCCTTTACTTTACGCGATTGTGTAAAACGATCCCACTTGCAAAAATCACATAGAAAGTAGTTTCCCGCGTTATACTCATCACAAAATAATAATGCAAAATTAAAAAATAATTAATAAGAAATAAAAAACATTTAACACGATGTTTTATTTTTTGCTTACTTTATTATACCCTCCACCACTGGATGGGGGTATACTAACTTTGTCGTTCCATTTATAACACCTAGAAATATCGACCTGAGACAATATTCATAAGTGGCTATGAACCATTTTCTCGCAAATAAGTTTTTGATGCCAAACTATTCCCAGATTTGGATGTCATCTATCATATAAATTAAAAAAAATTTAAACCAATTTTTTTCAAATTTTTCTGATTTGGAAAGTTTAAGAATCCGGGATGGAGAATGTTGAAATATAAGCAATTGCATCCGCGAATTTTGGATTTTTCAATAATTGTAGCGATTTTCGCGACTGACTACATATATGTTACAAGCGACATTGGTTCTTCCCAAAAATATCCAATTTGTACTTTCTGTTTACCGTGACCTACCGCAATATGCACTTTTTGTAAAAAAATTTAAAAAAGTGATAAAAATGGTACCAATCTGCCGGATGAAGCTGGAATCTTTAAATTCACTGTGTACATCTCAGAAAATGCGTTTTCTGCAACAACATTTCATGAAAAACTTTATCGAGTTTACAATAAATCTTATTTATATGTATATTCGGGCGTAAATTAAAAAGAAAGAAATTATGTTATCTCTGTGCACGTGAGAGATATTGAATTTTCACAATTTGTACGTTTGGAATTAAAATAGGATGAAAATACAATCAACTAAAAATGTACCACCCACCGCGATCGACACCGTTGACAATTTGCCGCTGCGGATGTCGACCAGCCATACATATAAGGATATATGTGATTATTTTTAGAGAATTTTAGAGTGATTGTTTTCAGGAGCGTGTAGCTCACAGACGGTTGTTATACTTTTCCTTGTAGGTAATATGAGAGTGATGAACTTTGCGAATGTAAGAGAAAATACTTTGTACTTCAATATCCTTAAATTGAATGTTAAACTTATGACTTATTTTCTTATTTTTATATATTTTAACTTATCTTATTCTTTACAAGATATCAGAATCACAGAATGGGGTAATTGTTCCAGAAATAATAGCTGTTTTGCAAAACGTTTTCCTATTTCAGCAAGACAAAATTTGTGGTTTTTACGGTGGGAATAATAGCAGTGTTGATGGTAATTGATATATTATTAAAAAATCGTCAAATGAATATTTGGCAATATACCAAAATGATCATAATTCTGGCAGGAATGTTTGGAGTCATTTTCGAAAGATTTAAGTGAATCTGATTATGGCATCAGAATTGTTCAAGAACCAGTATGCACAATGGGTCAACATTTTGTGGAATTACCCTATAATGAATAATTTTACCATTTGTTCAAGAAAACCCGGTCCGACCGGTTTTTTAATAAAAAGAAAACCGGGTTTTTTGAAATCACGGTTTTCGAAAACCCGACATTACAGAAAACCCGTGTTTTTGGTCACTCTATGCCTTACATTTACTTTCTGAATTGACTAGAAATATTAGCCTTGCCGTTTAAGCGTGGTTTAAAATAATTATAATTTTATATTTATTTATAAAATTATTTTTTCAATATTTTTATTTGTTTTGGTTTTACTATATTAACAAATTTAACATTTTCCTGTAATGTCACTTCTTCGAAATGGAATGCAATCCATGGTGGAGGGTATTTACGTCGTATATATGTACGTATTTACGCCGTTTTTACTTGTTTTTCATAATAGCCTTTTCAGACTGCATGCGAAATCAAGCTATTTCAATGGAAGGTCGATTTAATTCGATTCAATTTTGTATGAGATCTGACATTTGTAAACCGACCTAGTGTCGTTTCAGCTGCAGTGTGAAAAAGCTATAAGAAAAAAGTTTCCATTAGTCGTATATCAATAGATATATAAATTTGCTCCCATTTGTTTGTGTGTCTGGTGAAACCACTGTGCAGCGTAAGGCGCTGGCTTGTATACGTACTTATGGATGTACATATCTACATATATGCATGTGAATTTGTTTCGATGTCTGAACATCTCAAAAACAAAAGGAACACACACGCACACACCCCGTCGACCAGAGCAACAACCTTTTGTGTGATTGGAAAACAATGAAAGAAAACATGGAAGGCAGGTGTTGGCTCTGGGTAGACATACATATTTAAAGACAGGCGGAAGGGACGGAAGGACGGTCAAACGCATGGTCGGCCAGACGGACGGTGGCGGAGAGGCATGTACAGTATTTGCGAAACATACATCCCTGTACATACGCGTACAGATGTATGTACGTGCACCACACATGCCATACATTCGCCTCTTTTTTGTTTTCGTTCTCGAGTCGACTCGACAAATGATCATCAATGACCGTTGTTGGCCAATGAACTCTGCTTAAGAAATCCAAAGAATTGTAAGAATCACAAGGCAACGCACAAGAATTCTTGGAACGAAAGTAAAACGGTACCAAGTGGAGTATCTTTTGGATGAATATCATAACTACATAAGCACACATAAGGAATTTCATTTGTGGGTTTATTTGAGGAAACCACCGGAGATTAAGAGGCACTCGGTAATTTCTAACAATGTGTATGGCGGAAGTTTACTAATAAAATCGGGTAGATTTTAAAACTCAACAGAAGTACGCAAACTATATAGAAAGGCCAAACTCGGATAGGTCATGTATGATACACACATATGAAGTTCTACATAACAGGAATTCATAGCCGGTTTCCGGAAGAGGAAAAGAAAATGAAAGACAATAAAAAGTGGATTTTATAGGGTGGACCATTTTACATTTGAACTACCGATTACTTTGATTTTGAAAGGTAGAATAATATTCATTATACCATCCACCTCCAGGATGGGGGTATACTAACTTTGTCATTCCGTTTGTAACACCTTGAAATATCGAAAAATTCTAAGACGATCTAGCCATGTCCGTCTGTCCGACTGTTGAAAGCACGCTAGCATCTAAACGAAAGGAGCTAGGACCTCAACATTTTCCATAAATGCGTCTTATAGTCGTAGATCGGTTGGTATCGAAACTGGGCGAAATCGATCCAAAGGGAAACAATTTTCCCTCACAAGGACTAAAAATACCCATAAAACCCCTAATATTTTAGAGTATTTAAGCATATTTTTTTAATATGTCTGCTTGTACTTAATTGATATTGGGTATGCGCATTCCCCCTAGAACAAAAACGTGCACCATAAAGTGATTATTATTATGATTAGGGGTTGAAATGGGACAAAAAGGGATAAAATTGGTACATATAAAACGATAACAGTTAGAAACACGAAATTCGGTGTGTACATTCCTCTAATTGGGTAGATACATAATATAAAAGTATTTATTCCAAATTCGCACTTTTATGGGTTAAAATGGGAATAGAGGGATAAAAATGGTACCAACCAAACGGCTGCACCTAGAATAATGAAATTCAGTGTATACATTCCTATGATTGCGTAGACACGTACAACAAACGGATTTTTCTAAATTCGTACGGTTATAATACGTGCGGTTAAAATGGAAAAAGGTGATAAAAATAGTACCAACCAAATGACCGCAGCCAGAGTCATGAAATTCGGAGTATACATTCCTCTGACTAGGTACACATGCAAAATAAACGGTTTTTTCAAATTCGTACTTTCAAGGGATACAATGGGTACAGAGGGATAAAAATGGTACCAACAAAACGACTACAGCTAGAATGATGAAATTTGGTGTGTACATCCCTCTGGTTGCGTAGACACGTGAAATAAAGAGATTTTCGAAACTCCTACTTTTTAGGGTGTTCACAATTTTTGTTCTTTATGACAAGAGCTAGAACTTTGCCTCAGAGAGTAAATCAAAATTCCGAACGGTTTGCAAGATATGAGCCTGAGAATATGATCACTTTTTTCCAAAAATTACACCGAGGCCTCAAATCTCTGGGGGCCCATAAAAAAAAGTGCATGACTTTGGGGGAAAAAAAACACGGGTCTTTTTTTTTTGGTCTTTTATCATGTAGCGGTGTCCGTATATGGTTATTTTTTTTCGTGTTGCACTGTGATATTAAAGACAATAAAAAGTGGATTTTAAAAGTCATGTTTTTTGTATATTTGTAAAGGGGTGTTTAGACATGTAGAATTTAATTTAAATAAAATAATGATATTACATCATTTCAAACTGAAAATCTGCTTTATTAGACATGTATAATTGTATACAATTACTGTTTGCGATCGAACGTGACAATTTTCGAACATTTTTCATGCAGTTGGGACCGTATCTCGGTGAAGATTTGCACAACACTGTCTACCAAGGCGTTAAGTAACATGAGCGCCAGCAATTTTGCACGTTGACATGTCCATTTAACGAAAAATGAGCCTCGCCACTGTCCTTTCGTCCTAATCAAGTCTCTACGCTATCCAATCGCGCAATCTGTCAACAAATTAAAGATCGCTTGAAAAGTTGCATAGTCTTCAAAAAACCACACGATTTCGAGAGAGTATGGCTCGAAATTTTCAAAAACTTCACACTTTTTGTGCGATCAGGGTTATATTTCACGAGGCAATCAAAGGAAAGAAAATAAATAAAGTAAGCTAAAATTAAATCCGTGTGTTAAGTATTTTTATTTTTTTAATTAGTTTATTTTTTAATTTTGCATAATTATAGCGTAAGTGTAAACGCGAAAATGCTTTCGATGCGATTTTTAGCAAGTGGGAAATGAATCATGCTATTTCTTTCACCCAAAGTAGTTTTACACAATCGCGGAATGGAAAAGCAGCGAATAGGCCTAATGACTTTAACATGTATGTAGGAATCTATCTGTACACATTCAAAGAAATATACTCAAATTCTGTTACAATGTAAATATGTACCACAAGATCTCGATAATTGTTAAATTGTTTTTTCCATGACCTTTGTATTTATATCTTACAAACCAACAGATGGCAACTTGCAACTTTAACATTATCAAAGAAGGAAGGAAAAGAGAGAGAGAGTGAGTGAGAGATCTAGAGAGGGAGCCGCATAGTGACACGGAATAACATAAAACAAAAGATACAACATTTACTGCATGCATAAGTATTTATGTTGTTTTTGTTATGGGCACTTCACGGATCTCAGTGTTGTCAATGTTCGCAGAGGAAAACTTCACAACTTCTACAAAGTACAGACATTTTGTTTTGTCAGTACATTCCAGCAGCCAACAAAATGTACGTATTTTCATATTGGAGCTGTTTGTATACCTTCACTCTACAGAGTAGGAGGGTATATGTCATTTGGGACAGAAAAAAAGTTTAACCCAAATATGTTTGGACCAAATCCGTTTCACATATTTTTAAGTTGTTTGAGTCATGTCCGCCCGTCTGTCTGGCCGGCTGATGAATAAATTAACTCTCGAAAGGAGTTGATGAATCAATTCAAACTTTGCACATGGTATTATTTTTCCCAAACTCCTTCTGGTACCTCCCATACAAAGTGGTGTAAACTGTGGTTACAATAACATCCATACTGGCAGTCAAAATCATTTGCAATTTGATATTTGAAAATATTTGTATATTCCTAAACCTGAAAAAAATTACGTTTTAGCCACGCCCCTTCTTGTACCTCCCACACACTTGTCTCTATCCTAGGTAAAACTAAATTTTTCATAACTTCTATACTGGAGCATGGAATCCACTGTAACATGATATTTGATCATGTGTTTAGAATTGTTTTACAAACATGGAAGTTCGGATCATGTCCCACGAACCTTCTACTACCTCCCACACAAATTAGCCTGTACATATGATCTCTGAGAGTGAGGGTATATAAAGGGTGGTTAAATTGTAGGGGCCCATGATGAATGTGAATTACACCTAAACGTCAAGTTGTTTTCTCAATGTGAACCATGGAAATGAATACAATCGAGCAACGCGTTAAAGTTATTCAGGCTTATTATGAAAATGGGCGTTCAAATCAAAATGCATATCGTGCACTTTCGAAGAAAATCATCTTTAGTGATGAGGCACATTTTCACCTCAGTGGATTCCTCAAAAAGCAGAATTGCCGCATTTGGGCGAATGATAATCCAAGAGTGATTGTATGAAGCCATCCCACTATGCGTCGGCCTGCCAGCAGATTCATTCTAAATCATCACAATACTCGAGATATATAATTTTTATAAATATTGACATATTTTGCCACGCTATTCTATACGTATTGTGTGCCATATTTGTTCACACTTGCTCATTACAATACTAGCCTTAACTAAGTAGACCAAAATCTATAAATTTTTAAAATTTTATGTTATAAAAAATATTAATCCAATAAAACTTTAAAAAGGACGCTGCATAATTTTTAATTTATTTTTACCGTCATAATTTTTATTCAAAAAAAATATTTGTCTCTAGTGTAGTACGTTAGCTCATTCTGCAATCAAAATAATTTTTGAAAATTCCAGAATCTTGACACTTTATAGCAAAGTTTGTAAATAAAACGCGCCGCTTATAACCATAAAAATAGCTTTTTTTTAAATATATGAGAAAGTTGGCAACTCTGAGTGATATGTCATAGATACAACGGCGAGAGCGAGAGATAGAGAGAAACAAGCAGAGATAGAAATAAAGAACTAATCATAACAAACCAGAACCAGTAGTTAAGTAATAACAACTCCAAACTAAACAAACAAAAGAATTTTTTAACAACAACGCAGAAAAACACTCGGCGGCGGCAACAACCAACCGCCAAACAACAACAGCAGCAGCAACAACAATAACACTAAGAACCAAATAAAGAGTAGAGGCATGCGAACGAACGAATATGTTAATATTCCACTCGTAATGCTCTAATTAAACAATGAAATATTAGTTAGTGTAAGTACATCGTCATATATTCGAATATATCGTACGAAAACTAACATTTCGAAATATCGTGTCAAATTGCCCGTTTTGCAATTCAAACAAAACAGCCAGCGAGACGGAGAAAATGTGAATTGAATCCAACAAAGGCTACATGCAAACAAAAAAAACAGAGTAGGGACCTACACAGACGCAGTGGCCAACCACCGCCTCTGCTTGCGAATTTGAATGTGTGTGTGTTCACGTCAGAGTTGCCACTGGGATAATTAAAAATATGTAGGTTGGATACGACAACAACGTTCAAGATTTTATTTATTTGACTGTACTTATTTCAAAAGGTTCATCGTACCTAGTTGTCGACCAAAAGTCTGGTTGATATGAATAATATACCAGTAGGTCGTTTCAGTTGATGCAGAAAAAATATCCACAGCCTCAATAGTATCGTGCTTCGACGTAGGCATAGGTGGAACAGGTATAGACTTTAAATTTGAACTACCAATTACTTCGACTTTGAAAGGTAGAATAACATCAATTTTTATTTTCAAGTTTATGTTTGACATTTGCAAAATGGGACGCTAGTCGAACAAAATTGGGAAATATTAAAAACTTACTTACTTACAAAGTAGTGAGTCTTTAACGCAAATTGTAAGAAATTTACGTGGAAAATTTTCGTGTTTTCAGATGAAGCTCACTTTTATCTCGGTGGATATGTCAATAAGGAAAATTGCCGCATATGGGGTTCAGAGAGCCCATACGTGACTATTGAGAAGTCAATGCATCCCCAAGTTTGCAGTGTCACTGTTTGGGGTGGGCAGTACTGAAAAACTGGGTTGATCGGATGAGGTACTGCCCGACTGGCTCGGCAGTAGTAGTCATATGAATGATATTATGTTGCATTATAAAATGACAAAGTTCACCTTTCCAATTATTTAATTTTGAAAAAAGTTTAAAAAAGTCCTTATGGCAATGGCCTTTTTATAAAAAAATCAAAGTTTTTTTTCAAAATAAAGTTTGGGCACGTTAAAAAATATATATTTCAAAGTTTACCCTCTAAAACTATGTATGGGTGGGGTTCTAGTTGACCCTTATATATGACATAATAATAATAATAGACCCTTGAAAGCACTCTAAATATGCAATTTTACCTTACAAGTTATTCCAAGATAACTTGTTGAAGGTTTAGAGTATTTTTTGTAAATTTCCATAGTGACAACTTTTTCGTATTTTGTAAAAAAATAATATAAGGATCAATAGTTTTCGAATGTTGCCTAAGTTATGAACATGGAGAGAAATTGACGCCGCAGCGCTCATTTTAATAACATATCCCAGAGGAGAAAATCAACCCTGGGGTCTTTTACGCAGAAAATATATAGTCTGCGTACCAGACATTGGACATACCCCAGAGAAGAAAATCTTTGAACGTGGTAAAAGTCCGGCCGTGTGAAATACTTAGTCTGTGTTTTACCCTTTGGATATGTCCCAGCGCACAAAATCTTTAACCCTATAACCCGCAAGAGTGCCTCAGGGCACTCTTCAGAAATCTCGAATTTACTCAATAATTGCTTATTCTTACAATAACAAACCTTCGAACAACAGACATGGTAACACTTTTGTATAAATACCAAACGCATTATAACGTTTGATTTAAATTTTATTTTCAGTTTTGTCCACAAAGCCCAAAAAAGAAAAATGGTGAAATTTTGTGCGAATTCTTCTTATTCCAAACTAAATAATACTGATTTCTGGGCCTGGATCTCTGTTTCAATATATGTATATGTAATATATGTATGTGAACAAAATTGTTTTGTTTTTAGAGGACGCAAGGCACTCCTCGCCTTTTATCATCTGTCTCTCGAACTAAATTATCAAACGACTTTCTGAGTTTATTGTATCACAATTATCCCAGAAAAGACAATTTTTAAAAACTGACGGTTAGAGAGTTAAGCCATCGGCTATACCAACATGAACAGATTATTATGAATTTCTGCATTGTTGATGTTGTTTTTTGAGTTTTCTGGATATTATGTCTGTGCTCTATGGGATTGGGCATTATAACTTGGGTACTACAGAAAAATATCGTTACAACGTCAAAACAACAACACAGTCAGTATACTGTTTTTGGGTTTTATGAAATTTTCGATTTAGGCGTTAAGATCTAATAGCCTTGTCACACAGCTTAAATGACATAAGGTCGAATGTCAAATTTGTATGGGATCTGACATTTGTTAATCGACCTTATGTCATTTTAACTATATTTCGAAAGCAGTGTGACAAGGCTATTCGAATAATTCCGGGGGATTTTGGGCCATCTGTGTAATTTATGGTTGAACTAGTGGCAATACTGGTGTGTGCTAAAACGTTCATACATTCACGAAGAAAACCTCACTTTCTTCGTCTGGCCAGTGTTGTTGTTATTGTCGTCTGTCTATACAACCAAAGGAGGAGGTTAGCAACAGTCTGCAATTTCTGTTTGGTTTAAGTCTTTACGTCGATGTTGATTGTTTTTTGTCTTCGTTCGCCTTGATTCTTCAAGATATGTACTCAGATACTTATTTCGGTTAACACTTTTCATCGTTTGGTGGTTTGTTTTGTTTTTTTTTTTTTCGTTTTTGTGGGCAAATACGTGGCGTTTCGAAACCGAAAATTCACTTACACTTCCACTACACTTAAGTCGGTATCACTTTCGAATGTACGTACACTCATCATCATTGATTTATCTCAAAAATTCGGTTAATTCGCTTTACGTTTTGCAATAACACTTCTGTGTGTGTAGAGTTCTTCTTCTGTTTGGTTCAAAACTTTCTATATTGGGCTTACATTTGTAGTTGTTATTGTTGATTTGTTTTGGTTCCCCGTCTGCGACAGCGCACTTCACAACAGCAAAATGATTTGAACGAGTGTATAGTAACGGCTGGATGTTTTGCTTGGCAAATAATTAAAATTGCAAAAAATTAAACAAAAGTCAACCACAGGGCCACCTTTTCCACTACTTCTACACTGGTGGTATCAATCAGTATCAGCAACGATCAAACACCGTTTGCCACTTTTTTCAAAACAAGCAAAACAGCCGCACTTCACAACACTAACGGAAGACGATCGGATCGGTGTTGCTAATAACACGATCGGAGAGTTGTGCTGTGTTAATGTTAATCGCTCTCTCGTTCTCTCACTGCATAATGACAGGTCTGCCAGATTAGTCAGATTTTCCCACACCATAATTAGGAAAGTACGGAAATAACGATTTTTGTTTGTGGCAACACTGAAATACTTAAGTTTTCTATGATAATGGAAATACATAAGACGTGTTCGATTGGGCTTACTAGCTTAAAAGTAGGGTTGTGTTTTCTTTAAGTCGGGATAACAAGCTGCGATAACAAAAAAGTTAATAAAAATTTATTTTTTGCTCAAAATAAAAAATTATTATAACCATAATTTTGACTTACACTGGATGATTATCCAGGCTAAGTCAAATTTTTTTAACACAAAATTATTTTTTCAAAATTGGTTTTCACACACACATTGATATTGCTTTTGGCGACAATTTAAAAAAAAAAATATTTTGAGTGAAATTTTAACATTTTATTTAGATTTTTGTTATCACAGCAAAGAGACTTGATAAAAAATGATTGGAAAATTTTTATTTTTTGGTTTTACTTAAATAAATCATAGATAAAAAAATTGGCACGGCCTTTCTCGGTAACTAAGAGAGTTGTAAACTATTAAATACTATACAAAAATTAAGCTAGTAAGCCTATAGATACAATAGTTGTAGTTGTAGCCAGGACCATTAGGTGGCGAAAGTGTAAAAAGTACATTCGAATTACTCAATTTTGTTTTCTCTTCCGCTTATAATACTGAAAGAAAACGAATGAAGTAAAAGTTAATTCCAATGACTTTTGTGGCTTTGCGTCAAATGCCATGCTTCAGTTTATTTAATTCGCTTTAATTTTCAATTTGATTTGATTTATTTATTTCAACTTGTAATTCAAAGCCATCGGGCAGTTTTTAGGAAAAAGGAAAATAATGTCTGCAAAATGCCATTCAGAGCGATCTAAATAGTTTCCTTCGTATTACGCATTTGTCTGAGAATTTTATTGAATCTAGTTCTCTCCATTATCTTTGAAGTTTTCACAAGTTGTCCTATATAATTGTAATTATAGTATAGACTAACAAGATACGACAGTCGTAAATGTTTTCTTGCTATTAGGGCTGTTTTTATATGAAAGCTAGTACTGTAATGAAGTGAAATTTCGCTACCCCATATGAAATGTATAAAGCGGCCTACGCTATTGTATAAAACGATTTTTGGTGATCTCCCACATTAAAAAAATCGCACCCAAAATAGTTTCTCGTGTTTACACTTATCACACAATAATAATGCAAAATTAGGTAAAAGTAATTTAAAAACATTTAACACGCGATTTTAAATGTTTGCTTATAGCCTTTTCGGACTGCATGCGAAAACAATAGATTTCAGCTCAAAGCCGATTTACAAATGTCAGATTCCATACAAATTTGACATTTGAAAATCGAGCTTATGCCAAGCTGAAATCGATTAATTTCGCATACAGTCTGAAAATCCTATTACATTATATCTCATTTCCTTTACTTGTCTCGTGAAGTATAACCCTGCTAGAATTAAATGTGCAGTTTTTAATAAATTTCCAAAATTTAAAAATCGAACAGACTGACAAAATTTGCAAAAGAACAGAAGTATGGTGTAATTAAAATTTATTTATGTTTTATTGCCAAAATGAATATTTGTTGATCTTTTTCAATTTTATTTATTTGGTGATGGAATTTTCAAATTCACACATGTCCGGCAAATTGTTCTTCAACAGCAGTTCTCAATATCTTCAATTGGAGGTAAAAGCAGCAATAACAGTACAAAATTCAAAAGTTATTCTGTATATCTGGCAAAAGCTTTTTTTATACGAATTGACACAAGTGTTCTGTATGAGTTGTCAAACAAGTTTAAGGTTGTATATCACATATTAAACTTATAGCCTGCATGCGGAATCTAGCTGAAATGGCAAAAGTTCGATTTACAAATGTCAGATCTCATACAAATTTGGCATTTGAAAATCAACCTTAGTGTGACAAGGCTATTAGCAAATTTTATATAAAAGGGTGTTTTTCTTTTAGCTGTGGTACGCAAGCCATCAAGGCTTAAAGAAAAACGCTAATCCCCCATCGAGTATTAGCAGAGTAAAACTTGGCAGCATTGTATTGCAGTCAGCTGTTCCGAAATATCAAAACTAACACAAATGTTAGCATTTGGAAAATAAGGAAAATAATTTATGTATTTCCATCACATATTATTAATAGAATGTTTGGGAACAATCAAAAATGTTTTTTTGACATTTCGCAATTTTATACGTTTCCGTAAAATATTTTTTTATAAAATAAAATGAACTTCCCTAAGTACGTGAACTGCTGGCTTTAAAAGACAAGGGGATTAGGAAACGTGAGGGTGGTGAATTACAGTTGGAGGCAAAGGAGCAAATTCACATAATTAAAACCTATTTGCTCTACTTCTAACTAACCCAATGTAACTGAAGCTTTCAAGGCGGATTTCGACGGTTTTTAATAAACTGATGGTTCTCGGGAAGAATTTTTCATTTCTTGTAATGCAAAGCCCAAAATGCATATATACAAAACTTCTTCCTTTCAATTATTTTATTCAATTTCTTGGCTAAAATATTGCTTTCTATTCATAATTAATTCTATCATTCTCTGAATCTTGTTTGATGTTGGCGATGTTTATTTTTAAAAGTGAGAGAGAATTCCATGTTTCCATGGGGATTATATTTCTCTCATTAAAAAACGTTTGTGGATAGTCTAATCGGGCCTTTAATCCAGCACTGTATATAACCAAAACAAAAAGTCCTACAAATATGCATACACAGAGAAAACTGAAATTCATTTTCAATTAAAAATCAACATATTTGATAATCTTTTTATTTTTGTGCTATTACGAACGTGTTATATTCAATTATGAAATTGTTGCCTGAACGCATGACACAATAATAGAGGTAGAAGCAATTGCCCAACAACAACTAAAATTCAGATACAACCCTGTGTATATAATCAGGGCCCTGCATGGGATTTTGACCTGGGGATGGTTTTCAACTAATCTTACAAAAAGTAAAGGTTTAAAAGTATATTTCAGACAAATTTTTTAAAATGTATTTACAAATTCTTAATATTATAGCTATAAAAGCCCAGAAAGATTGTAAAAAATATTTATTAAACGCAATGTTGATTTTGCATCGATTTTTTAAATAAGTATATTTTTGAAGTGCTCCAAAATAGTTGATTAAAACATGTGTTAAACGAAACATGTGTTAAACGAAAAACATTCAAAACGAAAATTTGCATGCGAAATCATGCTGTGTGAAAACGCTATTATGACAATTTCGGTTGCTAGCATGCACTTCGAAACGAAGTATTCACATTTATTTTCTATTATAACCTTGTCACACTGCATGAGGTCGATTTTCAAATGTCAAATTTGTATGGGATCTGACATTTGCAAATCGACCTTATGTAATTTCGAATGGACAAGACTGTGATATGACCTGATAAATAATCACAACATTTTATTTTTCATCAGAAAATGCATAAATTTTGAATGTTTTGCCGTGGAATATAACGACATTCAAAAAGTGCAATAAATCTTTATGTGTAAACACCACTTAATTTGGTTGATAGGACGAAATTCATAACCTGGCGTCGGTGTGAACATTGTATAGGTAAATATGATTCTCTTCTTCTTAGTGCACATGTAGGATGATGACACCAATTGTGATATAACGGTTGTCAATTTCCCTACAAGAACTTATTATTGAGGAAGTCACTGTTCGCAGAACTGTCATCTGGTGAAGAATTTGTTGATAATTTACATAACCGCAACTTGCACACGAGATTTTATTGAATTAAAATTACATATAATCGAAATGATGGCCTCCCGCTTGCTTTTAAGACAATTGTCCTGTCGCTCGGCACGTCGCATGTTTTCTGCGGAAGCTGCTCCAGCAGCAGCGGCCGGAAATCTTACGGCTCCACCACCCGAGGGTGTCAGCAAGCCGGTTAACCCAAAACTGGAAAGTATTGCCAATAACATAGCTGCTCTAAACCTCTTGGAAGTATCTGAACTAAGTTCCTTGCTAAAGAGTAAGCTCAACCTTCCCGAGACTTCTTTCATACCACAAATGGCTGCAGGCCCAGCCAGACCGGCTGCTGCAGCCGACGACGAAGAGGAAGCTGCCCCCAAAAAGGTACAGACCTCTTTCAAAGTGAAGCTAGTAAAGTTCGATGAGAAGCAGAAAGTAGCGTTGATCAAGGAGGTTAAAAATCTTTTGGAAGGCATGAATTTGGTCCAAGCCAAAAAGTTCGTCGAAAGTGCCCCTACAGTTGTTAAGGATGATATCCCCAAAGATGAAGCAGAAAAACTTAAGGAGGCCCTATCAAAGGCCGGCGCTGTTATTGAAATTGAATAAATAAATAAATTCATTCATAAACACTTAGTTTTATACATTGTTCGCTATTATTTTGAAAATAACGTAATCGTAATTTAATATATTCCACATGAATCTATACGTTGTGCTTATAAAAAGTTTCAATGCTTACATACAATCATCTCTGAAAAGGTCTGATGTACAATGTGCTTCACTTACAAGACCTGACCTCTTCCCATAGAAAACACCTTTCCCTTTCAAGAATTGTATCAAGCTCTAAAATTCCAAATTTTCTAATTTTTGAAAAAATGGTCGGAAATATTTGTATTATTATGGTTATTACGCTTGAACCTGATGAAACTATAGGTAAAATAGAGTGAATTGACCGTTTTAGTTTCCCATTTTCAAAAATATTTTATACATATACTTATTCGCACCCTATGATACCGGCACAAGTGTCGAATTAAAAAGGGGAATTCTGTTAAAAATAGTTCAAATTTCATGCTTCTATCGGTATTAGTTTAGCATTAACTGCAATTTCAAGTTTTCCCTCTTGAGTAGATCTTTTTTTTCTAATTTGTTTTAAATTGGCCCGATGGCCAAGTTGAAATAAATAAATCAAAAAGTAAATGTGAATAAACTAAGGGTGAAACTTGAAATGGTTGTTAATGCTAAACCAATACAGATGAGGCATGCAAGTTGAAGTATTATAAAAAAACAATAATAATAAGAAGGAGTTCGCAATCCATTTTTGTATGGAATAATGGACGTTTCTTTTTTTAAATTTAGTTAATAAAGTTATGATTGTTGTGCATTAAAGGCTCAAGTTAGTACTAACCGACGGTAAGAATTTTCAAACCCCACACATACCGTCTCTTAGTATAATAATGGTTTTAATAATTAAAAATGAAATAAAAACACAATGTTTGATAGTAAAATCATTATAGGCGTCTTCATGTGGTATTGGAAGATTATTTTAATGTATGTTCTTTTGATGCACTACCAGAGTTAGATTACCGTAAAACTGTTTTCAACCAACGCTTATACAAATTATCATTAGAGTGGTCCAATAAAAACAAAGTATGCGCATCTACTAAAAGTATGTAATAGCCGTTCAACTCAAGTACAAACTTGATAAAACAATCAATTTTCCAACATACCATATAATTTTGGGTCTCACCTACAACGACGTTTTTAAAAGTGATCGTATTCACAATTCTCAACAGCAAAACAAGACTGTTTTTCTTTAAGACTGGATAACTAAGCTGCGATAACAAAAAGCCTAAATAAAAGGTAAAATTTCACTCAAAATAAAATATTATTTTCTAAAATTGTCGCCAACAGCAATATCAATGTGTGTATGAAAACAAATTTTGAAAAGAAGTTTGTGTAGCCTGGATAATTATCCAGTGTAAGTCAAATTTATGGTTACCCAGGCTAAGTCCAAAAAAGTCAAGACGAAACATTTTTTTTTGAAAATTTGTTTTTATACATATATTTATATTTTAGCTGACGAGAATGTGAAAAAATATTTTTTTATTTTGAATAAAAAATTAAATTTTTATTAAAGTTTCGCAGCTTTTTATCTCGGCTTAAAGAAAAACAGTCTTAGTATGTCTTATTGTACTAGCGGCATATTTATTAAACCTGAAGAACGCACACCATGGGATGGAGTGGGTTGGCTTTAAATCAACGCCCTTTTATAAAGTTTACAATACTTGGTCGTTGAATACTGAGGTTCAACATTCGAAATCGTGATCTTTACTATAGTAATGTATTTTTATTTTGATTTATTTTATTTAAACTTGTAACGATTTTAAACTAATTAAAAACATGACAAACAAATAATTTTAAGTTTCAAAGATTACACTGGCTGAAACAGGATGTAACACAATGAAGTTTGGTGGTATTAACAGCGCCTTGGGGGTTTCTCGTGAATCCTCTTCACTCCAAATCCGTAAATTTTTCTTATTGACATGTCCACCACCGATATGAATATTTTGGTAGAACAGCGGGTTGACTTTCAACTGATTTAGTGTCCATTGGCCATTTCTTCATGTGCCAAACCAAACATTAGTACATCTGTCCAATTCTAAACCTCAAAAAAAAATCGATATAAGTTTCCACAGAACACATCTAGGATGTATATTGGATTTTTCGACTTCGATTGAAATTGAAAATTTAAAAAAACAAAACAGCAAAAAATGCAGTTTGAAAAAATTCGAAAAGTGAGTCGGATGCTTACTATCAAACTGCCAAAACAATATAATCTCCAGATCTGACTTAACAAAATAAAACAGCTCATCTGATTGTTTGATTAATGGAGAATATATATATTTTTTGATTTAGTTTTATCCTCTTTATATATATCCATGCCCCGTCTGTTCTGACATAACGATAAACACAAAATGGTGACATCTTTATCAGTTTATGTAGTATTTATATGATTGTTTTTATGTCACCCATCGGTTAGCGTACTTTTACTTATCACATCTATTGAATTTATTTATTTTTACAAAAAATGAAACAAACGACTTCCATTGCATAAAAATCCCATGACAAATATTTTCCCCGTGATTTTCAAAATAAATCGCAATCGGCATCTCTAATTTAAAGTGTCCCCTTTCGATGCGTCACACTTTTTCCCAAATAATATACATATACCAGTAGTGATGATATAAAAATAAAGATGCTTGAAAACAGACCATTTATTTATTTCTGGCTTACAATACAAAGCATATTTTATATATATATTTTTTTTACGGGTCGAGGGAAAGCAGGTTGACCACGACCACTATTCTAGCTTGCACAGCAACACAACAGATCCTCGGTGATTGCGATTGGAACCCACGACCCCACCCTGATAGGCCAAAAACAGTTTTGTGTTTAGTTGATTTTTTAGGCAGAGTTATGTATATTTAAACGGAAAATATCGTGAGCACAAAAGAATGTTCCTGCTAATGGTTTCAAAACAAACGTTTGGGAGAAGGCATGTGGAGGATCCTCGTCGCACTGTAGACGGCCAAGAACATTGATGAGCACACCACCGTCGAACATGGGCTGCGAATCTACAGCTGTAATGGCTCGTGAGATTTTCTGAAATGTAAGGCTCGATATCTTTTCCATAATTTTCGGAGCTCCCTGCATTTGTAGTCCTTCAAATGACATAAATGAATCGGTGGCGCTGTAGAAATTAACCACATTGGCCCGTTGTGCCGGGTCATCGAACATGGCGTAGTATTGTTGGACAAATCCTTTACCAATATCGTCATAGAGTGGGTTCAGCGCCATTATTCGAATTTGTTGAATTTCTTACAAAAATAATACGAGTTCTTTAATGATGATGGATGGCTTGCAAAAATAAAATTCCGACAGTGCCGCACTCTTCCCACGTTTTCCGTTTTTTTGCGAGATTCTCTTTGCAAATTTGTTGACAGTCTGACGAAATACAACACTGTGCGGCAGTACAGTACGCTCCAAATTGATGTACAGCTGTGTGGAATGTAATTATTTGTGTAGTTTCAACAAAAGTACGAAATAGCACTTTTCAATCGATGTAAATACCAAAGCTTTTGATATTTATCACAAAAGAATATAATTGTATTTAATTATTGGCAAAAATTACTTCTTTTCCATGTAAGTTCACTGACAGCTTTAAATATCAACTCTGTGTCTTTCAGCTGTTGTTCGGCAGTTGACAGATGTCACAACACCATCCACAATCGAATTGGTGGATGTTGTTAATCACATGACAGCACGTGAGATGTCATTGTGAATTTTACTAGTTCAGAGTGAATTTTTCTTCGTACTCCATCAACGTCGCAACGCAGCTGACTGGACTCCCCTCGGAATAGGAAAAAACATTACAATTCATCAAGAGAAATTGTGTGTATATAATTTTTTCGCCTTCAATTCTATTGAAAAGCAGAAAACTAATAAGTGTTTCAACTTTTGTTTTATGTGTTGCGTTTGGAAATTTTGTAGATACGATTGATTTTTCCAACTAGACGAGTGTGAAGAAATTCCAATCGGAACAAAAGAAAAACAAGTGAAAGCAAATTTGGAAAAAATAAAAACCAGGAAAAATGGCCATGTCCGCATCTCAAGCTCATAAGGAGCACGTATTAGCCGTCTCCCGAGATTTCATCTCTCAACCCAGATTGAGTAAGTAGAATTATTTATAAACCGAAGAAAGAAAAAAGTGAAAAATTGCACAAAATATTCAAGGAATTTTAACTGAAAAAAAGTGCAATGTAAAAAGAAGACTAGAAGAAGAAAAATTCAGACAGTGGTCGCCATATTAGTTTTTTTATGCAAAGAAAAGAGTAAACTCATATCATCCATTACGTTGTTGGTGGAGAGACAGAGAGCAAACGATGAAAATATAAAAAATCAATGGTTTTTGCCAATGAATTTTACGTTTTGCTATGTATCTCAAGAATGATGCGGTGCAGTGGGTGGTTGACACAGAATCCCCACTTTTCTTGGGGGCTACGAGTATAATTTAGTGGAGTTTGATGGGAGTTCTGTTTCTCTTCGTCCGTCGTTACTAACATACGCGTAGTAACTTTTCGTGCCGTCATGTGACTTGTTTTTGCTTGTTGGTATTAGGGCTGCCACAGCTTTGTTGTTTTTCAATCATGGGGGTATTTTGAAACACCTGACTTGTTAGGAGTTAGGAAAGGGAAGCTAAAGACAATTTTTTTGGAAAAATTGTTATAGAGTATAGCTATAAAATATTTTCCAGTAATTATGGGAAAAAGTAGAAAAATAGGTGCAGCAGCTGATATTTATTTTAATATCGTCACCTGAAATGCCCATGGGCGTAACTCCACAAAGTTCCTAAATTGAGTTTTTGATTGAGGATAGTGCATTAACATCCTTACAAAATTTTTGGTTTTATTACAATTTTACTAACGAAAATCAAAGTCATTCCAAAGAATTTATTTGAAAACAAATACCAGCCTTATTTGTAATGTAATTGCATTTTTGTATTTTGAAATATCGCCATTGCAACTAAGAAGGTTTTCATAATATTAACGTTTCTCCTGTATAATTATGAATATGAGGGTTACGTCTTTGGGCGTTTCAGGTGATAATATATAGTTTAGTTTATATATGTATGGTTAGTATACAGAGAGCAGGTCCTTCAAATCAAACGTTATGTGGTGTGCATGCTTTTATATCAAAATTGGGGACCATAAATGGTGCTATTTTTATTCGTGAAGGAATTCCTTGGCAATTTTCAGCACACAAGATGCAACTTCATAGCACAATAGCCGTGTTCTAGTTATAACTTTTTGATTTGATCAAATATCGATAGATTGTGGTTTTCGTAGGAAACTTAACATCAACTTGGAAATATATGAAAATAAAATATTTCCAGGGGTGTTTTGATTCCAACGCTTAATTTATAAACGATTTTAAGGGTAATTGACATTATTATAACTTACAATCGAAATGCGATTGTTTGTATTTATTTATTTGGAAATTTATACTTCTTTCACATTAAAATAAAAATTGATTTAGACCGTAGCTTCTCAATATTGAATCGAGTGATTATATATATTCCCGTCGTTCCAATGTGGAGAATAGCCCCAGGAAAATTTAAGCTAGATGTACAACCAAAGCAAGTGCTACTTATTTCGTTATGTTTATTAATTAATAGATTAAAATCGATTGACTGCAATGAAAACACTTCTAATTATTCCATCACATCAATCCACAGACTTTATTATTGTTCAACTTCTTTGGAGAAAATACTTATTCTATGCGAGAAGGATCGGAGACAAGTCCTTTTAATCTACAAAATTTAGTTTCAATTACATAGATACATCGTATCTTGTTGGTTATGCATATATTGTTCGATATGGAAGGGTGTTGTTTTTACCATATATCCCAGTTTAATATTAATAATATGTTCAATCCTGTATTAGTATTTGCAATTTTTTGGTCAATTTAATTGTAGGACAACAAAATATTTGTAAAAGTTGCATAGTCTAAATGAATGAATGACGTTAGTACCTTGTCTGCCATATTCGCCAAATTCTCTGATGATTTCTTAATTTATTTTCTGTGCTTAGATTATTGTTGCTTTAATTTTTTATAAGCTGGGACAAAATAATGTAAATGTGTATATAATTGTAGAATGACATAAAAATACCCTCTGATGCACTGGCCCAAAAACCAATGGTACCTTCAGTAGGTTCAGCTGGAGGCCAATAACTCACACAAGAAAAAATCATAACAGTAATAAATATTTTGCTTTGATGATAAGAAAAGCTGATTTCTTGTAAAGGAGTGTATGTAAGAGATAAATGTTTATCCACTGGTTTGCATATGCCCATAACGAGAAAGCTTCCGGGATATTCATACAAAGAACGGTAAATACAAAGCATTATAAATCGGGAAAGCTACGAGTTATTTATTGTGGAAAGAGTAACAATTGCAATTGAAATATCCATTACCGTAACATCCACTTTTCAGGATGGAAATTTGTACAATAATCGAAATATTTCGTTCGTAGCTTCTTGACTTCAATGCCAATGATTAGCTCCCTGTTTTCACTAAATGAAAAAGCAAATGAAGGTTATTTGTAGATTTAATAATTTTCCACATTTATCAACATTCTTCTAAAGGAGTCATTATTTCCCAAAAAACGACTCACGAACTATTTTCATATCGATCTATATGTTGATGTTTACTACAATTTTTGTGTTACCAAATGCCTTAAAAACCAGATGGGAAGATGTGATTAACATGCCAATGAGACAGACTTTGTACAAAAAAGAAACTATTTAATTATCAAAGATTTAAAGTGTGATTTCACATTGAAAGTTTGTTTTATAAAGCTTTGCGATATGAGTATGGTCGTTAATCTCCAATATAAACAAGCCCCCAACTCCATAAAATTATCTAGTTGGAATTGAACACTTGGCAACTCTATTCAACGACAATATAGGTTATTACGCTCTCATCGTGCATTACTGGTTTTCTGCTCTATCTCTCTTTCTCTCATTTTTGTTGGGGGTATTCGTTAATGGATATTTTTCTCCACTATCGAGTCAGCTGACTTGTCTTCTTCTTCATTATGTGTGAAGTTATTCGAATACTTGTTCACAGTAGAATTTCATTTTATTAATTACGTTAATTTCTTATCTAAAGCCTATGCAACACCCCAACGTAACAACAATCAGTTGCAACAACAACAGTGTATGCTCTCACATGTCAAATCAAGTGATTAAATATTTTGTGTTTGTTGTTGTCAATGTCATGTCATTAAAACTAATGTATCCCAACTATTTTCTTTCATTTTAGCTTACAAAACCGTGTCCGGTGTCAATGGTCCTTTGGTCATTTTGGATGAAGTGAAATTCCCCAAATTCGCCGAAATTGTGCAATTGCGTTTGGCTGATGGCACTGTACGTTCTGGTCAAGTTTTGGAAGTCAGTGGCTCCAAGGCTGTCGTCCAGGTGTTCGAGGGCACCTCGGGCATTGATGCCAAGAACACTTTGTGCGAGTTCACCGGTGACATTTTGCGTACCCCCGTCTCGGAAGATATGTTGGGTCGTGTCTTCAACGGTTCCGGCAAGCCCATCGACAAAGGTCCCCCAATTTTGGCTGAAGATTTCTTGGATATCCAAGGTCAGCCCATTAACCCCTGGTCTCGTATTTATCCCGAGGAAATGATCCAAACTGGTATCTCCGCCATCGATGTGATGAACTCCATTGCTCGTGGTCAAAAGATTCCAATTTTCTCAGCTGCCGGTTTGCCTCACAATGAAATTGCCGCTCAAATTTGTCGTCAAGCTGGTTTGGTTAAGGTATGTCCACATAATCCATTTATAGTTCAATTGCGAGAAGACGGAAAAATATTCAAAAATGTGATGATTCGGTATTTGAAATTTTGAACGTCTTCCACCAACTGAGCGATGTGCTGTGCTTCTAGTTTTCTCCATAGATATTTATTTTTCTTTACTGTACTTCATTTAGGCTCCTGGTAAATCTGTCTTGGACGATCATGAGGATAACTTCGCCATTGTCTTCGCCGCTATGGGTGTCAACATGGAAACTGCTCGTTTCTTCAAACAGGATTTCGAAGAGAACGGTTCTATGGAAAATGTGTGCTTGTTCTTGAATTTGGCCAACGATCCCACCATCGAACGTATCATTACCCCACGTTTGGCTTTGACCGCCGCCGAATTCTTGGCCTACCAATGCGAGAAGCACGTCTTGGTCATCTTAACCGACATGTCCTCCTACGCCGAAGCTTTGCGTGAAGTATCTGCCGCCCGTGAAGAAGTACCCGGTCGTCGTGGTTTCCCCGGTTACATGTACACCGATTTGGCCACCATCTATGAACGTGCCGGTCGTGTTGAAGGCCGTAATGGTTCGATCACACAAATTCCCATTCTTACTATGCCTAACGATGATATTACCCATCCAATTCCCGATTTGACTGGTTACATTACTGAGGGTCAAATCTACGTCGATCGTCAATTGCACAACAGACAGATCTATCCTCCAGTCAACGTGTTGCCTTCTTTGTCACGTTTGATGAAATCTGCCATTGGTGAAGGTATGACACGTAAGGATCACTCTGATGTCTCCAATCAGTTGTACGCCTGTTACGCCATCGGTAAGGATGTACAAGCTATGAAGGCTGTCGTCGGTGAAGAGGCTTTGACACCCGATGATTTGTTGTATTTGGAATTCTTGTCCAAATTCGAAAAGAACTTTATTTCACAGGTGAGTAAAAAATTGGTATAACATTGGGGGGTTATTATAATTGTTTCTGTTGGAAAATGTGTTTCCTCGACAGTGGAATTTCGCAGCAAAATAAGAGAGTTGTTGAGGGCTTTTTACTGCATAGGAAAAATTCTGTGGTGTTCGTGGATAATCACTTATCTCGAGAAAATGAAAAATGCCCAGGATCTCTTTTGCATTAAAATTGCATTCGAATTCGAAACCAGAGAATTATGGGCATCAAAAGAATTGAAAAAATTATCAGTAATCTAAGGGGATTAGGAACATTTCCCCTGCTTTGACTTTTTCTCTATAGGAAAAGTTGTCAGCTTGCGGAAGATATTTTCTTGGCTTTTGCGATTTTACTTATCCCGTCCTTGTTTTTTCTCTCTTTCCAGGGTAACTACGAAAACCGTACCGTCTTCGAATCTTTGGACATTGGCTGGCAATTGTTGCGTATCTTCCCCAAGGAAATGTTGAAACGTATTCCAGCTTCGATTTTGGCTGAATTCTATCCCAGAGATTCGCGTCATTAAATTTGTTTTAAAAATTTGTTTTCGTCGTTTAACTTTCATTTGTTTATTTTATGTTGTTTTATTAAATTTTTAGCCTAAACAAAACCAAAAGCTTTGAAAGCTTTTAAATGATTGTTGTTAAAACAAACAAAAAATGCAATAATTATAAATAACACAATAGAGAAAGCACCGCATACCCCTGTTCTTTTGTCGCCCCCCACCAACCTTAAAAGTACATACATATGTTAAAGTTTATTAAAAAAGTATCAATGGTGTCAACGAAAAGGTTAGAATGTCATTTTTAAATTTCACATATACATAAAACAACAACAACAAATTATTACTTAATTGTATATAAGAGCGGAAAGATGTAAAAAACGCTAATTCTATTTTAAAACAAATAATGCCAAAATTATTACCAACATAATAATAACAATACCAACAACAACAAGTCGCCGCCCGCCATATATTGTTTTAAAATGAGAATTGTAATGTTTTTTCCATTTTAAGAAAAGCCAATCGCAAACTTTTCTTTAGGGTTTAGTCAAAACTATTATTGCAATAGCAAATTGTTTTTATTTATAAAAAATCATTTGCGAAACCACAACAAACTGTTTGTTTCTTTGTTAGTTTTTAAGTTGAACAAAAAGAGAATGTATTAAATGTTTATCTAGTTTCTTTTCTTTCATTTTATTTTCAATCTATTTTTTGTGCTGTTAAAAATTAGTAACATAATGTAACATCGTGTACACATGATAATAATAATAGAAAAGAAAACAACAAACACCTCTCTCTTGTTTTAGATAAAAAGAAGATATCGTTCATATATACAGCATTCCAAAATAAAACATGAAACTTTTAAATCATCTTTTGTTTCCTTTTTTGCTTGCACCAACCATCGCATCTTTGGATTGTTTTCTTTTTGTGTTCTTTTTCTTCCTCAAAACGTAAATGAAAGTATTATTCTCCCTCCTCCCAAGAGATACAATAATTGTAAACACATTAATTGGATTATTAACTATTTTGCATGTTTTGATTTGTTTTTTTCCGAATCGATATTTATGTCTCAGTGTTATTCATCCATCCGATATTCGATATTATTGAACATTGTTGTAAATTTCAACTACTATATACTTAGCCAGGATTTAAAACTGAAACAAAACAAAAAACAATAATAACTATACTTAACTATATGCATATTGTATAAATATAAACTAAAGGTTCAAACAAATTCTATCAATAATAATAAAAAAGACAAACGTGTTAATGGTCATTAAAAAGAACATAAATTGATATTATCATTTCGCCATTGTCAGATAGAGGCTGTGGATTTCAATCCACAAAAAACATATCATTTTGGAACACAAATCATGAATTTCAGAGATCAACAATGTAAATATTCACTGATACCAGAATATCTCGCAGCTTTGTTTACTTAATATGGGAAGTTTTATGTCTTGTACTAATACAACTACTAACTACTACTCACCCCTATTAAAATTAATTTTAACAAATAGTTCAATATTCCTTAATATCAACAGATGCCCCCATAATTTCATAGCAATTCCCACAAATTTTATAATAGGGTTGTCTAGTTATACTCCATGTTGTATATGTCCAGTGTGTTGAATATAAAAAAGGTAGGAAGTAAATTATCACCAAAATATATAAGAATAAAGGTGTGACCATACTTTACTAGCAACTTTATTTTACAATTATTTTTTGGCACAGCAACATACATTTGAGGGGTAAAAAAGAAATCGGAAGATTTCAGACAAAAAATGCTGTAAAATCATTTTTACAACGGGTGAATAAATGTAAATAATGGGTACGCAGAATCCATCCAGTGGTACTTTCACAAATTTTTAAGCAAACAGGAAAAATATATTTTCGTCAAATAGTTGCCCAATGCGACCCAATGTGTAAGTGTGAGACATGAGACCAAAATCGTCCAAATCTCTCCACCTTACAAACTAAAATGAAGAATCACTCCAAAAGCTAGAATATGTCAAGCTTTAAATAAACAGCATATATATTGTTCGAAAGGTACAAGTTTTTATTTTTTAAATCCAGTGATAAACTGAAAATCGTTCTAGAATCGTCTAAGTTATAGGCTTATAAGTGCGTAAAGGTACGCCAAATCGTTTTTTTTATGCGTACGTCAAGATTTTGGAGGGTGAGTAATTTCCATTACAGATTCTTGTTTTACTCGTCATTGCCTACAAGAATATCACCCAGAGTTTTCTACTTATTTCTGTTTTTATACCCTCCACCTCCAGGATGGGGGTATATTCACTTTGTCATTCCGTTTGTAACACCTTGAAATATTTATCGGAGACCCCATAAAGTATATATATTCTGGGTCGTGGTAAAATTCTAAGACGATATAGCCATGTCCGTCTGTCCGTCTGTCTGTTGAAAGCACGATAGCGGCAGTTCGAAATGAGCTAGAAGGTTCAAATTTTTCCTAAATGAGTCTTATGGTTGTAGATCGCTTGGGATTGAAAGTGGACGAAATCGGTCCAGAGGGAAAAATTTTTCCCTCACAAGTACTGAAAATACCCCTAATATTTAGAGTATTTCAGCATGTTTTTTGAACATATTAGCTTGTATTTACTTGATATTTGCAATTCGCATTCCCTCGACATTCTTTAATCTACTGGTAATACTGTGGAATGCACTCCGTGGTGGAGGGTATATAAGATTCGGCCCGGCCGAACTTAACGCCTTCTTACTTGTTTGTAGTACAGTGCTCTCTGTCATTCCACTAAACTGGATATCAAAAGGAAAGTATAGGCATAATTATCTGCCGACTGCATAAAAATTAATCACACCAGTTTACAACTTATTAAAATTATTATTAAGATTATCTTATCAGGATTATTGTTACACTGAAGGAAATTGATAATGATCAAATGACGTTCAAAACGGGAAATGCAAAAAATAATGAATATGGAAAAGATGGGGCACAAAAGGTACGTCATAAATGTGCCTTTACACTTTATATGTATTGAAATTGGGATGCTCACCATCTTAAGACTCAAATGTACACAATCAATACGATAATTGTCGAAAAATGTGAATTATTCAGTATTACGACTTGGATAATTTTGCTGTATTCAAGCGAGTACAGTGGCCAGGAATGAGTTAAAGGAATGGCATTAAAGATTGCCACATCATTAGGCATCTCTGAAAGCGTCGCTAGCTTTACCTCCCTACGTGGCTGACAGACTGACAATTTACCTGGATAAATGGAAAACTGGGTTGGTGGGAAACCTCTATAAGTAGGAATAAACGGACAGTCCTTTGAGCTCCTACTTATGCAAATTCGACTGCAGATGCAAACATCGTCCTAATTACAAAAGAATGTAAAACAAATAAAAAACGTCATGTTTGTTATGGGAACAATAACAGTTGAAAATTTTTTTGTAAAGCATAGCTTTAGGAGCAATGTTTGTTCTATAGGTAAGTCCAATAACAAATAGGACTATTTTTTAATTTTATTGAGGCTTTCATAACAAACAATTAAATAGATATATAGGAAACGTAACAAAAGAAAACTTAAGACTATAGCGTATTATCTTAAATTACAGAATAAGTATGAAGAACAGCATCAAGCTTTATCAATATTAAAGTTAAATTTATAGTACATGCAAATTCGTTAAAGAAAATCGCCCTTGCTCCCGAGACTTACATGAGATTGATATAAAATTATTAAATTTAGTGGATGTACAACTTGGACAAATATATAGGCAAGTCCAATAGTAAATTTGTTATAACTCTACAAGTATGAATTGCATAATACATCTGTTCCAATCATTCGATACGTTCAAAGGAATGATTTGGCAGGATATTTGAAATGATTTATTAATTAATACAAATCAGCAAGACATTATCTACATATTTATACCCTCACTCTACAGAGTAGGAGGGTATATATCATTTGGGACAGAAAAAAAGTGTAACGCATTGAAGGAGTAACTTAAGACCCCAAGTATGTTTGGACCAAATTCGTTTCACAACTTTTAAAGCTGTTTGAGCCATGTACGTCCGTCCGTCTGGCTGGCTGGTGTACACGATAACTCTCGAAAGAAGTTAAGGAATCAATTCTAACTTTGCACATGGTAATATTTTTCCCAAACTTATTTTAAGTTCGAAGATGGGCGAAATTGCTACGCCCCTTCTGGTACCTCCCACACAAATAACCAATATTCCAATGTTAAATTAAAACCCATATATCTTCCACACTGATATTCGGAATCGTCTATATTTAGGTATTTGATAAAGTTTTTGTAATCACTTTAAGCGTACAAAATATGGCGGGTATTGCCACACCCCTTCCAGTACCTCCCACACAAATCACCTTAACCTACGTAAAAATAAAGCTTTTATAACTTCTGTAAGGATGATCGGAATACTCTGACATTTGATATTTGAAAAAGCTTTTATATTTGTTGCATTCGCGTGGAAAAACAAAAAAATATTTACGGTTTAGCCCCATCCCTTCTTTTACCTCCCACACAATTGTCTATATCATGGAACGGAATTCACTATTAATTGATATTTGATCACGTTTTTGCAATTGTTTTACAACTAGAACCAAATGCCATGTACCTTCTAGTACCGTCCACACAAATCAACCGGCCCTAACTAAAATGTACGTTATAATTTCCATAGATATGTTCTCTGAGAGTGAGAGTATAAGTCGGTTAAGCCGACTAACGTTTTCTTACTTGTTTTAGCAAATGTTGAGCTTATATAAAGGGTGATTTTTTAGCTATTATCTTTTTGGCAACACTTGTTTAAACAGCTGACGCACGTTTCGTATTTTGTTTCACTGTCAAACATATTCATCTTCAAACGAACAACGCTTGCAAATTATTGAATTTTATTATCAAAATGCGTGCTCTGTTAAGAAAGTTTATCGCGCGCTTCCATTTTATGGTCAGTTTAATCGACCTACTGAAGCGGCTATTCGGGCTATTGTGACTAAATTTCGCACCAAAAATATCGCAGCTGTATCGGCCAGTGTTAACGATGACCATCAATTATCGATTCGTCGCCGTTCGCAGCAATTGGGCCTCTGTTACTCAAAAACGTGGAAATACCAAAATTGGACTAAGCGGATGGACCCTTTGAGGCGCAGTCAAGGTCAACATTTGCATGAAATAATCTTCAAGCATTAAATTATATGGACCGTACTATCGATTCAAATAAAGATTTCATGCATTTTTCTGAATTGTATGTGTTTTTTTCGAAAAACTTTCCTATAGCTTTTAAAAAATCACTCTTTATATTAATCTACAAACAAGGAATTTTATCTGAAATTTCAAAATCGTAAAAACTATCAATTAAGGAAAGGATAATGTGAGGCAGGCCGACTAGGTTATGAGTACTAAACCCAGGTGTTTTGATATCGATGGGGTGATTTTATGTAGTTCATATAGTCCCTAGCCCATAGTGTGCGTAGGCCGTATAGTTCGTAGTCCAATATACTATAAATTCTTCTTTAACCAAATTTCACGCAATATGCTAAATTTGATGAGTTGATTTTGCAAAATCTCACTCTTACATGTGGGGCAATAGAGGGATGGGACAAATTTCCCTAAGATTGGCTGTAATATGTTGAATTTGATTTTGTATAAAATAAGTATAAAAAAATGTAATATATGGATTTTAGAACGACTACAGGGCAAATGGGAGGAATATTTGAACATGATCTATATCAAAACAAAGGCCCATGTGTTTGGTGGACTATATGAAAACATGGATCCCATATCTTCCACATAATATCTAAAATTTGATAAAGATCCGATGTAAACTGTAGGTTTTAGAATGGCAATTGTAATTAGTAGTTAGGTAGTTCTTAGTGGGAACATAAACATGGACTCATATAGTTCACTTTCACAACAGGTGTTCTTAGTTGAAATATAACACCATCTGCAAAATTTGATCAACAACCGATGCAAGATAAGGGCTTTAGAGCAGTATACACTATTAGCTGGGGGCTATACACATTTGTATGGGGGCTATACCAAAACATGGACTCATATGGTTGACTTTCATAGTAGGTTTGTTGTTCTAGTTGCAATTTCATCAAGAAATTGAATTGGAAATTCCTTCAAGATCGTAGCAAAAAATTGGAAGTACTTTCGCAGGAAGCACATTTTAGTCGCATCTCAAAATACAAATGTGCATTTTCCCTGCTTTTGATGAAGTTCTTTTAAACAACTTCCAAAATAGTCGATAATATGTTAATATCCCGTAGCTTTACGAATAGCATTTTCATAAGAGAATGGGAATGAATTTTTAGTATGGGGTCACAGAGGTAAGGTGTCCGCTTTGCACCCAGAAGGTTCCGGGTTCGAATAGTGGCTTATAATTTTAACAATTTAAAAAATTTTGCTCAATAAATGTATTGCTTTATTAATGTACTTCAAATATTTAATTTTTTATTAATACTAATACTGCATAATATTACTAAAATTAAGTAGTGTTAATTTATTTAATGGTAATTTAATTTAATATTAATTTGTGTTATATATTAATTCATACGAAATAAATATTTTGTTAAGTTTCCTATTGTCAGTTCTGACAAACAAAATGGGTTGCTTTAGTTATTCAGCACTCACAACAGAGGATAGGTGACAGCTTCCATTTGTAAATAATTGTAAAAACATGATCGAATATGAAGTCATAATGGATTTCAGGCAACGCTATAGAGGTTAATTAAACATTTAATTTTACCTATGATAGAGACAATTGTATGGGAGGTACTAGAAGGGGCGTGGCTAAAGCATAAATATTTTTAGGTTTAATGTAATTATATAAAAACATTTTCAACTGTAAAATTGCCACCGAATTCGACTATCCATGTGGAAGTTGTATCAGTTTTATTCTAACCAAAGCTTATGCCACTTTGTGTGGGAGGTACCTGAAGGGGTGTGGCAATATCACCCATATTCCAAGTATATGAAACGTTCATAAAAGCATTGTCAAATACCAAATTTCCCAGTATTCCGATTATCCCTATGGAACAGCTTTTATTTTAAGTAGTTTAGGGTTATTTGTGTGCGAAGTACCATTTTTTCATAAACATTTCATAAAACAAAATTGTAAAATTAGTGAAACTTAGATTCATAAGATCAAAGAAAGATTTCATAATATTAAAGAAACAATTCTTAAATATTATGAAATATGTTATAACCAATAAAATATTTGTGGTATGAAATATCTTCATAAATATAATGAAGAATTTCATAGTTTTTATGAAATGTTTCATAACTACATTTTTAGTGTGTCGACTTTATTCGTTGCAAGCTAGCAATTCTCATTTGTACTCTGTAAACTCTTTCATAAAATTAATGAAGTTTCTTCATAAAATCTATGAAAATTTTCATAAATCATTTTAAGAAATATAATGCACTTGTATGTCTAAACATATTCATGTGTAAACACCCCTAAGGTTTCAAATCGTTGTAGGAACATTCGTTAATGGTAGTGATTTCTTTAACTGTAATATTTACACAAACAACTTACAACTGTTTTCAGTGTACTGGCCAGAACAGGGGTACCGTTTTAAATTAGGACTGTTTCTTTAAGCCGGGATAACAAGCTGTGATATCGTTAATAAAAATTTAATTTTTTGAGCAAAATAAAAAATTATTTTTTTTACATTGTCGCCATATACAATATAAATATATGTCTCCAAGCAAATTAAAAAAACTATTTTGTGTTGACTTTTTTGGACTTAGCCTCGATAACCAAAAATTTTACTTCCACTGGATAATTATCCAATCTAAGTCCTAAATTTTTAACATAAAATTATTTTGTTGGAGGAAATTTTAAAAAATATTTTTTTATTTTAAGTGCAATTTTAACATTTTGTTTAGATTTTTTATCGCAGGTTAAGTATCTTGTCTTAAAGAAAAACAGCCTTATTATCTGTGCAGCTATAAATATTTTTTTGACTTTTTAACAAAAAAATTGTTGGCGGGGCTATAGCCAACCCCAAAAGAATATCCCTCCTACGCACTATGGTCCCAAATCCAATTTGTGGCAGAAATTTCAAAAAATTTAAATTGGAAAGTGTTAAAGTGTTAGTGTTAAGTGTGCATATATTTACAAGGTGGCGCAAAAGTAGTGTCATGCCATAATGTGAATTGCCTACCGTTTTGTTAGAAATGAAAATGTATTAGGCACATTATATTTTATTCTTCAAAAAACTATTTCTGAAGACAGAACTCATTTTAATTTCTAACAAAACGGTAGGCAATTCACATTATGGCATGACACTACTTTTGCGCCACCTTGTATTTTCTCTATGGCAACACTCCAAGCAATCAAGAAAATGTACTGGAGAAAATTAGGTGGTAACACCACAAGCCTGAATGGTACTTAAACTTAAAAAACTTAAAGATGTGGGATTAATTTTGATATAAAGCAGTTTTACAAATTAATTAAAATCAAGACTTAAAAAGAAAATAATAAAGCGACTATATTATGAAAATTAACGGCAAGAGTTACTAGTTGAACAATTATATTTAACATTTTATAATTATTGTGGTCTTGTCAGTATTCATAGGTATTGCTATTTTGTAGAGAACATAATCTATTAATGTGATGGACTAAAAGTTATATGTAGGACTCAACTTGACTCAATGTGTAAATGTGAATGTGTTCGTCTGAGGTTGTAGTTTATGGTGGAATTAATATCTCGTCAGCATTTTTCGGCAAACTTCAACAACTGTATTTTTATTTTAGCACAGCTTTTGATTGGCCATAGACATATAAAGGGTGATTTTTTAAGAGCTTGATAACTTTTTTTTAAAAAAAAACGCATAAAATTTGCAAAATCTCATCGGTTCTTTATTTGAAATGTTAGATTGGTCCATGACATTTACTTTTTGAAGATAATTTCATTTAAATGTTGACCGCGGCTGCGTCTTAGGTGGTCCATCCGCTTAGTCCAATTTTGGCATTTCCACGTTTTTGAGTAACAGAGACCCAATTGGTGCGAACGGCGACGAATCGAAAATTGGTGGTCATCATTAACACTGGCCGATACAGCTGCGATATTTTCTTCAGTTCGCACTCTACGTAAGCGTGTTGGTGGTTTAATGTCCAACAATGTAAATTTGGTGCGAAATTTAGTCACAATAGCCCGAATAGCCGCTTCAGTGGGTCGATTAAACTGACCATAAAATGGAAGCGCGCAATGAACTTTCTTAACAGAGCACGCATTTTGATAATAAAATTCAATAATTTGCAAGCGTTGTTCGTTTGTAAGACGATTCATGATGAAATGTCAAAGCATACTGAGCATCTTTCTCTTTGACACCATGTCTGAAATCCCACGTGATCTGTCAAATACTAATGCATGAAAATCCTAACCTCAAAAAAATCACTCTTTATATGATTATATCTCTGAATCAGTTTTGTGTACGAGACGCATCAATATTTTATTTAAAAGGTATTGAAAGTACCTTTAAAATGGTATACAACGTCATTCACCTTTTTGTACATATGTAGACATTCTATTTTATATTTTGAAATAATTATTTAAATTGCAGTGACAAATATAATATTCATATGTCATATTATGCTGTGTTAATAATGTTCAGAAAAGCACATTTCGTCAAAGTAAACAAATCTTCATTATTTTAAACTTTCATAAAATTTTGTTTTTGGCCTAATGCGGGTGATAATTTTGGTGTTTATATATTGAGTTTATATGGGAGGTGGTAGTGCGCGTGGTCCGATCGGCCCAAGTTTATTTTTATTTTTTTACGTATATTATGTCTGGCAAATCTGCAAAATTACAAGATTATATCTTTATTTTTCGACTTTATGCTATAACAAATGAATTTGGGACCAGTGTGCTACGCCAAAGCCACCCAGTAGCCCACTAGGCATTCCAAATTTTTCAAATCTGTCATCAATCTGTATCATTTGGGATAAGAAAAAAATGTAACGCATAGAAGGAATGACTTAAGGCCCTAAGTATGATTGGACCAAATCCGATTTACGACTTTTTAAGGTGGTTGAGCCATGTCCGTCCGTTTAGCTGGATGGTGTACACCATAACTCTCGAAAGGAGCTAAGGAATCGATTCAAACTTTGCACAAGGTAATATTTTTCCCAAACTTAGTTTAAGTTCGAAGATGGGCGAAATTGCCAATTAAAACTCATATATGTAACTTCCACACGGATAATCGGAATCAGCTATATTTTTTAGTATTTGATAATGTTTTTATAATCACTTTAAGTGTACTAAATATGACGGGTTTCGCCACGCCCCTTCCAGAACCTCCCATACAAATCACCCAAAAATACGTAAAATTAAAATACGTAAAATTAATTACTGATGATTTGAATACTGTAAAATTTGATATTTAGCAATGCCTTCTTTGTGGTTGAATTCGCATGGAATATGGGAGAAGTTGCCACACCCCTTCTGGTACCTCCCACACAAAGTGGCATAAACTTTGGTTACAATAAAACCGATATAACATCCATACGGGCAGTCAAAATCATTTGCAATTTGATATTTATTATTATTTATTATTTTTTTATAATCACTTTAAACCCAAAAAATATTTACGCTTTAGCCACGCCCCTTCTTGTATCTCCCACACAGTTGTCTCTATCCTAGGTAATATTAAATCCTTTATAACTTCTATACTGGTGCATGGAATCCACTATAACTTGATATTTGATCATGTTTTTACAATTGTTTTATAAATGTGGAACGTTTTTGAATGCGGAAAGTGGAAAACTTATTGAATAAAAACTCAATTTAAGAAGACTGGTTTCGGTGCTAAAGTCTAGATTTAAAAAATGTGACAGTTTCACAATTGTGGAAAAGACATATTCTTGAACTTGTCTAACATTGTGGGCAACAGACTTTTTTTATTGGACTGGAATAGTCTTTAGACTCGACAAGATCTCATTACATTTTGTACTTTTGGGGTCAGAAAGTACCATTTGAGTAAACAATTGGTACCGTTACGCGAATACCATCCCCAACATCATCGCCGTCGTTACACGGTGTTCAAAAATCTAAATTCTCTTCAACTCTTCAGTATTGATTTGTAAGTCAAGTGCAGAATAGTACTTTGTCGCTGATTCGTGTGATCTGAAATTTGTGTCATTAGTTTTTGTTAAACGTTTAATATTTGTAAGCAATTAAATTAAATTATGAAACTAAATGTTGATAAATACAGTGCGATGAGCGAAGATGAAGAAGATGCCGGCTCTGACGATGAGGAAATGGATGCTGAAGGTAATAATTTTAATTGATTTTTTTTATTGAAAACGATTTAAAAATAATCTCCAGATGATAATGGCGACGACGGTGAGAAATCACAAGATGACGACGAGGACGATGAGCTAGAAGACGATGAAGACGAACCTCCGGAGGAGAATTCAGCTGATGCTGCAGACGGCGGCGAAAAAGCGGAACAATCCTTAGGAGGAGGTAATAAGAAGATCAAACTGAGTAAAACTGCCACGGGGTCTGATGGGTCTGGTGGCAAACCGAAGAAAACGCTACCTAAAATAGCAAAACTGGTTGACGAAGCCATTAAGGGGCTCAACGAAAGGTCCGGATCGTCTGTGGTGGCCATCAGCCGTTTCATTGTCTCCAAATATCCCGATATGGACTACAAACGTTTGGGCCTGCATATCAAGCGTTACATAAAGAATTGCATCGAAAACGGTACAATGGTGCAGGTAAAGCGATCGTTTAAATTCACCAAAAAACATGCCACGCTCAGTAAAAAGCTGGAGAGAGAGCTTAAAAAGGCAAAGTTAGAAAGACACAAAGAGAAACTTAAGGAGGTATGTAAATAGGATGATAAAAATATCGGCAATTGGTGATAACATGAAATTAAATAAAATGAAATTTTTGTGTGTACATAAGTGTGGCCCAATATGAGATTCTTTAAATATTTGCATCCGACTCATAATTATTATTTATTTATTTGAAGTTTAAAGAGTCCCAACACATCTATAACCTTTTATAGACTCTAAATAATTAATATTCATTCCGATTCATAATAAGCATACAAACTAAAAGTAATTTCAGTTTGTAATGGTATTCAACGGAAAGTAGTTTTGTTTTACATTTTTATCTTTGTCGATGCTGCTGGAACCAACCCAGGTACTTCCATTAATTTATTTTCTCATTTATAGAAAAAGGCAGCGGAGAAAAAGACTAAGCCAAAGTCCGATGGGACAGAAAAATCGAAGGGGAAAACTGCCAAGGAAACTACCAAAAAACGGCCAGCCACAAAGGACGGCAAAGACAAACCAGCCAAAAAAGCAAAAATCGATAAAACTGAGGCCGCCAGCAAGGGGGCTAAAGCCAAGGCCAAGGGGGCTAAAGCCTCGAAGACGGCTAGTGATAAGGTCAAGGCCAAAACTAAGGCGCGCAAATCCATAAATTTGTTGGTGAAGCCCACACCGCCACGCCCTAAAACCATGAAGAATGCTAAAACCGCTGCTGGTGCAGCGTCAATTAAGAAGAAAAACGAGGCTGCTGCTACTGCAGTAACAGCCGGAACTTCGAAAGCTACTGCGACTGCAGGTGGAGCCGCAAAGGGCAAGCGTAAATAGTTTCTTACTTATAGTCTCATATCAGATTGCACGTTTTTTATGTACTCATTTTTTTGATTTTATTGCATGTTTAATTTTATAATTATTAATTGTTCTTTTATTTAAATAAAAATCTTTATATAATAAACTAAATTTAGTTTGCAATTGAACTAAGGGATATTGTGATATGCTGAGAAAAGTATAAAACGGGTCTGGGTTTATATTTTTGGATAGAAAGTGAGTTTTTTGAGAGAATTTAAGATAAATCTAAAAACTTAAAGAACTTGAAAACACATACATAAGTCGCCTTAATATCCGCTCTACTATTTCATTTCTAATTAAACCATGAATATATTGAGAAAATTGCAATTGAAAATATGACATATGTACATTAGGCTGGGTCGCGGTCCATGCAAATGGAAAAACAAGTAAGGAAAGGCTAAAGTCGGGCGGGGCCGACTATATAATACCATACACCACTCCCTACGCATATACCTCGCTTTGATTACTAAGCCCAGGTATTTCATGGGAGCAATCTTATGTAGTTCATATAAATTGTACATTTAATGAATATGGCAAATAATAAGGTAATTGATCCAATTTTCCAGCAGATATTCCGAGTAAAGTAAATATAACATGATCTGGACAAAATTATCAAGATCCAAAGACAGCGGTAATAGGATGCATCGGATGGACATTTGAAGGGGCCTATAACAACACTTGAGGCATGTGCCACAACAAGCGCCTCATTCACGGTAGGCATTCCTAGTTGAAACATGATCTGCAAAATTTGATGAAGATCCGATGTAAGATGTAGTTTCTAGAGCTGTAATAGAGCAGAATGGGGCCCAAATTGGGTTATACCAAAGTATAAACATATGGGCATCTCCCAAACAAGTAAGGAAAGGCTAAAGTCAATTCGGCAAAAAAGTTAATCGGGAAGGATTTTTTAATTATGTAAATGTATGTGTTTGGCAACATTTGTATTGGAGCTATACCTAAATCTGAACCGATCTTACCCACATTCACCATCGGTGTTTCTAGTTCGATTATAAAATGCTGTGCCAATCTTAAAGAAAATCGGGTACAATATGTGGTTTCTAGAGCGGAAAAAGTAAATCGGGGACGACATTTGTAAATAAATCTGAACCGATCTTACCCAAATTCTTCATAGGAGTTTCTAGTTGGATTATAAAGTGTTGTGCCATTTTTAAAGAAAATGGGGTATAATATGTGGTTTGTAGAGCGGAAAAAGTCAAATCGGGAGCGATATTTGTATGGGGGCTATATCGTCTAAACCGATCTTACCCACTTTCTGCATAGGTGATTATAGTTTGATTATAGTATGTTTTGCCAAATTTAAAGAATATCGGGCTCAATATGTGGATTTTAGAGCGGAGAAAGTCAAATCGGGAGTGACATTTGTATGGGGGCTATATCTAAATCTGAACCGATCTTACCCACTTTCAGCATAGCTGTTTCTAGTTCGATTATAAAACGTTTTGCCAATTTTAATGAATATCGGGTACAATATGTGGTTTCTAGAGCGGAAAAAGTGAAATCGGGAGCGACATTTGTATGGGGGCTATATCTAAATCTGAACCGATCTTACCCACTTTCAGCATAGGTGTGTCTAGTTCGATTATAAAATGTTGCGCCAATTTTAAAGAAAATCAGGTACAATATGTGGATTCTAGAGCGGAAAAAGTCAAATCGGGAGCGACATTTGTATGGGGGCTATATTTAAATCTGAACCGATTTCCTCCAAATTCAATACCAATCGTCCTTGGCCAAAGAAAGTAACTTCTGTCAAATTTCATGATAATCGGACAGCAATTGCGACCTGTAGAGTGCGAACAAGCTTAGATGGACAGCATACGGACAGACGGACGGACAGACATACATCTGTAAATCGATTCAGCTGGTGATTCTAAGCCGATCCGTATACTTAAAGGTGGGTCTAGCTCGATTATTTTTTGGCGGAAAACTAACTTATAATACCCTAGTCCAGGAAGTGGTGTAGGGTATAACAATTTCCAGTCACCACACGAAAATAAAGTTTGGATTGTTTAATGATGATTTGCAAAATTGTTTGCTCATAGATCAAGCCGCTCCTGAAAATACCCCTAAAAGTTATGTTTTTCCCGTGCTGCATTTTTGTAAATTTTTCTGAAATAATAGACCCTTGAAAGCACTTTAAATATATATTTTGATTCTTGTCTTAGAGTAACTTATTGGTAGAATTATTGAACCTTTATAGTAATTTTTTGTGTTTTTTCATAGTGACAACTGAATTTGGTGTTAGTGTTAAAAAAATAAATAGCGGAGTCAATACCTTTCGAATGATGATTAAATGATGAACATCCGAATTAAATTGACGCCACAGCGCTAATTTTTGTAAAAAGAGTTTGAAATTTTTGGTTCTGAAAATCCATTTCCTGCATTAAATTATTTTACAAACAAGGAGTCAGTGACGTCATTTTTCGCCCCATATTCATCATTTAGGTATCATTCGAAAGTATTAATTTCTTCTATTTATTTTTCATAACAACTCATACAAAATGTTTCTAAGAAATATGCGTTTTTAGCTGTCACATTGAAAAACCACCAAAAATCTATATAAACGTCCAATAATACGACCAATGAGTGATTCTAAGACAAGAATAAAAAAATTATATTTAAAGTACTCCCAAGGGTCTATTAATTCAAAAAAAGGACAAAAATACATCATAAAATAAATTGCACTGGAAAAGATGTTTGAGCCATGTCCGTCCGTCTGGCTAAGGAATCAATTCAAATTTTGCCAATGGTTATATTTTTCCCAAGCTTAGTTTAAGTTCGAAGATGGGCGAAATTGCCACGCCCCTTGTGGTACCTCCCACACAAATGACCCATATTCCCATGTTAAATTAAAACGAATTCAACTTCCACGCGGATATTCGGTATTAGATATATTTTGGTATTTGATAATGTTTTTATAAACACTTTGAATGTACTAAGTATGGCTGTTTTTGCCGCGCCCCTTCTAGTACCTCCCACACAAATCACCCTGAACTACGTAAAATTAAAGCTGTTATAACTCCCACGCAGATGATTGTAATAATGTGAAATTTAATGTTTGACAATGTTTTTATAGAAGTTGCATTCACATACATGAGTAAAGTTTCCTTATGTCAAAGCCATAGTAAATTTCATTTACTAGAAATAGGGTAGTAAATTTACTTAAAACATTTCATTGGTATAATGAAAAACCCTTACAATTGAGTAAATGCATACTTGTCTGGAAGAAAATTTCCAAGGTTTTAGGTAAAAAATATTAAGAAAATTTTTATATGGAAAAGGATCCATTTAGGAAATTTTAACTAAAACATGTGTTTTTTTTTAAATTTAGTTAATGTGTTTAATGAAATGTATGCCGAGTTTTTCATACATTTAAGTATTAATGAACTTATAAAAAATCACTTCAAATTGTTTAAAAAAGTGTAGAATATTAATCTAAGAAACATTCTCGCTCCGTTGCAGAGACTTATTTCTTAAATACTTCAAGTATTTTTCTAAACAACCACCGCGTAGGTGCCTATCTTGCCTTCATAGCAATCATGGACTAATATCTCAACTCTTTATGGCAGAGGTATCATGAAACTTTTGAGAAATATTTCATGTAGTCATTTTTTCATTTGTTTTGCATACTCTGAAGCAAAATCATTTGTTTGAATTATTTTAGTTAAATTGAACTTATTTTAAGTTCAATTTTTTTCCTTGTATCAAATAAAAATTTCCTCAGTAACAATTTACTCGTTTTGAGGAAAAAACAAATAAGGAAATGCTAAAGTCGGTCGGGGCCGACTATATGATACACTCCACTTTCCATCCAAATACAATTCAATTTGGAAAAAAGTGAAAACGGGAAGGATTATTGTATGTTTCCTAATCATAGGCTAATATGACCTGACCCAATTTGTTAAACCGAGAAGAATATTTGTATCGGGGCTATATCCAAATATGGAATTAAATGACCCACATTCACAATAGAATCTTCCAGTTCAAGTATAACGTGTTATGCTCAATTTGAAGAAATTCGGTGAAAATCCGTGGTTTCTGGTGCGGAAAAAGTCAAGTCGGGAGCGAAATTTGTATTGGGCTATATATATAAATCTGAACCGATCTGACCCATATTCACCGTGGGTATTTCTAGTGGAAAGACAAGATATTTTACTAAATTTAAAGAAGATCTGTTAAAATATGTGGTTTCTAGAGCGGAAAAAGTCAAATTGGGAGCGAAATTTGTATGGGAGCTATATATAAATCTGAACCGATCTAACACATTTTCAACACAGATGTTTCTAGGTGAAATATAAGATGATGGGCCAATTTTGAAGAAAATCTGATAAAATATGTGGTATCTACAGTGAAAAGAGTCAAAACGGTAGTGAAATTCGTATGGGGCCTATATCTAAATCTGATCCGATTTTCTTCAAATTAAATAGCGTTCATCCTTATTACGAAAAACTTCGTTGTGCAAAGTTTCATTTGGTTCTACCTACAATTGCAACCTGAATCATGATTACAAGAATAGATGGACAGACGGACGGACGGACAGACAGACGGACATTGTTAAATAGATTCCAAAAGTGATTCTAAGTTGATCGGTATATTTAACAATGGGTCTAACTCGCTTCCTCGTGGAGTGTATAATTAGCAAATCTGCTCACAGTTTAAGTAAATATTAGGAAATTTTCAGCAACACTTTACTTAGATTTAGTAAAAATTTACTTGGCTTGAGCAAAAATTTACTTAGTTTTAAGAAAATGTTTATTAATTTTTTTTGAATTGTACTTGGTTTGCGGAAAAACTTACTGCAATTTTACTCAGTTTGAGTAAATATTTACTTGGTTTGAGGAAAATTGAACTGGAATCAAGTTCAAAGTATGTCCTACTTTCAAGGAAAAGTTTGAACTTGATATGTGGAAAAAATTGCTTTAGCGGTATACGAAATTTTATTGTCCTAAATTTTAGTTAATTTTAACTCATTATAGGGTTCACTTTTTTCTGAGAGTGGTACCAGCTTTCACATTTCACACTTCAAGTCACTCATTCATTGCGTTACAATTTTTTCCTGTCCCAAATGATATATACCATCCTACTCTGTAGATTAAGGGTATAAACAGGCAATACAGTTTAACCCCTGACTTCACTTTGTATAATTACAAATTCTTACTTACCTCAGATAATTTCTGCCCAATTTTAATTGAAATCAAAAAACAAATTTAATTTAAATCATTCTCTCTATGTACATTTTTATTTACAAAATTTAATAAATATTAACAAGCGCCATCAAAAGAACACCAAAGCCCCCAATGACGGACTTTGTTCCGGCTCCTCCGTAAATACAGTCACCATCGTTGAAAACATTGTAACCAAATTTACAATTACATTCGCCATAAATACAATCCATGGTCTGATCAGATTCATTTAACTGACGCTGATAGCAATCTTCGGCATAACGACAATAATGGCCACGTTCAATGACCGGCGAGCAGATACTCATCCAGAGGCCTTCAGATATCTTTTTCGCCTCGACAAAATATCTGTCATCACATTGGCAGTGATTGTCCTGACATTTGCCACCCAAGCCCATGCTGGCGATGCATTGCATATTCTCGGTACAATTATCCAAATATGCAGACACCTGCTGACAGTGGGTGTTGTCGAATGAGGCAATGTAGCCGTCAGCACAGACACAGTTGGCGGTGTCGTTAAAGCATCTGGAATTATCGTGAAATTCTTTGATGCACTGTGTATCGTTGAGGCACACGAATTTGGGGCCTGCAAAAGAGAGATAAATACAGATACAGAGATAAAGTGCACTACCATATTACGAAATTTGTGTTGCTTCATTATTATAATATTAAGAGTCCTTTACTATATATAAATATAAAACTGCAAGTGTAATCGAAAAGTGCACAATAGACAGCAATCTTCAAAACTGTGCCCTAAGTAGTATTGGTAGAAACAATTCCCTTAAGCACGATTTTCCCCATTTTTTAATTTCTGGATTCCATCTACAGTCCATCTTTTACTTGGTAGAAGTTTCACTAATTTTTCAATTTTATCCCTAAAAGTACGAATTTATAAAAAATCGTACCGCTTGTTTTCCGCGTCTACGCAGTCAGACAAATCTGAAAGTCAAACACTGAATATCATAATTCAAGCTTTAGGCTCTTGATTCAATCCAATTTAGATTCTGAAGGTACGAATATCGAAAGATCTCTTTATTTTTCGCGTCTACGCAGTCAGAGCAATGTACACATCGAATTTCACTATATTAGCTGCAGTCGTCTGGTTGGTACCATTTTTATCCCTATTCGGCCTATTTTCCGCCTAAAAGCACAAATTTCACAATTTGTATATCTCTTTTCCTAGTATATCCTTTAAAAGTATGAATTTCGAAAAATCCCTGTAGTTTAAGTGTCTACGCATTTAGAGGGATGTACGTACACACCGAATTTCATGATTCTAGGTGTTGTCGTATCATTGGTACCACTTTTATCCCTTATGTCCCATTTCCCACTAAAACTTTTATTCACTTTTTGGTGCTTTCGCGCTACAAGAGTAATGTACGCAAAAATTCCAAGTGCATATAAATCAGAAATTTTCCAAAAATTAGCTTTTATTATTTTAGCTAAATATAGGGTCCGCACAATAACTTTTTTTTTGAAAATGCTATAAAAAAACTACTGACTAATTTTTCAAATTTTAATAATGGAAAATAATTTCATTCAAATGGCTGCCTCGGGCACCCCACAAATAATAGTCCAACGGTTAAATAGTTGAAAAAACGATACATGGCGGACCCTATATTAGAGGGTATTTTCAGTCCTTGTTAGGGAAAATTTTCCCCTGGAATGAATTCGCCCACTTTCAATCCCAACTGATCTGCATCCATAAGACACATTTAATTAAAATTTCCCTATTTTACCAATTCAAACATTGTAGATGGTAATATGTTACCCAAACTTAGTTTATGTTCGAATATGTGCGAAATTGCCACGCCCTTTCTGGTACCTCCCACACAAATGGTACATATTCCTATGTTAAATAAAAACCAATGAAACTTCCACACGGATATTCTGAATTTGTTATATTTTGGTATATGACAAAGCTCAAGATATGGCGGGTTTTGCCACGCCCCTTCTGGTACCTCGCTGACAAATCACCCCAAACCAACCTAAAATTAAAGTTGTTATAACTTATATATTGATGGTCGGAATACTATGAAATTTGACCTTTTCCAATGGTTTTATGGACGTTTGAAATATGAGCGATATTGCCACACCCCTTATAGTACCTCCCACACAAAGTGGTTGAAATAAAACCGATATAACTTCCATACGGGTAGTCAAGATCAGTTGTAATTTGTCGGTATAAGTCGGTTCAACCGACTGAAACTTACTTACTTGTTTATATGTTATTTAAGCATGAATAGCTTTACAACAACTTCGGTGTTTTTGTTGAACCCCACAGAAATTTTCTGCTAAATTTGTTTGTAGAAATTTTTTCTCGAAAAAGGGTTCAAATTGACCCATAAAGAGAGGAGCTAGAAGGTTAGGATCTTCCACAAAAATGATTCTCATAAAAGTCTACAACATAGTTCTGACAATTAGAAGTCTCTCAGACATTAACTTACATCGAATTTTTTCACTTCGTATAAAAAATCATCAAAAATGACAACTTTGACCCAGTGTAAAAAGAAACTCTGACCAGCTGGGGTATAAGTTTATTCTGCAAAACAACATGTCCTTTCTGAATTATAGGGTCGCTACTCTGTTCCAAAAATGATGTTGGCTAGTGTAATTGGTCTTTAAGGTGACGTCAAACAGAGTGTCACTCTCACTTCTCGCAACCTTTAAGACGTTATCAATAGCGTTTTTTAAAAACAAAGTATAAAAACAAGTATGAAAGTATTAGTCGTTCAGCAGACGATTTTGACAACGTAGAAAACCTTACTCTGCATAGCCGACTTTGGACAGACCGCCAATGCATAAAATATGAAATCCTTCTATTATGTTTAAATAATAAAAATTGAGATAAACATCAATTTATTGCTTTTTCTTAAATAATTCAGGAGGAAAAATCTGGCCAATTAGAACATAACTATTATTTTTGGTGTGGAAGCCCACTACAAATTCGTAGTGGGTTTCCTCCACATAATTTCTTACTAAATCTAAGTAAAATCTTGTTGAAACTACCTTTTTCCTAAAACCAAGTAATCGTTTACTTAAACTGAAGAACGTTTTGCTGATGTTTTCATTATTCATTATCATTGTCCTCTGCCCTAAAGAGTTGAGATATTACTCTGTGATTGCTGCGAAGGCTAGATAGGAGGCTTCGCAGTGATTGTTTGAAATAATAACTGAAGTATGTAAGGAATAAGTTTCGGCAAACGAATGAGAATTTCTTCTTAGATTACTATTCAAGTATTCGCTAAAAATATTGAAGTGATTTTTTACATGTTCATTAATACTTGAATGTATGAAGTATTTGACATACATTTTTAGTAAACACATTCAACTAACTTAGTTCAAAATTTCCTAAATTGAATTTTTCTCATACAAAACATTTCTTCATTATTTTCTTTCTTAAAACTTTGGAAATTTTCTTACAAGTATGAATTTACTCAATTTTTGAAGTATATTTACTATACTCAAAGAAATTTATCAATAAAAGAAAGCAGAAAGTCTGCTGAAAAAGCAGATTTTCTGCTGAAAAAGCAACAGTAAATTGTATCTGTTGAAATAGCAAACAGTTGTTTGCTGTTTTTAGCAATAAAGAAAGAACGCTAACTTGAAACTTTTGGCATATGTACAGAACGGCATGGCTAGATAAATATACATGTTAACAACACTTTTTAGAATAAAGCAATTTATTACCACTGAAAGATATTGCGGTTGTCTTTTTAATGATACGCATATCGATCTGAAAGGCTTTTAAATTATGAACGCTTATTATACCCTACACCACTTCGTGGTCTAGGGTATTATAAGTTAGTTTCGCGCCAAATGTTTGTAACACCAAGAAATAATCGAGCTAGACCCACCTTTAAGTATACGGATCGGCTTAGAATCACCAGCTGAGCCGATTTAACGATGTCTGTCTGTCCGTCCGTCCGTCCGTCCGTCCGTCCGTCCGTCCGTCCGTCCGTCCGTCTGCTGTCCATCTAAGCTTGTTCGCACTCTACAGGTCGCAATTGTTGTCCGATTGTCATGAAACTAGGCAGAAGTTATTTTTTCTGGCCAAGGACCATCGGTATTGAATTTGGAGGAAATCGGTTCAGATTTAGATATAGCCCCCATACAAATGTCGCTCCCGATTTGACATTTTCCGCTCTAGAAACGACATATTGTACCCGATTTTCTTTAAATTTAGCTGAACATCTTACAATCGAACTAGAAACACGTATGCAAAAATTGGGTAAGATCGGTTCAGATTTAGATATAGCCCCCATACATATGTCGCTCCCGATTTAAGATTTTCCGCTCTAGAAACGACATATTGTACCCGATTTTCTTTAAATTTTGCCGAACATCTTATAATCGAACTAGAAACACGTATGCAAAAATTGGGTAAGATCGGTTCAGATTTAGATATAGCCCCCATACATATGTCGCTCCCGATTTAACATTTTCCGCTCTAGAAACGACACATTGTACCCGATTTTCTTTAAATTTTGCAGAACATCTTACAATCCAACTAGAAACACGTATGCAAAAATTGGGTAAGATCGGTTCAGATTTAGATATAGCCCCCATACATATGTCGCTCCCGATTTAACATTTTCCGCTCTAGAAACGACACATTGTACCCGATTTTCTTTAAATTTTGCAGAACATCTTATAATCCAACTAGAAACACGTATACAAAAATTGGGTAAGATCGGTTCAGATTTAGATATAGCCCCCATACAAATGTCGCTCCCGATTTGACATTTTCCGCTCTAGAAACGACACATTGTACGCGATTTTCTTTAAATTTTGCAGAACATCTTACAATCCAACTAGAAACACGTATGCAAAAATTGGGTAAGATCGGTTCAGATTTAGATATAGCCCCCATACATATGTCGCTCCCGATTTAACATTTTCCGCTCTAAAAACGACATATTGTACCCGATTTTCTTTAAATTTTGCAGAACATCTTATAATCCAACTAGAAACACGTATACAAAAATTGGGTAAGATCGGTTCAGATTTAGATATAGCCCCCATACAAATGTCGCTCCCGATTTCACTTTTTCCGCTTTAGAAACCACTTATTGTACCCGATTTTCTTTAAAATTGGCACAACATTTTATAATCGAACTAGAAACACCTATGCTGAAAGTGGGTATGATCGGTTCAGATTTAGATATAGCCCCCATACAAATGTCGCTCCCGATTTGACTTTTTCCGCTCTAAAATCCACATTTTGTACCCGTTTTTTCTTTAAAATTGGCACAACATCTTCTAATCCAACTAAAAAACCTATGGTGAAAGTGGGTAAGATCGGTTCAGATTTAGATATAGCCCTCATACGAATGTAGCTCCCGAATGTTTAACCGATTTTGGCCAAATTTTACATATTATATTTCACCAATAAACAGACATGGTGAAAGCGGGTCACATCGTTCCAGGTTTCAATATACCCCCATACAAATGTCCTTTCCGATTTAACATTTTTTGTCAAACACATACATTTACAGGATTCAAAAATCCTTCCCAATTTCACTTTTTTACCGAATTGAATTGCAATGAGAATTGTTTGGGTGATGCCCATATGTCCATACATTGGTATGACTTTGGTATACTACTGTATAATTTGTATTTGTCTGTCGGACAATTGGATCAATTACCATATTATTTACCATATTCGTTAAATTTGACTATAGATGAATTTATAGCATATAAATTATATGAATATAATTTATATAATTTGTATGAACTACATAAAATTGCTCCCATGAAATACCTGGGTTTAGTGATCAAAGCGAGGTACATACGCAGGGAGTGGTGTAGGGTATTATATAGTCGGCCCGCCCGACTTTAGCCTTTCCTTACTTGTTTTTATTTTAATTAACATCAGCGATTTTGTAACAGTGTGGATGCTGATGCAAGATAGCAGAAAAACTGCTGTTATGGCAGAAAAGTGTCTGCTATAATAGCAAAAAAGTACCTGCTGGTAAGCAGCAGGCAATCGCTGCGGTTAATAACTGACTTTTTTCTAAAAGTATACCCAATTTCTAGTAAATGAACTTTGAATTAAGAAAACTTTACTCATACTTAGTTAATTTTCCTACTTTTAAGTATTTTTACTAGATTGTTAGACAGTTTTACTGCTGAACTAAATTGAAGTATGGATTTTACTCACGTTTACTCACGGTATTTAGCCTTTCCATACTATTATGTCTTTGTGCATTTGTTTGTAACACCCAAAAGGAACGGAGATAGACCCATTGTTAATTATACCGATCGGCTTAGAATCACTTTCTGAGTCGATTTAGCAATGTCCGTCTGTCTGTCCGTCTGTCCATCTATTGTTGTAATCACGATACAGGTGAATTGAAGCCCGAACCAAACGAAACTTTGCACAACAAAGTTTTTCGGGACAAGAACGAACGAAATTTAATTTGAAGAAAATCGGTTCAGATTTAGATATAGCTCCCATACAAATTTCGCTCCCAATTTGAATTTTTCCGCTCTAGAATCCACATATTTTAACAGATTTTCCTCTAAATTCGCAAAACACGAATTTCACTCCCGATTTGACCCTTTTCACTCTAGATACCACATATTTCAACAGAGTTTCTTCAAAATTGGCATAACATCTTATAGTTCAACTAGAAACACCTGTGGTAAAAATGTGTTGGATCGGTTCAGATTTATATATAGCTCCCATACAAATTTCGTTCCCAATTTGAAATTTTCCGCTCTAGAATCCACATATTTTAACAGATTTTCTTAAAAATTCGCAAAACACCTTATATTTCAACTGGAAACACCTGTAGTAAAAATGTGTTAGATCGGTTCAGATTTATATATAGCTCCCATACAAATTTCGCTCCCAATTTGAATTTTTCCGCTCTAGAATCCACATATTTTAACAGATTTTCCTCTAAATTCGCAAAACACCTTATATTTCAACTGGAAACACTTGAGGTAAAAATGTGTTAGATCGGTTCAGATTTATATATAGCTCCCATACAAATTTTGCTCCCAATTTGAAATTTTCCGCTCCAGAATCCACATATTTTAACAGATTTTCTTTAAAATTGGCAAAACATCTTATATTTAAACTAGGAACACCTATGGTGAAAATGGGTCACATCGGTTTTGATTTACATATAGCTCTCATACAAATTTCGTTCAGCGTATTTTCAGAGAATTTCTTAAAATTGAGCATAACACGTTATACTTCAACTGGAAAAACTTATTGTGAAAGTTAGTCACTTCATTCCATGTTTGGATATAGCCCCGATACAAATATTATTATCGATTTGACAAGTTGGACCAGGTCATATTAGCCAGTGATTAGGAAACATAAAAATTATTCCCGTTTTCACTTTTTTACTGAATTGAATTGTATTCCGATAGAAAGTGGAGTGTATCATATAGTCGGCCCCGCCCGACTATAGCCTTTCCTTACTTTTTTTTGAAACGAAAATGTTATTCAATGAAAATAGGATTTTGAGAGGTATTTTTAATTTATCACTCATTTCCAAGAAGACCGTCATGTCTTAATATTGCCAATTTTGATGTTCTCATCGTGTCCGACAATAGATTATTTTGTATTTCGAATATCTAAAACAAATTGAAAAGTTTAAAAAATGATTTGGGGTAAAATCGTACATATTTCGACATACGACTGTCTAATCGCAAATGAGCGATATGCACTTAGTACATACATGTCTACCCCTCGTTTTCTCACCTCTCCCCCATTCACTTACCTACAACGGAGACACATTTCCCAGTGTCATTAACGAAAAGATCCATGCACATGCACTGCTTGAATTGCGGATGGCAAATAGCATTATAATCACCTTTTTGACATTGTAAGTCCAGCTCACACTGCTCCCCCAGTACGGCAGACTCTGCAGGATGAAAATGCAATTGTCTCATTATTAATGGCGAATTATATCCGCATGACATTCAATTAATTACAAATGTAAAAATGTACAAAAATTCACTGCATAATTCACTCTTACATGGCGAACAAACAAACACACTCGTGAGTTCAAGTGGATGGTTGAATGGTTGGATGGGGGGGGGGGATACCTACTTTGAATGCAACGTCTCTTATCGTAGCTGGGCATAAAATCAGTGGCACAATAACAAGTGTCCTGTTTCTTGTCACATTCGGCATTTGGCTGTTGGCACGGACAGGGACCGCCAATAATGTTGCTCAATTTGCGCTCCTTGGTGGTTAGGCCCGCATTCAAGTGGATGGATTGTTGTCGTACGATAGAGGATAGATAGAGAGATGAACAGGTGGAAGATGGACAATGATTGTGAAAAAAGTATAAAACGATTTTCACTGTCACCTACTTTGGAGGTGGTGGTGACCACTTACCTTTGGCATACAGTCGACAGACTCTCCATTGGAGGTCGAGCAGTGGCAGTGCTCATTTTTGCAATCGGACTTAATGCCGCCGTGTTCGAATTGTGTGCATTCCATTTGGCTTAAACAACTCAACTCAAGTAGTTCTGGAGAGAAATTTTGAAATTTTTAAATTTGTTTTAATCTTTGTAACGCAGAACGATTAAGAAACCTTCACTTTTCGCATGATTGATGACATTTATTAAAAAGATGACCAACAAAACTATTGAATTGAGTATTTTCATTTTATTTGTATCAGTTCTAGTTGGTGTCCGATGTTTGACTTGTTACTTTGTCTAATTTATGTTGACGAATGACAATGGAATGGCCAACAAAGAAAGGTTTCCAAGCGAATAACGGGGATCAAATAAACAAATGTACTTACACGCGAGTACCTACATACATATGTACATTAGAGCGTACCAGGTTACAAGTAAAAAAAAAAAGTTCGCCGTACACCTTCGAATATGAAGTATTATTGAAAGGTAGTTTCAAAAAAATTTTTTTTATTTTTTTATGCCGAACGTAGGGGTCGCGCTTTTACATTTTTCTATATAACTTCTGCATTTATAAACGGATTTTAAAGTGTGATACATCGATGTTTTTGTCTCGACGAGGCCGATTTTTTTGTCTTTGAAGTCATTGAGCTCAAGCACCCCGTTCTGGTACTTACCCATCATATCTCAGTTGCTACTACCCTAATGTACCACTCTAATATCAGAAAATTAAAGCTCGCATAAAATCATGAAACTCTTCCTAACGAAGTATGTCGATTTTCCCAGCAGAAAAAGTGTTAAACTATTTTTTTTCTTATTTTACCGAGAGCATTGCATGTATTTATAAGTTGTTCTTTGTATCTTCGATGTTTACAGTCGGTTGTCAAAGTGTAATACATATATTGGTGTTTTTGTCCCGCACATAACAGGTTTTCAGTTTTTAAAGTCGTTGACCTCAACAACCCCCTTCTACTATTTACGCATCATATTTCAATTCTTAGAACAATAAATATAAAAATTAAGGTACAATTAAAATTTTAATCAACCATATTTCGACGCGATTCAAGTTGGGTGTATTTTTGGCGGCTCTCAAGTTTAGAAAAGATGTGGCCCATGCGTTGCTCATCGGTGACCGCCATAGCTGATTCATGCACAACATGAACAAAACGCTCGGTGTTTTGAGAATGGCATGGATAATCTGTGAAAATAAATGAGTTCAGCAAAGAAAGCAATCAAATTAAGTTTTTCTTGTGCTAACCTGGTAAATCGATAATTTCTTCTGAAAATTGGAATGCTTCTAACTGTTCTTGCGAAAAAAACTGCAAGCATGGCGGCTCAGTCAATTCAAATTGTTTCCAATCGATCATATTGAAATATGAGTCACTATCAAAATTGATAAAATTATGAACTGGTGGACCGAACATTTGTCGAATGCTTCCCGTGGCTTCATTGCGGGCTGATAAAATCTTATCATAGGCATCTGAACGCACTAGTTGATCTGGGTCTGTTATCATCGATAACAAAATATTTTCAGGATGAAAAAAATATCCGTTATTTTCAATGAACGGACGGATGACCTGTTGAATATCTTTTGGCAACTGACGAATCCAACATATATAAAGGAAAACATTCCGACTTCCGTGAATTGCCAGTGGTTGGCTTTTTACAAGAAACCAGAATGGTGCATACACTTTCACAACGAACTGAGCCAGTTTTCTCAATACCATCGAGGGTTGCGTACACGTCATATAAAAGCGCAGAATTCGAGAGGCTGTTGTTAGCCAGCGCGCTTTGCAAATAGCGCCGGGCTTCTCGCTGGCTAATTTTTCATCGCATTCTCCGATATGAACGGCTCGAACCATACGATACAAGTAAAGCTGGTCGCCTCGAATATTCCACCCATCTATGTTCGCTGGGAGAAATGCCATTGTAATGCGTTCGAAATTTTGTTTGACCTGACCAAACGGAATAAGCAACAAAATATGCGAATTATTAATTAATAAAATGCTCACAAGTAAAGTATACGGAACACACGGACACGAAACACTATTAATATATTAAACTTACAGGGTAGTGTATGCAATTTTGAATGCCTTCTCCGATACTTCCGGGTCAGATTCCAGGTCCTTTCTGTTTTCCAAGCAATGATCTTAACAGCGCATTAAATGGTAACTCGTTGAAGTGGAAAAGGCACACGAACCACTGCAGCCCGCAATGAAGCCACGGGAAGCATTCGACAAATGTTCGGTCCACCAGTTCATAAATTTATCAATTTTGATAGTGACTCATATTTCAATATGATCGATTGGAAACAATTTGAATTGACTGAGCCGCCATGCTTGCAGTTTTTTTCGCAAGAACAGTTAGAAGCATTCCAATTTTCAGAAGAAATTATCGATTTACCAGGTTAGCACAAGAAAAACTTAATTTGATTGCTTTCTTTGCTGAACTCATTTATTTTCACAGATTATCCATGCCATTCTCAAAACACCGAGCGTTTTGTTCATGTTGTGCATGAATCAGCTATGGCGGTCACCGATGAGCAACGCATGGGCCACATCTTTTCTAAACTTGAGAGCCGCCAAAAATACACCCAACTTGAATCGCGTCGAAATATGGTTGATTAAAATTTTAATTGTACCTTAATTTTTATATTTATTGTTCTAAGAATTGAAATATGATGCATAAATAGTAGAAGGGGGTTGTTGAGGTCAACGACTTTAAAAACTGAAAATCTGGTATGTGCGGGACAAAAACACCAATATATGTATTACACTTTGACAACCGACTGTAAACATCGAAGATACAAAGAACAACTTATAAATACATGCAATGCTCTCGGTAAAATAAGAAAAAAAATAGTTTAACACTTTTTCTGCTGGGAAAATCGACATACTTCGTTAGGAAGAGTTTCATGATTTTATGCGAGCTTTAATTTTCTGATATTAGAGTGGTACATTAGGGTAGTAGCAACTGAGATATGATGGGTAAGTACCAGAACGGGTTGCTTGAGCTCAATGACTTCAAAGACAAAAAAATCGGCCTCGTCGAGACAAAAACATCGATGTATCACACTTTAAAATCCGTTTATAAATGCAGAAGTTATATAGAAAAATGCAAAAGCGCGACCCCTACGTTCGGCATAAAAAAATAAAAAAATTTTTTTTGAAACTACCTTTCAATAATACTTCATATTTGAAGGTGTACGGCGAACTTTTTTTTTGAGGTACGCCCTAATGTACATACATCCATATCATATGTTTTTTGCAGCACATTGCCCTCGAATTGGAGAATATGCAGTGAATATACATGGTGTTCAAGTGGCTGTGGGCATTTTCCATATAAAGTTTCTTACACTCTAGATAGATAGATAGATAAAATCATTTATTTAGAAAAATATTTGCATAATGTTTGCAAAATAAGACTAATTCATGAAGTCAACACAAACATTTTTATGGATAAATTAAAAAAAAATAAAAAAAAATATTAATTGTACTATCATTTTGTGAGTATAGATCGGATCATGCCTGGGTATACATTAAATAAAATTGAGGTACTTTTGATCCTCAAAAACATAAACAAATTATTTTAGATATCACTCCCTGATTGATGCGGAGGCTAGATAAATGCCTCCACAGAGGTTGTTTCGAATAATAACTGAAGTATGTAAGGAATAACTATACGAGAAAATGAACATGAAATGTTTGAACACAAATATATGGAGGGGACTGATCCTTTTTACATTGGATTTTCATTGACATGTTTTAAACCGGTCTCACAGGACATGACATAGACCATACATCAAACGACTAAATTGTTGTACAAGTTTTCAGAGAGCTTTGTGTTTTATTACATCGAAGCAGCCATAATATTGACACGAAGATGTCACAGATCTTTTTTTTACCGAAAATGTTAGATATTTAAAGATTTTACCAAATATTTTCCAGAATTTTCCATATGTTTAATTGACTGTAATGGTGCTAATGTCGATTTTGGGAAATTCGTTTTCTAGACAATTTAAAAAAACCAAGGCATTCGCACGCCACCGAGGCAGGAGTCGTTTTCGCGGCCAACAATTCAAACGCTGATTTCAGCGAAACCTATGGAAATGTGGGTAATTTTAGAATATTGTGCACTAATGTCTCTTAAAATGGTTTTGATTTTATCCAAAAATTATTAATACTTCTTTAATTTAACTTTAAGCCCTGTCGAACGTAACATATATATATATATATATATATATATATATATATATATATATATATATATATATATATATATATATATAAAGGGTGATTTTTTAGCTACTATCTTTTTGGCAACACTGGTTTAAACAGCTGACGCACGTTTCGTGTTTTTGTTTCACTGTTGAACATCTTCAGTTTGGTCTATAATTTAACCATGAATCATCTTGCAAATTATTGAATTTTATTATCAAAATGCGTGCTCTGTTATGAAAGTTCATGCGCGCTTCCATTTTATGGTCAGTTTACGCGACCCACTGAAGCGGCTATTCGGGCTATTGTGACTAAATTTCGCACCAAATTTACATTGTTGGACATTAAACCACCAACACGCTTACGTAGAGTGCGAACTGAAGAAAATATCGCAGCTGTATCGGCCAGTGTTATTGATGACCATCAATTATCGATTCGTCCCCGTTCGCAGCAATTGGGCCTCTGTTACTCAAAAACGAGGAAATGTCAAAATTGGACTAAGCGGATGGACCATTTGAGGCGTAGTCAAGGTCAACATTTGCATGAAATAATCTTCAAACATTAAATTATATGGACCGTACTATCGATTCAAATAAAGATTTCATGCATTTTTCTGAATTTTATGTGTTTTTTTTTTAAACTATATACTATATAGCTATATACTATAGCTTTTAAAAAAATCACCCTTTATGTATATATACATTCAAACGAGTAAAGTTGCACTTGCTCGGCTTTGCATTCGAATATCTAAATGTGGTACATTAGTTAAATTTGATTGTTTCCCTGATAACACAAAGTGCTTACAAAAGTTTTAATTTTTTGGTTTTGGTGGACCTTTTTGTGGAAATGACCATATATAATACTTTTATTTAAGTATACATATATGTTGTGTTATGTTAATACTTGAATGTATGAAGAATTTGCCAGAAACAAATCATAGCGTCATTAATATTCGTTTTTATACCCTACACCACTTCGTGGACTAGGGTATTAAAAGTTAGTTTTCCGCCAAATGTTTGTAACACCAAACAGCTAGATTAGGATCGGCTTAGAATCACTAGCGGAATCGATTTAACGATGTCTGTCTGTCCGTCCGTCTGCTGTCCATCTAAGCTTGTTCGTACTCTACAGGTCGCAATTTTAGTCCGATTGTCATGAAATTTGACAAAAGTTATTTTTTTGGGCCAAGGACCATCGGTATTGAATTTGGAGGAAATCGGTTCAGATTTAGATATAGCCTCCATACAAATATCCCTATAATTTACACTATTTCTGCTCTAGAATACACATTTTACATGGGATCATGACCAAATTTTCAGGATCGTGCTATATTTGAACTAGAAACAGCTAGCAAGAAAGTGGATCACATGGGTCTAAGTTTTAATATATATAGTATAGCTCTAAACTCCACATTTTAAGTCGGATTTTGATCAAATTTTCCACACAATGTTACATTTAGACTAGAAAAGACTATTTTGAAAGCCAGCTATATATGCCAATGTTTTGGTATAGCCCCCATACAGTTTACACTATTATCGATCTATAACCCACATCTTACATGGGATCGTGATAAAAATTTGCAGATCATGTTTTATTTCAATAAAGACATTTTTGAAAGTGATCTATAAGGGCCCACTTTTTAATGTGGCGCCCTTACAAATGGGTCCCGTTTTTATTATTACCTCTCTAGGACCCACATTTACATCGGAAGTGTATCAAATTTTGCATATTATATTATATTTCAACTAAAAAACATACTATGAAAGTTAAATATATGTGTCCATACTTTGGGGGTACTTTTGGGTCCCCATTCAACTCTATTACAACTTTAGAAACTACATCGGATCTTGATCAACATTTTCAGGTCATGATATATTTCCACTAGGAATACCTACCGTGAATAATAACTGTGTTGATATAGCCCCCTCAAATGTCCGTCCGATTCATCCTATTACCTCTGTATAATCTACATTTGTTATGTTTCCAGATCATGTTATATTTTCTTTAGTCGGAATATCTGCCGGAAAATTTGATTAATTATCACATTATTTACCATATTCGTAAAATGTAGTCAAATTGAATTGATATTGAATTATAATTATACACTGTATAATTTATATGAACTACATAAAATTGCTTCTATGAAACACCTGGGTTTAGTAATAAAAGCGTGGTATATACGCAGGAAGTGGTGTAGGGTATTATATAGTCGGCCCCGGCCGACGTTAGCCTTTCCTTACTTGCTTTTTTTTTTTTTTCAAAAAATGATAATTAATAAGGCAAAAACATCTTTTTGTGTATTTATTAGGCGTAGGGATACGCTTTACTGGTATGCTGGTGCACGAAATTCGTATTTATTCCCATTCTTCATTTAATCGTGTTTTCAGTTCGGATGTGGAGGTTATTGAGTGGCGGCGAATACGGCGGTCAAATTCATCCCACAAACTTTCGGTGGTGTTCATGTCTGGGTATTGGGGAGGAGGTTGGCGCACTTTTTGTCAGATATAAAGACGCTACTCCTGTATTAAACGTGTTTTGTGTTTCCTGAACACCTAGTTTTTCGCGCATGACTTCAAATTTTCTGTACCAATTTTCCGACTCTATTCCCCTTCATTTGCCCCTATACACCCCTAATAATGACGTACCCAAACGGCTTGTATCTATATATATTTACAGTCGGTACATAGTTAGTAACCATTTCAAAATTTTAAATGGTTGAGGTCCAATTTTTGAGGTTCACACAACCAAATTTTCTCAAGATACCATTACGATAAACTGTAAAAGGGAACCTTTAAATACACCCGTCAACGTGTAAACCGCACCAATCAGTTAATTTTAATGGTGATGCGATAACGGTTTGCCTTCGTTGCAAATACGACAATTTTGCTTATTTACGTAGCCATTTAACCAGAAATGAGTTTCATGATGTTGATAGTGAAATGGAGCTCAACTTCGCAGATTTGTTTAACATTCATTTCCACAATTTGAAAGCGTTGTTCTGGCATTAAACGATTCATGATGACTTGCCAAACCTGAATGAACAGCAAAGTCAACACAGTTTGACATAGTTATCAAAGTCGATAGTTCTCATGGAGCTTAAAAAATCGTGGCAGAATTTTCGACTTTTCGCAATTTTCATATATTTCAGGTATTTTTTAAAAGGTAATGGAGTTGTAATAAATATGTCAATACTATATTTCCATTATAACTGTGTTCTTAAATATAATGCTTGCTTAATTCTAATCCATTTGTAGCTTACATCTAATCACATTTTCGTAAAACATTCTTTTGTATTCTATATTTTGTGATAACTTGAAAATGCATCAAAGAGGAAATCATATTTAATTAAATTATAATTAGCTCGTGATTGTCATATCTCTCACAATTTAATTGACCCCCATTGCCTTTCGTCCCTCATTGATGGTCTATAATTAAATTAAATTAAATTGATCCACAATATATCCACACATTTTGCATTAAACCATGTTGATTTTACTTTGATTGCAAGACCCCCCGGGGTAGTTCAAATTCCATCATTAACTAAATTGCAAATGACCTTTTACAACAAAAATAAATTTGACTTAAGGCAGCACGACTACACTTTGACACCAATCAAGAAGGATATCGTCCCACCAAGAAAAGGAAGAAAATACAAAATGAAAAATCTGCAACGGCCGACCTCAAGAAAATTCAAATTATTTGTTTGTTTGTTTGTTTACGACCACCAGCCCAAAGGGGTTTAATGGCTGAAAAGGTGTTAGACTGGTTTAAACAGTTGACCCTTTATTTGGCCATTTGATTTGAACTTTTATTTAACATGCAAGCCGAAAGCCGCGAGCAAAACACGCGCGGGCGGACGCCAAAGAATACGAAACACACAACGGAAACAAAAACAACCATCCATCCAGCCATCCTTTCGTATTTATCCTGTAATAACTTAATACTAAAAGAATTTAGTGAAATTGCTTAACAACAACAAAAACAGCAAGCACAACAAAAGCTCGATATTAATATAAACGAAAGTCCTGCATCGCCAGCCAGCTAACCAGCACAGGAGGAGAAAGTGTACAAAACAAATTTCTTTTGGCTTCTGTTTTTCTTTTTTTTGCCAACTTTAACGAGGCTCCACCAACGAAAAGAATTTCTAATAAAGCAACTTTTCTGCTACTTTTCACTCTTTTTTCATCCCCGGGGGTGGGGGAGGTGTGCATAAAGCTATTTCTGTACTGCTGTCCGGGTGTGTGAAAGTGTGTATTAGCCAGATTAGGCGAATCACGGTGTGTCGTTGGGGTGTCTGAATGGATGCTGCTGCTGATGATGATGATATTTGACAGAGGAGGCGGCGGCGGTGCACATGTGTCGACTGTTTTTACGAAAATTTAACGTAAATTGACAACGAAAATTTTGTTTTTGGGGATAACAGCAACAGAACAAGAACAGCAAACTTATAACAAGGCAAACAAACGAAAAAGAAAAAGTTACAAAAAGCCGACACCAACAGTATAACAACATTCAATATATATCCGAGGGATGGGTGCTAAGTTCGCCAGTAAATGCAGCACATTAGGGTTTGCCATTTCGGAGAGATTTACTATCACGGGATTCTTTTATTCTTCCCACCATAAGATGGGTGGGTATACATAAATGTAAGTATGAAATACAGTAAACTTTTCAGGTTATCCGGTAAAGTTTAAGAGTTGTTCCATGGAAAACCTAAAATAAAACAAGTAAGGAAAGGCTAAAGTCGGGCGGGCCGACTCTATGACACACTCCACTTTCTATCCGAATACAATTCAATTCGGTGAAAAAGTGAAAACGGGAAGGTTTTTTGTATCCTGTAAATGTATGTCAAATCGGGAGCGACATTTGTATGGGGCTATATCTAAATCTGAACCGATCTTACTCAATTTCTGCATAGGTGTTTCTAGTTAGATTATAAAATGTTGTGCCAAATTTAAAGAAAATCGAGTACAATATGTCGTTTATAGAGCGGAAAAAGTCAAATCGGGAGCGACATTTGTATGGGTGCTATATCTAAATCTGAACCGATCTTACCTAATTTCTGCAAATGTGTTTCTAGTTGGATTATAAAGTGTTGTGCCAAATTTATAGAAAATCGGGTACAATATGTGGTTTCTATACCGGAAAATGTCAAATCGGGATTGAAATTCATATGGGGGCTATATATAAATCTGAACCGATTTGCCTCAAATTAAATAGCGTTCGTCCTTGATCCAAAAAACTTACTTGTGCAAATTTTTGTTAAGATCGGACTATAATTGCGACCTGCAATTTGATTACAACAATAGATGGACAGACAGACGGACAGACGGACATTGTTAAATCGACTCAGAAAGTGATTCTAAGTCGATCGGTATACTTAACAATGGGTCTATCTCGCTTCCTTTTGGGTGTTACAAACAAATGCACAAAGACATAATACTCTCGCGGAGTGTATAAAAATCAATGTGTGTCTGTATGTTGCGTATAGGACGCCAAACCAGTGGACCGATTCGCCTGAAAATTTTACTGTATCTAACTTCTGGACAGAGGATGGTTCCTGGATATACTAGGTCATGATAGGACAAAGGAGTGTGAGGTACCCCACACAAAAAATATTTTAAAACTATCAAAAATTACTAATTTTATCTTCCAAAGCATACGAAGTAGGGTAATTGGGAAAATTTAAACCGTGCAACGCCGGGTACAAAATACTAGTATTTTATATAAAAATTTGCAAGAAATCTTAATAAATTACACTGTCCTTTGATTGGAACAGAATAGCGATCCTATAATTCTGAAAGGGCATATTGAGTAGACCAGTTTTGCAGACTAAACTTATAGCCAAGCTGGTCTGAATTTCTTTTTACAATGGGTCAAAGTTTTAATTTTTTTTTGAAGGGATCACAAGCAAGGAAAGGCTAAGTGAAAACAAGTAAGGAAAGGCTAAGGTCGGGCGAGCCGACTATATGATACTCCTCATTTTCTACGACATTGGAATTCAATTAGGTGACAGTTTTAGAAAGTGATCTATATCATAGACCGATGATACCGTCTTTCACAATGTATGTTTCCAGGTGAAATATAATTTGTTCAGAACAAAATCTGTTACAAGATGTGTTTTCTAGTTACTTATATGAAACCTATATATAATCAAATTTTCTCTATAGATGTTTGTAGTTAAAATGCAAGGCGTTGTGCCAAATTTGAAGAATATCTGTCAAACATATCGGGAGCGAAATGTGTATGTGAGCTATATATAAATCTGAACTGATCTGACCGACTTTCACCATAGATGTTTCTAGTTGCAATATAATGCATTGTGCTAAATTTGATCAAGATGATCATTCCCTCAGGGTCGATTTCCTCAATTTGCAATTTCTTGATTCGATTCCATTTTGATGGGAAAAGTTCAAATATTTAGAATCCAATATGTTTTAGACACTTACACACCTCACCTGCTACAGCTACAGCCGTTTGCTTGGTAGTAGTTGTAATCCTTTTTCCATTTTGACCCTTAAAAGTACGAATTTAGAAAAAATCGTACCTCTTATTTTCCGCGTCTACGCAGACAGACGAGTGCAAATACGTAATATCATAATTCTAGCTACAGCCGCTTGATTAGTGCCAAATGTATTCCCATTCAGATCCTGCAGGTACGAATATCGAAAGATCTCTTTATTTTCGCGTCTACGCAGCCAAAGAAATGTACACACCGAATTTCATTATTATAGCTGTAGCCGTTTGCTTGGTAACATTTTTATCCCCATTCGCCGCCTTAAAGTACACATTTCGAAAAATTCCTTTTTGTTTCGCTTCTTCACAGTCTGGTGAATGTGTACACCCAATTTCATGATTTCAACTACAGCGGTTTGGTTGGTACCATTTTTATCCCCGTATATTATAATGTCCGTCTGTCTGTCCGTCCGTCCGTCCATCTATTCTTGTAATCACGATACAGGTCGCAATGTAGACAGAACCAAATGAAACTTTGCACTTCGATGTTTTTCGGGATAAGGACGAACGCTATTTAATTTGAAGAAAATCGGTTCAGATTTAGATATAGCCCCCATACGAATTTCACTACCGATTTGACTCTTTTCACTCTAGATAGCACATATTACAACAGATTTTCTTTAAAATTGGCAAAACATCTTATATTGTAACTAGAAACACCTGTGGTAAAAATGTGTTAGATCGGTTCAGATTTATATATAGCTATCATACAAATTTCTCTCCCGATTTGACTTTTTCCGCTCTAGAGACCACATAATGTATCAGACTGTCTTCAGATTTGGTAAAACATCTTATATTTCCACTAGAAACACCCATGGTGAATATCGGTCAGATCGGTTCAGATTTATATATAGCTCCCATACAAATTTCGCTCCCGATTTGACTTTTCCCGCTCTAGAAACCACATATTGTATCAGATTGTCTTCAGATTTGGTAAAACATCTTATATTCACATGGTGAATATCGGACAGATCGGTTCAGATTTATATATAGCTCCCATACAAATTTCGCTCCCGATTTGACTTTTTCCGCTCTAGAAACCACATATTGTATCCCGATTTGACATTTTCCTCTGTAGAAACCACATATTGTACCCGATCTTATGTACCCTCCACCACGGATTGCATTCCATAGCATTAGCGATAGATTAAAGGCTGTCGATTTTACAAAGAAGTGAAGTAACATATTTTGAAAATTGTGATATGCGCATTACTATATTTGTATACTATTTCAAACTATAAGGCATACTTATGCGTACTGTTTAACATAAATTATTATAATATTAGTCCTATATATATATATATATACATATATATAATATTGCAATTGTAATCAAAATATGAACATGAGGGAGCCATATTCAAAAAATGTACTTTAAATATTAGGAGTATTGTAAGTCGTCATTAGAGGCAAAAAAAAATCTCAGGTCCGAATTCTCCCATTTGCAATTTATTGATTCCACTACAAACAGAGTGACTGATCCGTTTGATAAAAAAGTGAAATTTTCAAAGATCTGTTATGATTCGCGTCTATATTGGAATGGACGCATTTAATTTCATGATTCTAGGTACATCCATTTTCTTGGTACCTATTTATAATTTTTTTAAATATTGACCCTACAAGTACGATTTTGGAGAAATACTCATATTGTAAGTGTCTAACAAAATAGTAAACACTGAATTTCATGATTCTAGCTACAGGCGTTTGCATGGTACAAATTTCATCCCGTTTTGATCCTAAAGGTATGAATAATGAAATATATCTTTATTTTTCGTGTCTACGCAGTCACAGCAGTGTACACAACAAATTTCACTATTCTAACTGCAACCCTTTGATTGGTACAATTTTTATCCCTTTTTTCGTCCTAAGTACAATTTTCCGCCTAAAAGTACAAATTTCGAAAAATCCTTTATATTTCGCGTCTACGCAGTCAGATAAATGCATACACCGAATTTCATTCATTTTAACTTCAGCGATTTGGTTGGTACCATTTTTATCCCTCTCTTCCATTTCTATCCCTTAAAAGTACAAATTTCGAAAAATCTCTCTATTTTACGTGTCTACGTAATTATAGGGATGTACACACCGAATTTCATGTTTCTAGTTATTGTCTTACCATTGGTACCATTTTTATCCCTTTTATCCCATTTCAACCGCTAATCTTTTATATACTTTTTGGTGACTACACGTTACTAAAGGTTACAAAAGTTACAAAACAAATTTCAAGAGTATAAAAATCAAAAATATTGCTTAAATAATCTAAATATTAGGGGTATTTTCAGTCCTTGTTAGGTAAAATGTTTTCCCTCTGGTCGGATTTCGCCCACTTTCAATCCCAACCGATCTGCAACCATAAGACTAATTTGCGGAAAATTTCAACCTCCTAGCATGACATGGCTCAATCGTCATAGAATTTTAACAGGATACAGGATACAGTGTTACAAACGGAATTACAAAGTGAATATACCCCCATCCTGTAGGTGGAGGGTATAATAAATATGTAAAATATTTAGTACAATTTTCTATGCATACCTTACATTATCCCAGGACACGTGAAAGGAAAAATATTAATATCTCGGTACGCAAACTCTAACCAAGAGTAGGAAACCTCGACTGTTACTTCATATGAAGAGTACACTAGTAGACATATACGCCACGATTACTTGCATGTATGGACAGGATATTGTAAATTACTTTGAGATATTAATCTTTTCGTGGAAGCAATATCTTCCAAAAAATATTATTTCCACAATTTGTGAAAACACAATTTATTTGATTATTAGAATTTATTTTCAGAACTTGAAAACTTCATACATATTTTTTCTCTCGCTTTCATTTTTACACCCCAATAAGCAATTACACCCCCTGTGCAATAATTTAGGTTCCGACATAAGTTGGGACTAATTGATGAGTTTATTTTAGTGTGAATGGACCTAATTCCGCTGTATGTTTTCAAGGGTTCGCATTACGGGTACATTTTAATACTTAAAACTATATTTCTAATAGACCCATTCCGATTAAACTAAAATTGTCAAACGTAGTCTGATGGTGATTGATGATATATTTGGATAGTTTAATTTAGTGTGATCGATCCCTGATCGAAAGCCGACCATTGCGATTGAACAACGACTTCAATTTAGTGTAACTGGGCTTACATTGGTGGTATCCTCGAATGTATATGAATGAGCCTACGCTATCGCAATCCTCCCCACCCAACCTTCCTTATCCGTTTAACTCAAACAGGAAAGCACATCTGCTTGGTTGGTTAGGTGGAGGGGCGGGAAGCTATGCCCATGCCATGTATTCTATTACACCAACAACTTATTCCTTGTTAAATACAAATGTTTTAATCTTTTTATTTCATTTGATGTTTCTTTGCCTATTTGTTCGCGCTCATCGCTAGCGACTTCATTATTGTCGCTACGATTGTTTGGCGCTGTGACGGTGTTTGTTTATCGAAATTTTATGCTTGCCTAGAGTTTCCGAAGCAAAACTTCACTCACTCTTGCCCTTCCTTGCCAGCGGAAGCAACATTTTATTGTGTCGCCTGGTGGGGGGAGGGGAGTTCGGTAGACAAACTTTGTTTGTCATTCGCAATGATAAGTGATAATAATCAGAAAAATTCTTTGGCGTACAACATACAAAATGATATGAAACGACATATTTTCAGTTATTCTTTCAATTGTTGTCGATGTTTAAATTTCGAACATAATGAACATCTACACAGCGAGAGGAGGGAGGGAAGGAAGGAAGGAGGCTATGCTATAGCTTGGTCGCTTATTGTGTTCCCTTTAATGGGACAATTTTATGAGCAGGCTTTGATCTTCTTATAGCTATAGTAGGTACTAATTACTTCTAATTTACTTGTATACGTTTTACGCATATCACCGTTTAGAAAGGATTTATACATCTTTTGGCTCACAACCTGTCAAATGTGATCTCAATTTGAGCTAAGAAATAAGTATTTTAAATTTGTGTGGAACAAATTATTTGTATAAAAAATAAAAGACACAATTTGTAGAATAAATAGAGCACCAACCTAATGAAACAGCAAGGTTTTTCGGGATAAGGACGAATGCTATTTAATTTGAAGAAAATCGGTTCAGATTTAGATACGTATTTCACTCCCGATTTGACTCTTTTCACTCTAGATACCACATATTTTAACAGAAAAAAAATTGACAAAATAGCTTATATTTCAACCAGAAATACCTATGGTGAAAATAGGACGGATCGGTTCAGATTTAGATATAGCTCCCATTCAAATTTCGCTCCAGATTTGACTTTTTCTGTTCTAAAAACTACGTATTTTAACAGATCTTCTAAAAATTTGCCAAAATATCTTATATTTCAATTAGAAACACTCATGGTGAAAATGGGTCACATCGGTTCAGATTTATATATTTGACATTTTCCACTCTATAAACCACATATTTTAACAGATTTACTTCAAATCCGTCCGTCTGTTCATCTATTGGTGTAATCAAATTACATATCGCAAATATAGTCCGATGGACTATAATTCGTCCGAGGACGAACTCTATTTAATTTGAGGCATATCGGTTCAGATTTAGATATAGCCCCCATACAAAAGTCGCTCCCGATTTGACATTTTCCGCTCTAGAAACCACATATTGAACCCGATATTCTTTAAATGTGGATTAACACCTTATAATCTAACTAGAAATAGCTATGCTGAAAGTGGTTAATGTCGGTTCAGATTTAAATATAGCCCCCATACAAATGTTGCTCCCGATTTGCCTTTTGCCGCTGTACAAAACACATATTGTACCTGATTTTCTTTAAATTTGGCATAACATCTTATCTAACTAGAAACACCTGTGGCTATAGTGGTCTAGATCGGTTCAGATTTAGATATAGCCCCCATACAAATTTCGCTCCCGATTTGACTTTTTCCGCTTTAAAAACCACATATTGTACCCGATTTTTTTAAAGTTGGGCACAACATTTTATAATCCAATTAGAAACGCCTATGCTGAAAGTGCTGAAAGATCAGTTCAGATTTAGATGTAGCCCCCATACAAATGTTGCTCCCAAATGTTTAACCAATTTTGGCCAAACTATACATATTATATTTCACCTGTTTCGTTCCAGGTTTCAATATACTCCCCACACAAATGTCCTTTGCGATTTAACATTTTTGTCAAACACATACATTTACAGGATACAAAAATCCTTCCCGTTTTCACTTTATTACCGAATTGAATTGTATTCGGATAGAATGTGGAGTGTGTTATATAGTCTAATCCGCGTATATTTTGAACTTTCTTTGTTAAGTACTGCAAAATGATCTTGTACCCTTTTATGCATTTTTAAATCAATTTGATAGCAAATGAACTGAAGAGAAGACGATTGGTAAGTTGCTAATTGTTACACATGTTTTGGGTAGAACATTTTATCAGACATTCATATTTTTTGCACAACGAATTGGATTTGGTGACACTGTCATTTTTATTAGACACGCTCACAGAAATGCTGTCAACTGACAGCTTAACCACCAAATTTACTTGGGTGGGAATAAAGGAGAAGCCATCGATTCAAAATTAAAATTTCATTTCTGCAATTAATGGTATGTCAAAGAAATTTTGTATAATAATACTTGTATTATATGCATCTTATTTGTTTTATTTTCGGGGGTTGGTCTTTCTCAAATTTTTCATATGAAAGTCCGAATTAATGAAGGAAATAATGCTAAAGAAACAGTGGTATAATTAATCTATTTATATTAATTTCCTGTGATGTCCATCTGTTTGCATTGCAACTGTTAATTGTTTTTATACCCTCCACCTCCAGGATGGGGGTATACTAACTTTGTCATTCCGTTTGTAACACCTTGAAATATCGACCTGAGACCCTATAAAGTATATAGTATAGCCATTTCCGTCCGTCTGTTGTAAGCACGCTAGCATCTAAACGAAAGGAGCTAGAACGTTCAAATTTTCCATAAATGCGTCTTATAGTCGTAGATCGGTTGAGATTGAAACTGGGCGAAATCGGCCCAAAGGGAAAAATTTTTCCCTCACAAGGACTAAAAATACCCATAATAATCCCTAATATTTTAGCATATTTAAGCATGTTTTTTGAATATGTCTGTTTATATTTGCTTGATATTTGGTATGCGCATTCCCCTTATAGCAAAAACGTGCACCATAAAGTGATTATTATTTGTAGGGGGTGAAATGGGGCAAAAAAGGGATAAAAATGGTACATATTAAACGACAACAGCTAGAAACACGAAATTCGGTGTGTACATTCCTCTAACTGAGTAGATACATAATATAAAAGTATTTTTTCCAAATTCGTACTTTTAAGGGGTAAAATAGGAATAGGGGGATAAAAATGGTACCAACCAAACGGCTGTACCTAGAATAATGAAATTCGGTGTATACATTCCTCTGAGTGTGTAGACATGGAAAATAAACTGATATTTCGAAATTCTTACTTTTTGGGGTTAAAATGAAAAAGGGGGATAAAAATAGTACCAATCAAATGTCTGCAGCTAGAGTCATGAAATTCGGAGTATACATTCCTCTGAGTGTGTAGACACGGAAAATAAACTGATTTTTCGAAATTCGTACTTTTTGGGGTTATAATGAAAAAAGGGGATAAAAATAGTACCAATCTAATGACCGCAGCTAGAGTCATGAAATTCGGAGTATACATTTCTCTGAGTGTGTAGACACGGAAAATAAACTGATTTTTCGAAATTCGTACTTTTTGGGGTTAAAATCAAAAAAGGGGATAAAAATAGTACCAATCTAATGACTGCAGCTAGAGTCATGAAATTCGTAGTATACATTCCTTTGACTGCGTAGACACGGAAAATAGACGATTTTTTCGAAATTAGTACTTTCAAGGGATACAATGGTACAGAGGGATAAAAATAGTACCAACTAAAAGACTACAGCTATAATGATAAAATTCTAATTGCGTAGAAACGTCAAGGGGGTAAAAATGGTACCAACCAAATGGACGCAGCTGAAATCATGGAATTCGGTGTATACATTCCTCTGACTGCATAGACACGCAAAATAAAAAGTTTTTTTTATCAAAATTCGTACTTTTTCTTTTACGGCAAAAATTGGTTGAATCTTGAAGTTAGGTTATTTTGCACTATGTACGAATGATAATGGATTTTCAAAATTTGTACTTTTGGAATTCAAATAGAATGGAAATACAACCAACTGTAGCACCCACTATCTACCAATATTTATGGCTTTGAAAATATAAATATAAGAATATTTATTTTTTGAATTGACGTATTGGTAGCATTACCTTATAAGCGTGGTTTGAAATAATTAAAATATTATATTTATTTATAAAATTAACTTTTCAATATTTGTATTTGTTTTGGTTTGGCTATATTATATTTTTTTTTTAAATTATATTTTCCTGTAATATTACTGCACTTCTACGAAAACCGACAACCTCTGTGGAATGCAATCCATGGTGGAGGGTATATAAAGTTCGGCCCGGCCGAACTTAACGCCGTTTTTACTTGTTTTAATGTATTTCTGTTATCATTTATGTTGTTATTATAGTTATACATTCATCACTTCATTATTAATTTTGATCGAATTAAAAAATGAAAAATAAAATTAAAATATGAAAATTTAAGTTTTGTCTTCTATGCGGTTATCTGGTGACATCACATTTCTATTTCCCAGGTGATATTTTGGCAATATCATCTAGATTTCTTCCGAATAATAATCTAGCTATATCGCCGATTGATTTGGTTTACTTCAGCAATTCGAATATGATTGTTGCCGCAATATTATTATACCCTCACTCTACAGAGTAGAACGGTACATATCATTTGCCACAGAAAAAGGGTGTAACGTATTGAGGGAGTGACTTAAGACTCTAAGTATGTTTGCACGAAATCCGTTTCAAGACTTTTTAAGTTGTTTGAGCGATGTCCGTCCGTCTGGCTGGTGTATACGATTGCTCTCGAAAGGAGTTAGGGAATCAATTCAAACTTTGCACATGATAATATTTTCCCAAACTTATGGTGAAATTGCCAGGCCCCTTCTGATAACTTCCACATGGATATTCGGAATAACCTATATTTTGGTATTTGTTAAAGTTTTTATAATCTCTTTAAGTGTACAAAACATGCCAAATATTGCCGCGCCCCTTCCAGTACCTCCCACACAAATCACCCTCAACTACGTAAAATTAAAGATGTTTTAACTTATATAAGATTGCTCTGAAATTTGACCTTTGGTAATGCTTTTATAAACGTTGCATTAACCTCAAATATGGGCGATATTACCATACCCCTTTTGTACCTCCCACGCAAAGTGGCATAAGCCATGGATAAAGTAAAACTTTCATACGGTAAGTCGAAATTAGTTGCAATTTGATATTTGACACAATTGTCTTAACCCTAGGAACATTTAAATCTCTTATAACTTCTATAACGTCATGAATCCACTATGACTTATATTTGATCACGTTTTTGACAATTATCCGACGTTAAATAAAATGTTCGTTCCTACATAGACATGTTCTCTGAGAGTGATGGTATATATATAAACTGAAACTTACTTACTTGTTTTTCTTCTAGGCAATACGAACAATTTTAATATTAATTTGCTTGTGGCGGTAGAGGTGAGAATACCTTTATTTTTCGAAGAACTCGCATTTAAATTGTCTTAATTTCCATAATTACAAAAGTTTTTTTAAAAAATAGTCTTTTTGAACAACATAATTTTTTTCTTTGATAGCCTTTGAAAAATAAACAACATATTTAGAAAGGTTGAATGGTTCTCCGCTTTTGCATGGTAACTTTTGCCTGCACTAAATTGCACCCTTGGGAAGTAGAGACAAAACATACCAAAATTTCCCTGTTTTCTCTCTATTGTTATCGACTTTTTTGTTACACTTCCTACAACCGCAACATGTACTTTATTTAGATTGACCAAGGTGTTCTCATTAACTTGTAACAAATATCGCATTTCCAGGACTAGCAGACAAATTATAATAAACTAGCAGTACCCGCTGCTTCGCACGCGAAAAAGCCATTTATTTTAGTTTTGGAGAGTATTTATTTCATTTTCTTTTTGTGGATATAGATAAATCTAAAATAGTAATTTGGAAGTCTCCATTTAGATAGCACTCATATACAGTCGATGTGTACTATTTTAGCTGAACTCCCTTCGTATGTATATTTTTTTTTTCATTTTCATACCTTTAATAGCCTTTTTCTATATCCTTGATTTCATGTTTCTAGATGCAACCGGCCACTTTATAACTTTTTGCACCTCTTTTCCAAAAAGTGCACATTCTGAAAGATCACTAACATGTGCTTTTGCTTCCTAAAAACATGTACTTTATTTGGTACCACGTTTATCTCTTGTCGTCCCGCATCCTCCTTATAAGTACACATTTTGAAATATCCATTTATGTTTCGCGTTTACGTAATTAAAGGGCTGTGCATCATTTTTATCCCTTTTTTCCCGCTCACCCCTTAAAAGTACAAAAATGCATTTATATTGCGCTTCTATGTGGTGGGAGAAATTTACATACCAAATTTCACGATTCTAGTTGTAATAATTTAGTTGGTACCATTTTTATCCCTTTATGTCCCGTTCATCCCTTATAAGTACAAATTTCGAAAAAATCGATTTTGATTGCGCTTCTACGTTGTCAGAAGAAAATTACACACCAACTTTCACGACTATAGATGCAATACTTTAGTTGGTGCAATTTTTATCCCGTTTTGTACAAATTTTGAAAAAATCCAGCTACCTTGCTCACGACTATAGCTGCAATACTTTTATTGGTACCGTTGTTATCCCATTTTGTCCCGTTCACCTCTTAAAAGTACAAAAATGCATTTATATTGCGCATTAATGTGGTCAGAGGAATTTACATGCCAAATTTCACGACTATAGCTTCAGTACTTTAGTTGGTACCATTTTTATCCCTATTTGTCCCGCTGACCCCTTAAAAGTAGAAAAATGCATTTATATTGTGCTTCTATATGGTGAGAGGAATTCACGTACCAAATTTCACGATTCTAGCTGTAATAATTTAGTTGGTACCATTTTTATCCCTTGTTGTCCTGCTCACCCCTTATTGTTGAGTAGTTTTTTGTGGCTTTGAATTACAAGTTGAAATAAATAAATCAAATCAAAAGTACAAAAATGCATTTATATTGCGCTTCTATGTGGTGAGGCAATTTGTATACCAAATTTCACGATTCTAGCTGTAATACTTTAGTTGGTACCATTTGTATCCCCTTTTATCCCGCTCACTCATTATAAGATAAAATTTCTTAAAAATCAATTTTGATTGCGCTTCTACGATGTCAGAGGAATTTACACATAACGACTATAGCTGCAATACTTTAGTTTCCCAAATTACAATTTTTATCCCATTTTGTCCCGTTCGCTCCTTAAAAGTACAAAAATGCATTTATATTGCGCATTAATGTGGTCAGAGGAATTTACATGCCAAATTTCACGACCTTCAATACTTTAGTTGGTACCATTTTTATCCCTTTTTGTTCCGCTGACCCTTTAAAAGTACAAAAATGCATTTATATTGTGCTTCTATATGGTGAGTGGATTTTTCGTATCAAATTTCAGGATTCTAGCTGTAATAATTTAGTTGGTACCATTTTTATCCCTTTATGTCCCGTTCACCCCTTATAAGTACAAATTTCGAAAAAAATCCATTTTGATTGCTATTCTACGTTGTCCCGCTACCCCATTATAAGTACAAATTTCGTAAAAATCCATTTTGATTGCGCTTCTAGGTTGTCCCGCTAACCCCTTATAAGTATAAATTTCGAAAAATCCATTTATCTTGCAAGTCTACGTTGTCAGAGAAATGTAGATATAGATTTACACGAATATGGCTGCAATACTTAAATTGCTACCATTTTTATTACGTTTTGTCTCTTTCCTCCCTTGAATATACAAATTTCGAAAAATACCTATTTGTAGCTCGTCTGCATTGTCATTGCAATGAACGCACCGAATTACATGTTTCTGCCGTTAAGTCAAGACGATGGTTCGATGTTTATCCCATTTTACCCCCCAAAAGTACGAATTTCATAAAACCATTTCTTAGTCGACATCTACGTCATATTTGGGAACTACCCTGAAAATTGCATGACTCTGGCCTCAGCCGTTTGTTCTGGGGACTGGTCAATGATAAGTTTTTTTCAACTATTCAACCATTATTAACCGGAAGGATTGTACTTTCAAATAAAAAAAGAAATTTGAGAAAATATTCAGTAGTTTTTTTAATAGCATTTTCAAAAAAAAGTTATTTGTTGAAACCACATATTTCAACAAATAACTTTTGCGGACCCTATATATATAGATTGTTGATTATATCCTTCAAAAATGTCAAGTACTTTGTAGCACGAACAGCTACAGCTTCACTATGTATAGACATAGACATCACACATACAGTTGTTTATTTTGTCACACGGTGTAATCTAATTAGATTGACTATGTTGATCTTAGGATGATTCCCCTCTCAATAACGGGGCGAATGAGTAACAATATCCTTACTAAACATAACTCATACGCTATGTGGTGATAGACGTTTTATACTCGAATGACAACTTGTCCCTGGCAATGTTACAAAAGGAATGCCTAACTTAGCATACTTGTAGTGTTATGTGACTTTGAGAGTTGAAATTCACCCTCCCCCTCCCCATAAAACAGAAAGTACAAACATATTTAACGGCTGGTGCAAAGATGTGCTGCCAGCCGGCAGCAGTACCACCACTACCTTCATCAGCAGAAATTACAAAAGTTTTAAGTTATCAAATAATGATGTTCGATAGGACGAAATGTGTCATAAAGTTGTTAGAAATGTTTAAGCAAACATCGTACATAGCCATTTGTACGCACAGCAACACTTCAGGGACACACAGAACAACAGCAAGGACGACGACAACAACAAAATTAGGAAAATTATCAAAACTTAATTTCAGCATTTTAATTTAAATTCAATGACTGGCGTGTTGCAAATTTCCACATATATAGCGGCATGTGTGCATGTAATCCCATACTAAATTATGGCTTTAAAGCCCATGTTTAATAAAGACCTTAACCAAAAAACGAAAAAGAAAACGAAAAAACAACATGAGAAAGAGAAAACAAGAACAAGAGCTAAAGGACTTTTGCGCCATAACGTGAAAACGTGAAAAAGCATACATTACATTCAATTGCAGGCAAAAGTCAAGTTTATCAGGATATGAAAGAGGCCCCCTCGACCGCCATAACAAACAACAGTAACAACAATGACAAGCACCTCCCCCTCCCACCCCGCACCCTGCACCCACACTCAAACCACATACACTTATGTATGAACACACTGACGCTCGTACACAGAGAAACTGTCGGAAAAGTTAAAAATCGTTTCTCACTCAACCAGCACGCATCTCTGCTCCGAATAGCTTTGAGGTAACTACGAATTATTGCCCGCCCGTACATCTCGCCAACGTAACGTATTCGTAGTAGTTCGTTCGTTCGTCGTAGGGTGGTTGGTTGTTGTCTACTGTGTGTGTGTGTTTGCGGATGTGGTATGTGTGCCTCTGTGTGTGAGCGTTTCTGTTTTTATTTAGTTTAGCTGAACAATGACCTTGTGTTTGACATCGCCAAGACTTGATTTTCTTTAGTCTTCCGCCAACGAACGAACAAACACAGCACAAACATCACAAGCAACCACATTCGCATGGTGGTCTCATGTTTGTTGTTTGTGGCATTCATTTATTAAAAATTTTAGGCATGAGATTAGTTATAATGTTAATTAACAGTGTCAATGTTAGATTGAAATTAACAGTGACTGTTTACATGCACATGCACATCTACATAAGTGTTAATTTTGATAAAGAGCTTTCTGTCGCGGTGTGGTGGGATGTTATGAAAAGTTTTAGTGTATACAGTGTGACACAGAAAGTTTCGACATAAAAAATGTATTTTCCCAACACATCAACGCGAGGGCAGTTGAACAAGTAGACGGTATTAGAGAGAAATTAAATTTTGTAATGTATTTAAAGAATTAATGGCGACTTTTCTGGCAAGAACTGATATGTCGAGAATGGAATGGTAGGTTGGTTTACGCAGAGTTACAAGCCGACCCAGAATTATCGGCGGCGGCGGCGCTACCCAAAATGGGTCGGCTTTTGGCTCATTTGTCGGCTCGTTCTCTCATTGCGAAATTTATTTGCCAACAATTTGTAGTAAGTTTAATACTTTTTTAATTTTTTTTGGCAAGTGGTTCAATATTAGTTAATATTAGCCTATATTAGCCAATGTTCCTATAATTTAATATTATAATCCCATAGAATTACTTTTTTGGGAGTGGGAATACATTCATATATACCATAATATGGATGAATTTAATAAAAACGTTTGCAATTACAGATTTTCATGCGAGGTATATTTTATCAGACATCTTGATAATCCATAATCCTTCCAAAGAATGGTAAAGCTCTGCCTACTTTGACACACCAAAGAAGCATAATAATAATGTTCATGCTCCAAAAATTTCCGAACAGTGCAAATGGTATTATAGTCGGAGGACAGTGCAATTTCATTTTCTAAATATACATACAGCTGCGGTCACAAAAATAGCAGCAACGAGATAAAAAAATGTCGACAAAGAAAAATATCAGTTTTACTTCGTAAATCCTAAAAGTTTTTACGGTTATTGAAAGGTGATATTGTGCCATTCGTAATATAGCTTTAAATAAAAAATTAAGTTTTTGTAATTTTGAGATTAAGACTTTAGAACCATTTATGTCAAAAATAAGACCAGTCAAAAAATAGCAGAGCTAATAAAAACTAAAAATATTTTGTTTTAATTCACTTTAATTGAAAACTTTTTTGCGGTGTCTGCCCGAACCATTCCATAACATCATGTTGACATCAAACCACCTTTTTGCGATTCGGCTGGTGTTTTCGGGATAATTGAACCGCTAGAAGACTCATTTAAGGGGCATTCCATATTCTGCATACGTAAGCATAATATGGTGCAGTATTTTGATGTATTGGGAGGAGTCCATAGTAGTTCTGTGCCAATGCCATTATGCTTGATCCTCCCTATTTGACACTTTTGGTACTATACCTGGAGATGTATTACGTGTTCTGTGGATGTCTTACAAACACCGTCCCACCGTACTTTGGTTGGCTACTGCAGGTGTGTTTTTGTGAATTGCAATTTTTTTGTGACCTGTCTTTTATTTTTAAGTGGGACTTTCCTCGGACTTCTTGCTTTCAGATTATGTTTTCTTAGTATTCTGCGAAAATTTTCAAATCCCAAAAACGGACAGACATTGTTTTTTATTTCGGTCGCGGGCGTAAGTAAGTTGTTTTTGTACTAGACATTACTATTCGGCGAATGGTTGCAGGTGATTTAAACTGATTTTTTGACGTGTTTTTGTTTTTTCTTCTTATAATATCGAATTTCTGATCATTTTAATGGAACACTGGAAAAAAATCGAACTTCACTGTATGATCTTCCCTCAGATTTCAAAATTTTTATATGAACTCGATTTTATTTTCCACAATGCTCTCTTCGCCCTACTTATGAAGAAAAATAAAACAATGACATTTCAGAAATAGTGTACATTTCATAATATCTTATTTATAACATCAAATCAAATAAACAATTATTTTGTGTTTGTAACCTCATAACACAGCATTTAATGCAGTAGTAGCAATAAAAAAATTATCACAAAAATAAATATATGAAAATGTATGCTACGCCGTGGTGCGCTGCTATTATTTTGACCGCAACTGTATGTGTGCCGACGAAGATCATCGATTTCCTCCAAATTCAATACCGATGGTCCTCGGCAAGAAAAAATAACTTCTGCCAAGTTTCATGACAATCGGACAACAATTGCGACCTGTAGAGTACTAACAAGCTTAGATGGACAGCAGACGGACGGACAGACATACATTGTTACATCGACTCAGCTGGTCATTCTAAGCCGATCCGTATACTTAAAGGTGGGTCTAGCTCGATTATTTCTTGGTGTTACAAACATTTGGCGCGAAACTAACTTATAATACCCTAGTCCACGAAGTGGTGTAGGGTATAAAAATAGAGAAATGTTTTCAATAAATATATGAAAATGTATGCTACGCTGTGGTGCGCTGCTATTATTTTGACCGCAACTGTATGTGTGCCGACGAAGATCATCGTTGGCTTTGTGCCTCATACGAGAGTGGCCAAAAGCAAAACATCTTCGGTTTAAATATAACCATGAAAGGAAGCATAAGTGCACCAAAAACTAGTAAGCCTTCCACTTTGCTTAGAGTAGCCATCGTTTATTGTTTTTATAGGAATACTGAAATTGACTTATATAAATGCGACTTTCAAATCAAAATTTAATCATTCAATTTAATATAGACGTCATCATATAGTGGGATACCAAATTCAAAGTAAAATCCATATATTTCGCAGTAGTTAGTTGTCTAATTCGACAGTTATATTTTCTTTTGTAATTTTAAGTGTATTGTCTATTCTGGTAGTAAGATTGACGGATTTAGAAATCAGATCAAAAAAAATTATCGGCGGCGTGGTTGAAGTCGATATGAGCGAATGAAATCGGCGGCGTGGTTGAAGTCGATGTGAGCCAATGAAATCGGCGGTGGCGGCTTGTCGGCTCAAAATCGGTCGGCTTGTATCTCTGGGTTTAAGTGGCCTTAAGGCACCGTTTTGGTATGGACCACACCACTCCGATAACTCATCAGCAGCACAGTGTTAAGTGCTTTTGAAGGAGAGGTACGCAAAGCCCCAGTAGTACCTGTACAAATCCGATCTTTGTACAGTTTTCATATCCGTGAATGACAATCATACCAGTGCTCCATAAATGTGTATAGGACTTATTATGGCTGTATACCGATTTATAGAACACTATTTTTGGCTTAAGACCCCATCGGCTAGCTAACATTTTGCGCAATATAACGATTATTATACCTCGCAAACGCGAATTTCTGGGTGAATTTTGACTACAACTTTTGACTACAAACATTCCGCTCTAGCAATTGACTTACCCTGTGGAATATTTTGGCCCATTACAGAAAATCAATTAGAGATTTTCTCCAAATATTCTTTAGAGTTTATGTGTATATAACTAACATAGAAATCGCAACAATAATTTTGAAAAACAATTAAGGAAAGGCTAAAGTCGGGCGGGGCCAACTATATAATACCCTACACCACTCCCTGAGTATATACCTCAATTTTAGTACTAAACCCAGGTGTTTCATGGGAGCAATTTTACGTAGTTCATATAAATTATAAAGCATACTATAAATACATATTATACAGTAGTATAACAACTCTTGGGGCCTGGTCTAAAACGTGGGTCTATATACTTCTCATCCACGGTATGCATTCCTAGTTGAAATATATCATGATCTGATGTAAGACGTAGTTTCTAGAGCTGTAATAAAGTAGAATGGGCCCCATTTGGGTTATTCCCAAATGACTTTCATAGTAAAGAGTGATTTTTTTGAGGTTAGGATTTTCATGCATTAGTATTTGACAGATCACGTGGGATTTCAGACATGGTGTCAAAGAGAAAGATGCTCAGTATGCTTTGACATTTCATCATGAATCGTCTTACAAACGAACAACGCTTGCAAATTATTGAATTTTATTATCAAAATGCGTGCTCTGTTAAGAAAGTTCATTGCGCGCTTCCATTTTATGGTCAGTTTAATCGACCCACTGAAGCGGCTATTCGGGCTATTGTGACTAAATTTCGCACCAAATTTACATTGTTGGACATTAAACCACCAACACGCTTACGTAGAGTGCGAACTGAAGAAAATATCGCAGCTGTACCGGCCAGTGTTAATGATGACCACCAATTTTCGATTCGTCGCCGTTCGCACCAATTGGGTCTCTGTTACTCAAAAACGTGGAAATGCCAAAATTGGACTAAGCGGATGGACCACCTAAGACGCAGCCGCGGTCAACATTTAAATGAAATTATCTTCAAAAAGTAAATGTCATGGACCAATCTAACGTTTCAAATAAAGAACCGATGAGATTTTGCAAATTTTATGCGTTTTTTTTAAAAAAAAAGTTATCAAGCTCTTAAAAAATCACCCTTTATGTATTCTTAATTGAAATATAATACAAAATGCAAAATTTGAAAAACTTCCGATGTAAAATGTGGGTCCTAGAGGGGTAATCTTAGTTGAAATATGACATGACATGCAAAATTATATCGAGATCCAATGCACGATGTGGCTCCTGGAGATGTAATAGAGTATAATGGAGGCCCAATTTGTATGGGGGTTATACCAAAATATGGACCCGTATATTTGACTTTCATAGTAAGTATTCTTAGTTGAAATATAATATAATCTGCAAAATTTGATAAACTTCCGATGTAAATTGTGGGTCCTAGAGAGGTAATAATTGAAATGGGCACCTATTTGTAAGGGCGCGACATTAAAAAGTGGGGGTTTATAGATCACTTTCAAAGAAGGCACTCTTTATTGAAATATAACATGATCTGCAAAATTTTATCAAGATCCAATGTAAAATGTGGGTTCTAGAGCGATAATAGTATAAACTGGGGGCCCATTTGTATGGTGGCTATACCAAAACATTGATCTATGTAGATGGCTTTCAAATACGTGTTTGTAGTATACATTTAAAATTGTGTGGAAAATTTGATCAAGTTCCGACGTAAAATGTGCATTTTAGAGAAGTAATATTGTAAATCGGAAGTACATTTGTATGGGGGCTATATCAAACCATGGACCCATGTGATCCACTATCCCTTTACCTGTTTCTAGTTCAAATATAACACGATCCCATCTAAAATGTGTATTCTAGAGCAGTAATAGTGTAAAGTATATTATTTTGGGCCAACGACGATTGGTATTGAATTTGGTAGATATGTAGATTTGGAGAAAATCGGTTCAGATTTATATATAGCCCTCATTTAAATGTCTCTCCAGATTTGACTTTTTCCGCTCTAGAAATCACAATTTGTTTTCTTTAAATTTGGCACAACATCTTATAATCTAACTAAATAGAAACGCCTGTGGTGAAAGCAGACTAGATCGGTTCAGATATAGATATAGCCCAATACAAATGTCGCTCCCGATTTGACTTTTTCCGCTTTAGAAACAACATATTGTACCCGATTTGCTTTAAATTAGGCACAACATCTAGACTAGACCCACCTTTAAGTATCTAACGATTTAACGATGTCTGTCTGTTTGTCCGTCTGTCCGTCTGCTGTCCATCTAAGCTTGTTCGCACTCTACAGGTCGCAATTGTTGTCCGATTGGCATGAAACTTGGTAGAAGTTATTTTTTCTGGCCAATGACCATCGGTATTGAATTTGGAGGAAATCGGTTCAGATTTAGATATAGCCCCCATACAAATGTCGCTCCCGATTTGACTTTTTCCGCCCTATAAAGCACATATAGTACCCGATTTTCTTTAAATTTGGCACAACATCTTATAATTCAACTAGCAACACCTATGCAAAAATTGGGTAAGATCGGTTCAGATTTAGATATAGCCCCCATACAAATGTCGCTCCCGATTTGACATTTTCCGCTCTAGAAACGACATATTGTACCCGATTTTCTTTAAATTTGGCAGAACATCTTGTAATCCAACTAGAAACACCTGTGCATAAATTGGGTAAGATCGGTTCAGATTGAGATATAGCCCCCATACAAATGTCGCTCCCGATTTGACATTTTCCGCTCTAGAAACGACATATTGTACCCGATTTTCTTTAAATTTGGCAGAACATACATCAAAGTAATTATCGTTAAGGAAGCAAAAACCCTCCGGATTCTCAATACTTTTAGAAACGGTATTACCCCCAACTATCGAACTGGGTCGATATCTATATGATAATTCCATCTTGTGGAAGTGTCATTTTTTTAAAGCATTAAAGGATTATGTTGTTTTCTTCATCGAGTGAATATAAAAAATATTTTCAATAAACGGCTAACAAATTTGTTCAGTGATTCTTTGAATTATCTCATCATTTTGAATAATATTTCATTTGAATTTGTTACTTTTAAATTCAAATTTTATTTTGTCTGTACAATACAATAATTCAAGATTTTTCATTGAATACACGGTAGTATGGATTTTAAATGTTCTTTAACATTTATAGACATAAACATATGGGCATTTCCATGATGTCGAACGACACCATCGTACAAATTTAAAGTGACAAAAAGGTGAAAATAAAATGGATTTTTATATTGACCATATGCTTAACTTATATTTCTTAATTAACTGTATAATTGGTGCTAATGTCGATTTTGGGAAATTTTTCGTTTTCTAGATAATTTAAAAAAACCAAGGCATTCGCACGTGACCAAAACAGAAGTCGTTTTCGCGGCCATCAATTCAAACTCGGATTTCAGCAAAACCTTTGCCAATATTTCAATGTGGCTAATTTTAGAATGTTGTGCACGAATGTCTCTTAAAAATGGTTTTGATTTTATCCAAAATTATTAATACTTTTTTTTGTAATTTAACTTTAAGTCCTGTAAATTTTTTTTCTAATTTTATGTTTCTGACCGCCATTTTCAGCTCTCTTTTTTTCGTCTCCGTTTTTGCTCGTCTAGATTTAAATAATTACAAAGTATTTTTTGCAAAAAATAATTATTGAAGTAAGTATTTTTTTTTTTCAAATTTTTAATTTTCATACAGAAGATATCGAACGTGACCAACTTTAAAGAAGTACCAATGTCAACAATTTTTTTATTTTCCAGTAAGTTTTTTATTTTAATTGTATAAAAATCTCCCTTTGTACTCAAAATTTGATGATCTTTCTGCATGTACTTTGGACACAGTAGCAACAAATGTTGTTTTTCCATATCGAACGTGCATCGAAATATGCGATAATACAAGGCAAAAAGATACAGATAATTGCAGTCGTATAGTTTCGCGTCCTTTATTTTTTATTCCTTTTACTCCCTAAACGATTTTAGACACTAAAAGTCAATGCTCAATGTCTCTCTTCAACAACTTTTATCAAAACAAAATGAGCAAGAGAAATATTCGAACGAGTAAAGTTGCTCTTTGAGCGACTTTGCATTCGAATATCTCTAGATGGAATATGAATAAACGTAAAAGTTGTTTGCATTAGTTAAATTTGATTGTTTCTATGAAGATATGATAAAACAAAGTGTTTACAAGAACTTTAATTTTTTTCGGTCTTGGTGGACCTTTCTGCGGAAATGCCCATATACATTTAAAAGTTCTAAGTTATAATGTTAAGGATGTACATAATTACATCCATCATGAAATTAGTCGTAGAGGAAAGCTTTCCGCATATATTTTTTCTCAGAATCCCTTAACAATTCACTTTTTCACCGTTTTTCCTGTAGTTTCCATTTCTGTTTTAAAGAATCCACCGGTAGAAAAGCGGACTCTAACCATCGCAGCTATCCTCTGCTTTGAGTGATGAATAACTAATATTTTGTTCGATAGAACTGACAATAGGAAACTTAACAAAAAATATTTATTTAATATAAACTAATACAAATAAATATTAAACTAAATTAGCATTAAATAAATTAGCACTAATTAATTTTACTGATATTATGTAGTTTTAATAATTAATATGTAGTTTTAATAAATAATTAATGGGGCTATATCTAAATCTGAACCGATTTTACCCACTTTCACCATAGGTTTTTTTAATTGGATTATAAGCTGTTTTGCCGAATTTAAAGAAAATCGGGTACAATATGTCGTTTCTAGAGCGGAAAATGTCAAATCGGGAGCGACATTTGTATGAGGGCTATATCTAAATCTGAACCGATCTTACCCACTTTCACCATAGGTTTTTTAGTTGAATTAGATGTTGTGCCAATTTTAAAGAAAAACGGGTACAATATGTGGACTTTAGAGCGGAAATTGTCAAATCGGGAGCGACATTTGTATGGGGGCTATATCTAAATCTGAACCGATCTTATCCAATTTTTGCATAGGTGTCTCTAGTTGGATTATAAGCTGTTGTGCCAAATTTAAAGAAAATCGAATACAATATGTGGTTTCTAAAGCGGCAAAAGTCAAATCGGGAGTCACATTTGTTTGGGGGCTATATCTAAATCTGAACCGATCTTACCCAATTTTTGCATAGGTGTTTATAGTTGGATTAGATGTTGTGCCAATTTTAAAGAAAAACGGGTACAATATGTGGATTTTAGAGCGGAAATTGTCAAATCGGGAGCGACATTTGTATGGGGGCTATATCTAAATCTGGACCGATCTTATCCAATTTTTGCATAGGTGTCTCTAGTTGGATTATAAGCTGTTGTGCCAAATTTAAAGAAAATCGAATACAATATGTGGTTTCTAAAGCGGCAAAAGTCAAATCGGGAGCGACATTTGTTTGGGGGCTATATCTAAATCTGAACCGATCTTATCCAATTTTTGCGTAGGTGTCTCTAGTTGGATTATAAGCTGTTGTGCCAAATTTAAAGAAAATCGGGTACAATATGGAGTTTCTGGAGCGGAAAATCGGGAGCGAGATTTGTATGGGGGCTATATCTAAAACTGAACCGATTTGCCTCAAATTAAATAGCGTTCGTCCTTGATCCACAAAATTTATTTGTGCCAATTTTTGTTAAGATCGGACTATAATTGCGACCTGTAATTTGATAACAACAATAGATGGACAGACGGACATCTAACTCAGAAAGTGATTCTAAGTCGATTGGTATACTTAACAATGGGTCTATATCGCTTCCTTTTGGGTGTTACAAACAAATGCACAAAGACATAATACTCTCGTGGAGTGTATAAAAAATGAAATATTTGAGTACATTAATATTAATATTTGTATTTTTTATCAAAAATGTTTAAATTGTTAAAATTATACAAAAATAAGCGTTGTTTATTTATAAAAGTAATAAAACCAAAAAGACCCCCGAGCCACGATTCGAACCCGAGAGGGTGTGAAGCTGACACCTTACCTCTGTGAACCCATACTAAAAATTCGTTCCCATTCATTTGTGAAGATGCCATTCGTAAAATGTCCCCTATTAACATATTACTTTAACTTTTTTGGAAGTTATTTAAAAGAACTTATTCAAAAGAGAAAATTTGGATCTCTTTCTACGGAAGTACTTCAAAATTTTTTGATGGAATGCCAATGGCTTATCTTAACTTTTTGGGCGGATTTCCAAAAATATTGATTGTGGTCGTTTTTTTATGAAATTGCCCTTACTTCTTCGGTGTTCTTCTTTCTACTATGTCTAGTGAGATTATAAAAATCAGTTAGAGATCGTGCAGGTGTTTATAAAAATATTCTCAACATATGTTCAAAAAATACATTTGTTTTCGCAGTACAGCCACAAGCAAATTATACTTTAACTGGGCAGAAGCTTTGAGTCAAAAAGAACATTTGCAAATTCAAATCAGAAATTTGTATTTAATGAGGATGTGCTGCAATTACTGTTAACAAGCAATGCTGCAAATCTAACTGTCTTGCTGGGACCACAGGTAATGTTAATTTTTGCAATATGTCTGATAACACTTTACAGGGACTTATAAAGCAGAACAAAATATAAAAATAATAAAAGGGAGAATAAAATTATGAATACTGGAATTTGCTGGTAAATCATTTTATGATTTCCTCAGAAAAAGCAGTAATATTTTGTAAAGATAACAGAGTAATCTGCTTTGCAGAACAAATGTTATCTTCCATTTCTGCTAGTTAACATTAGAAGAGCGAAAGCTCAGTGTTTGTATATTAACAGTTGCTGTTGTAACTCAAAGACTTGCAGTGTTCGCTCTTTGATGTAACCCACATTCCTTAACAAAAGTGTTACACACTGTTAACCGTTTAGCACAGATTACGTCCAAGTCCAAGCCACCCACACACAGCGAATCAGACATAACATTTCAAAGAAACAAAATGCTCGTGAAAAATCCGAAAGCTTAGACTGACCGAGAGTGGAAATCACTACCTAACCATGTTAGATTAGCAGCAACATTAGTTTAACAGCGATGTTAAGTTAAATAACGAAAATATTCAATTGAAAGCAACATCCGTATAAACACGATGTTAAATGAAATAAAGAAAATGTCAAATTGGTAAAAATCTAAAAAAGGGTGATTTTTTAAGAGCTTGATAACTTTTTTTAAAAAAAAACGCATAAAATTTGCAAAATCTCATCGGTTCTTTATTTGAAACGTTAGATTGGTCCATGACATTTACTTTTTGAAGATAATTTCATTTAAATGTTGACCGCGGCTGCGTCTTAGGTGGTCCATCCGCTTAGTCCAATTTTGGCATTTCCACGTTTTTGAGTAACAGAGACCCAATTGGTGCGAACGGCGACGAATCGAAAATTGGTGGTCATCATTAACACTGGCCGATACAGCTGCGATATTTTCTTCAGTTCGCACTCTACGTAAGCGTGTTGGTGGTTTAATGTCCAACAATGTAAATTTGGTGCGAAATTTAGTCACAATAGCCCGAATAGCCGCTTCAGTGGGTCGATTAAACTGACCATAAAATGGAAGCGCGCAATGAACTTTCTTAACAGAGCACGCATTTTGATAATAAAATTCAATAATTTGCAAGCGTTGTTCGTTTGTAAGACGATTCATGATGAAATGTCAAAGCATACTGAGCATCTTTCTCTTTGACACCATGTCTGAAATCCCACGTGATCTGTCAAATACTAATGCATGAAAATCCTAACCTCAAAAAAATCACTCTTTACATGTCGTCGTTATACGGAAGAGGCCTTTTGATCATTTGGAGCTATGTATTTTAAAATAGGAATGATAGAGATGACATATAATTTTTCAATTTTCAAATTTTTCAAAACAAACTGAAATTAGCTCGAAATTAATGGGGAAGATTTGCAGAAATTTCGGATTCAAAACGTAGCAGGTAAATCGAAATATAAATAATAAATGTACACCGAAACTTTGCAAGCTCGCCTTACAGCAATTGGGTATATTCTCGCTGTTGTATCTTTTGTTACTTTGATGATTAATAAAGATTTACTCAATTTTTCTAAACATTTTGCGTGTTTTGTTTAACTTGGCTTTTTTCGTTGATAATCAAACAAATGTTGAGAGACCCCAGCCCTACCCTCGGAATAAATCATATTATTCGCATATAAAGCAGCAGCAACAGCTCCGGTGACAGCAACTACCGCTAACAAACAAACCAGTAATTAAAAATGCAATAGACGTAAAATAGAAATTGTAGGAACCGGTCGGTCGGTCGTTCATTGAGTATTATGGTAATTAGCTGTTGATGATTGAGATGAGAAATGTTTAAATGTTGATATTTATAAATTGAAATAATAGGAATAGACTTAAGTGGCAAATAAACGATTCTTTAGAAGAATGGGCTGAGTTTCATAAACAGGAATTGGTATTGTCAACAATTTTTTGTTTGCTGTTTGAGTCACCTCCGTCCGTCAAAATTGGGAAATATTAAAAACTTACTTCCAAAGTAGTGAGTCTTTAACGCAAACTGTAAGAAACTTATGTGGAAACTTTTCGTGTATTCAGATGAAGCTCATTTTCATCTCGGCGGCTATGTCAATAAGCAAAACTGCCGCATATGGAATTTAGAGAACCCAAACGTGACTATTGAGAGGTCAATGCATCCACAACGAGTCACAGTTTTGGGCTGGGTCATGTATTGAAAAATTGGGTTGATCGGATGAGCCAGTCGTGCTAGTCTTATCAATGATTTTGAGCTCCATTATTAAATGAGGAAGTTTAACCTTTCCAATAAAACCAGAAATTTGAATAATTTATTTTTTTAGCCGATTCTAATTTAAAATTTTAAATGACCCACCCTATACCTCCCACACAAAGCTTTGTTTAAAATAGCAATACGGCATCCATACGTGTAGCCAAAATCATTTGAAAATATTTTTATAATCACTTTAAACCTAAAAAATATTTAAGCTTTAGCTACGCCCTTTTTTGTACCTCCTGCGAGGAACCTTCAAGTACATTCCACTCAAATTATCCAGCTCTAAGTAAAATGTAATTCCTTATATGTTCTCTGAGATTGAGGGTATATATGTCGGTTTGGCCGACTGAAGATTACCTACTTGTTTTTGATATTATTTGTATGTTTATTTGAATTGCGATATTGCCCTGGCTCAATAGCTTTTGGTAATTATATTTTATTCTAAAGAATGCTAATTTATTTAAAAATGGCTTGGTAACATTTATTACTTGGCTGCACACTACAACTTCAGAAGGCTTCGCTACGATATTCAATAAATTTCCCAGTACTTGTGTTTATGTTTATGTTATGTAGAACACAGAGATCACTATTAAAAATAAGTTGGGATTTAAAAAATATATTTAAAAGTTTATTTAATTTTGCGCTACAAACTAACAACTCTCCTACAACTTCAACGTTACGTTAAAAGAAACCGTCTTAAATATACCTTGCAAAATCCAGAATTTAAAAAAAATGTATATCGGCCATAACTTCTTAAATATAGCCCTGATAGCTAAAAGAATGATAATTTCTGATCACCCAAAAATCCAGAATTTAACAAAATGTATATCGGCCATAACTTCTTAAATATAGCCCTGAGAGCTAAATGAAGGATAATTTGTGATCACCCAAAAATCCAGAATTTTAAAAAATAGTATATCAGCCATAACTTCTTTAATATAGCCTTGAGAGCTAAAAGAAGTATAATTTGTGATCTCCCAAAAATCCAGAATTAAAAAAAAATAGTATATCGGCCATAACTTCTTAAATATCCAGAATTTTTAAAAAATAGTATATCGGCCATAACTTCTTAAATATAGCCCTGAGAGCTAAAAGAATGATAATTTGTGATCATCCAAACTTCCAGAATTTTTAAAAAATAGTATATCTGCCATAACTTCTTAAATATAGCCCTGAGAGCTAAAAGAATGATAATTTGTGATCACCCAAACATCCAGAATTTTAAAAAAATGGTTTATCAGCCATAACTTCTGTAATATAACCTTGAGAGCTAAAAGAAGTATAATTTGTGATCTCCCAAAAAACCAGAATTAAAAAAAATAGTATATCGGCCATAACTTCTTAAATATAGCCCTTCGAGCTAAAAGAAGGATCACCCGAAAATCCAACATTTTAAAAAATAGTATATCGGCCATAACTTCTTAAATATAGCCCTGAGAGCTAAAGGATGGATAATTTGTGATCACTCAAACATCCAGAATTTTAAAAAAATAGTATATAACTTCTTAAATATAGCCCTGAGAGCTAAAAGAAAGATAATTTGTAATCACCCAAAAATTCAGAATTTTTTTAAAAAAATAGTATATCGGCCATAACTTTTTAAATATAGCCCTGAGAGCTAAAAGAAGGATAATTTATGATCACCCAAAAATCCTGAAATTTTAAAAAATAGTATATCGGCCATAACTTCTTAAACATAGCGCTGAGAGCTAAAAGAAGAATAATTTGTGATCACCCAAAAATCCTGAATTTTTAAAAAATAGTATATCGGCCATAACTTTTTAAACATAGCGCTGAGAGCTAAAAGAGGAATAATTTGTGATCACCCAAAAATCCAGAATTTTTAAAAAATAGTATATCGGCCAAAACTTCTTAAATATAGCCCTGAAAGCTAAAAGAAGAGTAATTTGTGATCACCCAAAAATCCAGAATTTTTAAAAAATAGTATATCGGCCATAACTTCCTAATTATAGCCCTGAGAGCTAAAAGAAGGATAATTTGTGATCACCCAAAAATCCAGAATTTTAAAAAAATAGTATATCGGCCAAAACTTCTTAAATATAGCCCTGAAAGCTAAAAGAAGAGTAATTTGTGATCACCCAAAAATCCAGAATTTATAAAAAATAGTATATCGGCCATAACTTCTTAAATATAGCCCTGAGAGCTAAAAGAAGAACAATTTGTGATCAACCAAAAATCCAGAATTTTTAAAAAATAGTATATCGGCATAACTTCTTAAATATAGCCCTGAGAGCTAAAAGAAGGACAATTTGTGATCACCCAAAAATCCAGAAATTTAAAAAAATTTATATCGGCCATAACTTCTTAAATATAGCCCTGAGAGCTAAAAGAAGGATAATTTGTGATCACCCAAATATCCAGAAATTTTAAAAAATTGTATATCGGCCATAACTTCTTAAATATAGCCCTGATAGCTAAAAGATGGACAATTTGTGATCACCCAAACATCCAGAAATTTAAAAAAATTGTATATCGGCCATAACTTCTTAAATATAGCCCTGAGAGCTAAAAGAAGGACAATTTGTGATCACCCAAAAATCCAGAAATTTAAAAAATTGTATATCGGCCATAACTTCTTAAATATAGCCCTGATAGCTAAAAGAAGGACAATTTGTGATCACCCAAAAATCCAGAAGTTTTAAAAAGTAGTATATCGGCCATAACTTCTTAAATATAGCCCTGAGAGCTAAAAGATGGACAATTTGTGATCACCCAAAAATCCAGAAATTTAAAAAAATAGTATTTCGGCCATAACTTCTTAAAGATAGCCCTTAGAGCTAAAAGAAGGATAATTTGTGATCACCTAAAAATCCAGAATTTTAAAAAATTAGTATATCGGCCATAACTTCTTAAATATAGCCCTGAGAGCTAAAAGAAGGATAATTTGTGATCACCCAAAAATCCAGAAATTTTAAAAAATAGTATTTCGGCCATAACTTCTTAAATATAGCCCTGAGAACTATAAGAAGGATAATTTGTGAACACCCAAAAATCCAAAAAATTTAAAAAATAGTATTTCGGCCATAACTTCTTAAATATAGCCCTGAGAGCTAAAAGAATGACAATTTGTGATCACCCAAAAATCCAGAATTTTAAAAAATTAGTATATCGGCCATAACTTCTTAAATATAGCCCTGAGAACTATAAGAAGGATAATTTGTGATCACCCAAAAATCCAGAATTTTTAAGATATAGTATATCGGCCTTAACTTCTTAAATAAAGCCCTGAGAGCTAAAAGAAGGATAATTTGTGATCACCCAAAAATCCAGAATTTTTAAAATATAGTATATCAGTCATAACTTCTTAAATATAGCCCTGAGAGCTAAAAGAAGGATAATTTGTGATCACCCAAAAATCCAGAATTTTAAAAAATTAGTATATCGGCCATAACTTCTTAAATATAGCCCTGAGAGCTAAAAGAAGGACAATTTGTGATCACCCAAAAATCCAGAATTTAAAACAAGTAAGGAAAGGCTATAGTCGGGCGGGGCCGACTATATAATACCCTACACCACTCCCTGCGTATGTACCTCGCTTTGATTACTAAGCCCAGGTATTTCATGGGAGCAATTTTATGTAGTTCATACAATTTATATAAATTATATTCATATAATTTAGATGCTATAAATTCATCTTCAGTCAAATTTAACGAGTATGGTAAATAATATGGTAATTGATCTAATTGTCCGACAGATAAATACAAATTATACAGTAGTATACCAAAGTCATTTCAAAGTATGGACATATGGACATCAGCCAAAAAATTCTCATTGCAATTCAATTCGGTAAAAAAGTGAAATCGGGAAGGATTTTTGCATCCTGTAAATGTATGTGTTTGTCAAAAAATGTTAAATCGGAAAGGACATTTGTATGGGGGTATATTGAAACCTGGAACGATGTGACCCGCTTTCACCATGTCTGTTTATTGGTGAAATATAATATGTAAAATTTGGCCAAAATCGGTTAAACATTCGGGAGCGACATTTGTATGGGGGCTATATCTAAATCTGAACCGATCTTACCCAATTTTTGCATACGTATTTCTAGTCGGATTATAAGATGTTCTGCCAAATTTAAAGAAAATCGGTTACAATAAGTCGTTTCTAAAGCGGAAAAAGTGAAATCGGGAGCGACATTTGTGTGGGGGCTATATCTAAATCTGAACCGATCTTACCCAATTTTTGCACAGGTGTTTCTAGTTGGATTACAAGATGTTCTGCAAAATTTAAAGAAAATCGGTTACAATATGTCGTTTCTAAAGCGGAAAAAGTGAAAAAGGGAGCGACATTTGTATGGGGGCTATATCTAAATCTGAACCGATCTTACCCAATTTTTGCATAGGTGTTTCTAGTTGGATTATAAGATGTTCTGCCAATTTTAAAGAAATTCGGGTACAATATGTGGTTTCTAAAGCGGAAAAAGTGAAATAGGGAGCGACATTTGTATGGGGGCTATATCTAAATCTGAACCGATCTTACCCAATTTTTGCATAGGTGTTTCTAGTTGGTTTATAAGATGTTGTGCCAAATTTAAAGAAAATCGGGTACTATATGTGCTTCATAGGGCGGAAAAAGTCAAATCGGGAGCGACATTTGTATGGGGGCTATATCTAAATCTGAACCGATTGCCTCCAAATTCAATACCGATGGTCATTGGCCAGAAAAAATAACTTCTGCCAAGTTTCATGACAATCGGACAACAATTGCGAACAAGCTTAGATGGACAGCAGACGGACAGACGGACGGACAGACAGACATCGTTAAATCGACTCAGCTGGTGATTCTAAGCCGATCGGTATACTTAAAGGTGGGTCTAGCTCGATTATTTCTTGGTGTTACAAACATTTGGGGCGAAACTAACTTATAATACCCTAGCCAACGAAGTGGTGTAGGGTATACAAAATAGTATATCGGCAATAACTTCTTAACCTTCCGAGTACACACTTATTTTTGGTAACACGGAGTACACATATGGTCACAATTGGACAAGAAGACTTTTAGTTAAAAAAAATAACAACAACACCAAATCACATTTTTTTTAAATTTGTTGTAACTAGTATTATTAAGTAAATCAAATAAAAAATAGATTACTATGGCTTTTTTCTTCTAGTTTTTTCTTATTATTATTGACAAATCAGTCTTTTTCTTCAAAATTCATAGCACTGACACAATATTATATATATTTTTTTTAAATAAAAATAGTAAATTCATTACACATTTTTTCTAATTATTCATAAAAAATTAAAAAAGAACAAAATCTATTAAAAGCCTAGGATAGCCATTGGCATAAATTTGGTTTATATTTGAGTCAGCAAATTTGACACACAAGTCTTGTTTTTTGAGGCTTCGGTTTCATCTTCCTCACTTATCGCATCGATTTTGCTTTCTACGTCATGATCTGAAAGTGTACTATCTGATTCCTCATCTGAATAATCAGTTATCGCCGAGGCAGGTTCATAGTCACTATCATCATTCCCATCTTCAAAAATATTTTTCAAAAAATTTTCCATTGCGTTATTTCCAAAATCCGCTCTTTTTTCAATTTATCTCTAAAACCAAATAAAAATAACCCAAATAATAAGAACATACATAATTCATGATAAAAAATAAAAAAAACACAAAAACGCCAACACTAAAGACACATTCAACAAAAACAAAAATCACGAAAACAGTTACACGCAGTACACACATGGTCACAAATGGCACACAAAAAAAACCAAAGCTTTCACAAACGTTAACCTTTCAAAATATTTACGTGCTATCACTTTGAGATCGAAGAGAATACTACACAGATTTTTTACAACCAATTTTGATTTAGTTGTTTTACTATTTGGGAGAGATACCGTTATTTTAAATTTCATAATTGGTACATGTGTGTACTCGAAAGGTTAAATATAGCCCTGAGAGCTAAAAGAAGGATAATTTGTGATCACAAAAAAATCCAGAATTTTCAAAAATAGTTTATCGCCATAACTTCTTAAATATAACCCTGAGAGCTAAAAGAAGGATAATTTCTCATCACCCAAAAATCCAGAATTTTTAAAAAATATAATATCGGCCATAACTTCTTAAATATAGCCCTGAGAGTTAAAAGAAGGATAATTTGTGATCACCCAAAAATCCAGAATTTTTAAAATATATATGTATTTTTAATATATATAGGGTGTTTTTTATTGAGGTATAGAACTTCGAATTGAAATAAAACACAAGAAAATCGTTTTAATGTCCATCAATTTGGCTTTATTGGAAGGATAATTTTATGCCATTAATGTTTAAATATGATTTCGGGCATGTGGCCGCCGCGGCTGGCTCGAATATAGCCAATTCTACAGGTCCAATTTTCAACCACGCCACGAATGTTGGCTTCCAAGTCCCCTAACGTTTCTGGTTTGTTGGCGTAGACGAGCGACTTCACATATCCCCAAAGAAAATAATCCAATGGTGTCAAATCACACGATCTTGGTGGCCAATTGACAGGTCCATTCCGCGAAATTATGCGCTCATCGAATGTTTCCTTCAATAATTCGATTGTGACGACCATAAAATGGACGGAGCTTGCGGTGATCTTCGCGAACTGAACCATTACTTTCGAAATAAATTTGCACGATTTGCAAGCGTTGTTCTTTTGTCAACCTGTTCATGATGAAATGGCAAACCAAACTAAATATTAATCACTTGACAGCTGACAAAATGGCCGCCAGTTAAAAAAGTGATGTCAACTTAAAGTTCTATACCCCAATAAAAAACACCCTTTATATGAATTTTTAAAATATATATGTATATCGGCTATAACTTCTTAAAGATAGCCCTTAGAGCTAAAAGAAGGATAGTTTCTGATCACCCAAAAATCCAGAATTTTAAAAAATTAGTATATCGGCCATAACTTCTTAAAGATAGCCCTTAGAGCTAAAAGAAGGATAATTTGTGATCACCCAAAAATAAAGAATTTTAAAAAAATGTTATATCGGCCATAACGTCTTAAAGATAGCCCTTAGAGCTAAAAGAAGGATAATTTTTGATCACCCAAAAATCCAGATTTTTAAAAAAATAGTATATCGGCCATAACTTCTTAAATATAGCCTTGAGAGTTAAAAGAAGGATAATTTGTGATCACCCAAAAATCCAGAATTTTTAAAAAATTTTATATCGGCCATAACTTCTTAAATATAGCCCTGAGAGCTAAAAGAAGGATAATTTGTGATCACACAAAAATCCAGAATTTTTAAAAATTAGTATATCGGCCATAACTTCTTAGCTCTGTGAGCTAAAAGAAGGATAATTTGTGATCACCCAAAAATCAAGAATTTTTAAAAATTAGAGAGAGCTAAGAAGGATAATTTGTGATCACCCAAAAATCCAGAATTTAAAAAAAAATAGTATATCGGCCATAACTTCTTAAATAAAGCCATGAGAGCTAAAAGAAATATAATTTGTGATCTCGCAAAAATCCAGAATTTTTAAAAAATTATATATCGGCCATAACTTCTTAAATATAGCCCTGAGCCCTGAAGACCTCTTTAAAGTTCTCATGGGTTTACCATGGAATTCTTCTATCTGAATTCTCACTAATCTAATCCGATATTAGTCAAAGTTGATAATTTTGAAGAATTTATGTTTAGTATTGAAGTCAATTTAAATGGGAAGTGATTTCTTTCCTTAATTGATTTGTTTTGAAGAAGTGTAAAAACTTGCATACATACCTATTGTCTGAAAGTTATCCTACACCCTACAGGATGAGTGTTTGAAAGTATGAGGCAAACAGTCATCTGCAGATTTTCTCTTAGCATTATGAGCTTGATGGCAACCTTGAAAATGAACTTTTTCAAAATGCCAATGAAACATTTGATAGGTTCACTCTTTTTGTCTTAATCCTTGTTGAGTTCACTTTCCTCTCCATTGAATTAATTGTCATGTAGTTGTGTTGTTGTTCTTGTTGTTTATCACCCTCAGATGTGTACACTCCATTGCTTTTTTTTTTTGTTTTCAAGCCATTTGTTAGTTATGACCATAAGGAGCTTAAGCCCGGGTTGCAACTAGTCAATTTGTCATTGGACTGCAGTTCTCGAAACTCTTGTGTTTTTGTTCTTCTTGTTCTCGTGCTCGTCGTCAAGTTGTCCTTATTAATTGCAATTATTTCATAGCTGCCATACCATGGAGTAGCCAACAATCTCTGTTGAAATCCTTCAAATCCAGCCATCAAGTTGCCAAGAACGCCGCTCATCGTCCACATCTACATCATCGTCACTACTACTCGCTACGTTGAATGGGCTGGTTTTTTTCTGTAGTTTAGGATTATGCGTTGGCTGTTGGCTGCAACAAGGATAGCCTTTCAATTGTGAATAGGGACGCATATGAATTTATGTGGATGTCAAGCAAAATAAGAGAGAAAATAAACAAAAAAGAAACCAAATGAAATATAAGTGATAGTATATTAGTTGGGGGTCATACGTCATCATTAGCATACCGACCTTAGGTATTGATGACTGATGTGCGTTTGAGTGATTTTTCATTTTTATTTTTAAATTAAATAAATAATTTTCCCTTCAATTTCAATCACAAGTAGCAGTTTTTTAAAAATATCTATTAAATGTTTTGTAATCTCCTCTGTTCGCAAGTGCCCTTTCATTACAAATTTATTAAATCAAATCTATTGTCCTTGTGCTACAGACATAATGCACCTCCCAAACTGCAGTTTACACTCCACTCAATGTTTTTCCATGTTTGCAGGATCCCAGAACAAGAAACACCAACAACGCAACACCAATTATTTACTCTGCTTAACAAAATGTACCAGAATTGGAGTCTGTCAAAGACTAAGCGTTCGCAATCACTTACATCCCATCCCATCGCTTCCCAAGCATCTGTATGAAGTGCATCTGGGAAATGTCTAAGTATGAGTGACATTTCCAGGCACATGGAAGAACACAGCAATGAACAAGATTTTGAACGAAGAAAGAGAAATATTTCCTAGAAGGAAAAAAGACTAGAATTTCTTTACAAAAGGAAATTGTCGAACAAAAAAAAAAAACAAGAAAAACAAAGCAAATTAAATGAAGCTGTAGGAAGTCATACAGCGATAGATGGCAAAGGAAGGGAATTTGATATTGTGTTCTTTTGAAGGAAACACGAAGAAGAAAGGAAACCCCGTTTATGTATGTTTTCCACATATGACGGTTGAGACAATGATAAGGATCTATCTAATCGATGTGCTTATTCATTGAATTGGAAGGAGGAAACATTAACGGATAAGTATATTAAAATACGAGGGGTATTGTAAGGAGTGCTTAATGAAATTTAATGGCAGTTGTGATCTGCAAACTGCAGGAAATTGAATTCATTTATTAGAGACGAGGAGAGTTTTTGTCCTCAAAACCAGTTAATATACGAGGACTGCTCAAACACACACAAAAATACATCTCATGGAAAACTCAACAGGAATTGGATGAATAGCTGCCAACATACTATTCTTATTCTGCCTTCCCCGTATATAAAATCTATCCTATTAAACTTATAAAGATGACTTGGTTGTAAGAGATTAACGTCAAATGCTGAATTTAAATGGAAAACTAATGTGTATTTTTGAGGACTATAGAAATCGTTGTACAAGGATGACATAATGAAACGGGATAACGCTTTGTTAAATATATTGAGGTTATAGTCTCCTGAGAAATAAAACGAAATTGTGAAAAATAAAATGTTGGCTACTTAAAGAACTGCCCTCGTAGTAGATCCTTCATTTGCAGAGTTCCAAGCTAATTGAAATATAAATACACTAGGCAAACAATAGGAAGCACTTCCTTAGGAAGCACATTTTGAACATATCCGAAAATATGAATGTGTATATTTTCGCTGAGCAAGGATTTTTTAAACAACTTCCAAAAATTTTGGTAATAAGATAAAGTGTCCACCTTGCACCAAGTTTATTCAAAAAATATAGTTTTTATGATTTTCTCAAAAGAATGATAATCGAAACTCATTTTCCGAATATAAGGCAAAAACAATCTCACCAATTAACAAAGCACACATAGCCATCCTTCAAGTATCTTTTTAAGTTGCATATGAGCCATTCCATGCAAAGTGGTACGATTTTTGACCTCGGATTGATCTGAAAGTTTGTGTATGTATTCTTCTCATAAAAATATTCTATACCTATTTTTGGAAAGAAAACTAGATTTTTTCACGAGCTATGACACATTTAACAGTGTTGAAATTAAGATTTCTTTAAAGGTGTGTTCATTCAATCGCCTGTAACTCCTGAAATACTTGACCGATTTAAATATAATAAACCTTGTTTGGAAGATAATCTCAATTACTTTTAAAATATTAGCGTACTACCGCCGCATAAGATTTTTAAAGTTTTTACAATTTTATTTCTTTCATTTTGATTTTTGATGACTTTTTTTAGCGACTGTGTGTGTTTGGAAGTGAGATGGGTTCTACTTTTACGGTTTTTTTATTTATTTTTTATGCAAAATCAACAAAATTTTCAAAAAAGAAAACATCAGAATGATACATTTTTTCAGTTGTTTATAACCACAAGGTATAAAACAGAAAAAAATCCATATAAAGTAGTTAATGAAAAATATATATTTTATTTTTTTTAATTTTTTGTAAAAATAAATTATTTTTATACACTCCACGAGAGTATTATGTCTTTGTGCATTTGTTTGTAACACTCAAAAGGAAGCGAGATAGACCCGTTGTTAATTATACCGATCAACTTAGAATCAATTTTTGAGTCATCTATTCTTGTAATCACGATACAGGCCCCAATTGTAGACATAACTAAATGAAACTTTGCACAATGAAGTTTTTCGGGACAAGGACGAACGCTATTTAATTTGAAGAAAATCGGTTCAGATTTAGATATAGCCCCCATACGAATTGCACTCCCGACTTGACTCTTTTCACTCTAGATACAACAACAGATTTTCTTTAAAATTGGCAAAACATCTTATATTTCAACTAGAAACACCTGTGGTAAAAATGTGTTAGATCGGTTCAGATTTATATATAGCTCCCATACAAATGTCGCTCCCGATTTGAATTTTTCCGCTCTAGAAACCACATATTATATCAGATTGTCTTCAGATTTGGCAAAACATCTTATATTTATACTAGGAATATCTATGATGAAAATTGGTCAAATCGTTTTAGATTTAGATATAGACCACCATGCAATTGACGCTCCCGATTTGAAATTTTCCGCTATAGAAACTACATATTGTACTCGATTTTCATTAAATTTGGCACAACATCTTATAATCTTACTAGAAACACCTATGCAGAAATTGGGTAAGATCGGTTCAGATTTAGATATAGCCCCCATACAAATGTCGCTCCCGATTTGACATTTTCCGCTCTAGAAACCGCATATTGTACCCGATTTTCTTTAAATTTGGGACAACATCTTTTAATCCAACTAGAAACACCTATGCAGAAATTGGGTAAGATCGGTTCAGATTTACATATAGCCCCCAAACAAACGACGCCCCCGATTTGACATTTTCCGCTCTAGAAAACGCATATTGTACCCGATTTTCTTTAAATTTGGGACAACATCTTTTAATCCAACTAGAAACACCTATGCAGAAATTGGGTAAGATCGGTTCAGATTTACATATAGCCCCCAAACAAATGTCGCTCCCGATTTGACATTTTCCGCTCTAGAACCCACATATTGTACCCGATTTTCTTTAAATCTGGCACAACATCTTATAATCCAACTAGAAACACCTATGCAGAAATTGAGTAAGATCGGTTCAGATTTACATATAGCCCCCAAACAAACGACGCCCCCGATTTCCCATTTTCCGCTCTAGAAACCGCATATTGTACTCGATTTTCTTTAAATTTGTGACAACATCTTTTAATCCAACTAGAAACACCTATGCAGAAATTGGGTAAGATCGGTTCAGATTTACATATAGCCCCCAAACAAACGACGCCCCCGATTTGACATTTTCCGCTATAGAAACCACATATTGTATCCGATTTTCTTTAAAATTGGCACAACATCTTATCCAACTAAACAAAACTATGGTGAAAGTGGGTAAGATCGGTTCAGATTTAAATATAGCCCAAATACAAATGTTGCTCCCAAAAGTTTAACCGATTTTGGCCAAACTATACATTTTATATCTCACCTATTTCGTTCCAGGTTTCAATATATCCTCATACAAATGTCCTTTCCGATTTAACATTTTTTGTCAAACACATACATTTACAGGATACAAAAAACCTTCCCGTTTTCACTTTTTCACCGAATTGAATTGTATTCGGATAGAAAGTGGAGTGTATCATAGAGTCGGCCCCGCCCGACTTTAGCCTTTCCTTACTTGTTTAATATAGCCAAGCCAAAAAAGACAAATATTGAAAAAATAATTTTATAAATAAATATAATATTTTTATTATTTCAAACGCTAACAAGGCAAGTCTACCAATACCTTTACACTATATCTATCGAAATAATACTTCAAGTCAATTCAAAAAATAAATATTCTTATATTTATATTTTCAAAAAGCTTAAATACCATGAATATTGGATGATAATCTTCATGATGCAACCAATTTTTGTCGTAAAATTACAAATTTGTAAAAATCTTTTTATTTTGCGTGTCTATGCAGTCAGAGAATGTATACAACGAATTCCATGATTCTAGCTGCGGCCATTTGGTTGGCACCATTTTTATCCCCTTTTTCCTAGTTTTCCCCCTTTAGAGCACGACTTTCTAAAATCTCTTTATTTTACTTGTCTACGCAATAAGAGGGTGTACACGCCGAATTCATCATTCTAGCTGTTACTATTTTTATCCCTCTGCACCCATTATATCCCTTGAAAGTAGCTGCAGTCATTTGGTTGGTACTATTTTTATCCCTTTTTGCATTTTTACCCCAAAAAGAACGAATTTCGAAAAATCCGTTCATTTTATGTGTCTACGCAATCAATCAGTGTATACATTCCACCGAGTTTCATTATTCTGGGTGCAACCGTTTGGTTGGTACCATTTGTATCCCTCTATTCACATTTTATCCCTTAAAAGTTCGAATTTGGAAAAATACTTTTATACTATGTAATCTACTCAATTAGAGGAATGTATACATCAAATTTCTTATTTCTAGCTGTTGCCGTTTGAAAGGTGTCGATTTTATCCCTTTTTGCCCCATTTCACCCCCTACGAATAAAAATCACTTTTAGGTGCATCTTTTTGTTAGAGAGTGAATGTGCATATCCAATTGCAAGTAAGTACAAGCAGACATATCGAAAAAAACGTGCTTAAATACTCTAAAATATTAGGGATTATTATGGGTATTTTAGTCCTTGTGAGGGAAAAATGTTTCCCTTTTTACCGATTTCGCCCAGTTTCAATCCCAACCGATCTACGACTATAAGACGCATTTATGCTAGCATGCTTTCAACAGACGGGCAGGAGGACGGACGGACATGGCTAGATCGTCTTAGAATTTTATGACGATCATGAATATATATACTTTATAGGGTTTCAGGTAGAGATGGGTGCGTGAGTGATTATTGGCTCACGTGCACGCACGCTCACGAGAGTAAAATAAATTTTGCTCACGATCCCGATCAAAAGAAAAGTTCTTAAAAAATCGCTGGACTTTGTATATTTCTATAAGAGCTTCAAAAGTATTTCTGTTTTTGTAGCATCGGTTTCATTGTAAAATTGTTTATAATTTTGTACTAATTTGTACTAAATCCTAACGACATAGTTTTAAAATATGTGACAATTTCGGCCTTCTTCGAACTTAAATTAAGTTTGGAAAAAATGCGTTACACTTTTTTCTGTCCCAAATGATACACACCCTTCTACTCTGTTTGGAGTGAGCGTATAAAAATGTTAAAACATAATGAAAATTCGCGTATAAAATTTCGTTGGTAATGAATTGTTCCCTTTAATTTTCAATTGCAATTTATGAAATTTTTTTAAGCTTCTTAATATTTTGGATTCGATTTGATCGCCTTATTTCTATTACAACGCAACGCTTTCTTTTGGACGTCACAAGAAATAATTTGCTCACAAAAAACAACAAAAAGTATTTCTATTAAAAAAATCGACAACATTATTTATTTGGTTAATTTTTGTAAATTTATTTCCCTATAAAGACGATTTAATTATGTACGTTCTGTGTATCATTTTGTACGAAGGAACTCCCCGGTAGGCCCTTTCCAAAATTTCATTTGCAGAAATTCCCAATTGTTATTTTTATTTTTTAACAAATCCTTGTGATAAATAAAGGCGTGACATTTTAAGTATATTCTTGGAAAGAAATTAAAAACTTGTTAGCCATTATTTTGAGGGACATTCTTTTTATATAATTCCAAAATTTCATTATATCTTACTTCCTGTAGATTAAATGCAATATTCAGTTTCAATTTTACGTGAAAAAGGTTAAATAGTTTTTCGTTATTAAGTGCCTATTAGATATTATCTGGAAAATGTAGAACGCGTGTTTTAATAATATGTAATAAACGTCAAATAGCGAAATACTTTTTGTGCTACATTTCATGTTATAGAACTATTAAGTATGACAATTAAATATACATGCCCATATCAACAGAAATTGCATAGGTGGAGAAAAAAACAAATACATTCAGCTCTTTATACCTTTACATTACTCTCCACAGTTTAATCAATGCATGTTACCCCCAGTAAATCTTTAAATCCTTTGAATTACAGCGAACAAAATCCCACTCCTTTTGTCGATTTGACAAAGAAAAAGAAACAACTATCAACTTCAACGACATGACAAGCAAATTTTTCTTTATCCCTTCTCACTCGCTCTCTGCCTGCAAACGAAAGGATATGGAAGAGAGAAAAAATTGACAACATTTCGATATTATATTAAATTGCATCGATATATTGGAGCAGCAAAAAAAAACAAATTATAACAACGCCAAGGAAAGTGAAACACACAAAGAGGGATAGCGAGAAAAAGTGAAAATAAGATGTTGTTGAAAATGAACTAAAAACCACGCATTGGTTAGGGCGAACGCCCCCTCCAACCAGTACATCGTAAAAAAACTATATAATTTTCTCTCTCTCTCTCAATACATCATAATATTTGTGATGGTTGAAAGCGAAATAAATGAAATTGTATACCGAAATATATATTATATGGCAAACATTGAGTAATGCATTGCTTGTATTATCTGTATTAGTGACAGGGATGTACAGTGTCGTGAACTTGGACAACATTTTTCTTATCAAGAAAGTAAGATTAAAACTACAAACGTTTTTTGAAATTTTCGTTTTCATTAGTGATGTAGTTAAATCGTCGATTGTATTATATTCCCGGGTGCCGTATAAATAATGTTTATTAAGGATTATGTTACTCATTCGGCCCGATGACCGGATTATTATTTTGTAGTATCTGTATTAGTGACAGGGATGTACAGTGTCGTGAGCTTGGACAACTCTTTTCTTATCAAGAAAGTAAGATTAAAACTACAAACGTTTTTTGAAATTTTCGTATTCATCGTAAGACTGCATAGACAAGCAAAATAAAAATATTTTTCCAAATAGTATTGTATGTGAGAGATAATGGATTTTCAAAATGTGTACTTTTGGAATTAAAATAGGATGGAAATACAACCTGTAGTGTTTAAGCTTTTTTGAAGATTGCTATCGTATATTTACTTTTTGAATTGACTTGAAGTATTATTTCGATATATGTTATAAATACCTTGCCTTATAAGCGTGGTTTGAAATAATAAAAATTCTATATTCATTTATATTTTTTTATTTGTTTTGGTTTGGTTATATTAAAAAATTTACATTTTCCTGTAATGTGGAATACAATCCATGGTGCAGAGTATATGAAGTTCGGCCCGGCCGAACTTAATGACTTCAAACCTATAAAATATTTATGATCTTGCCATGCCCTTCTCACACCTCCCACACAATTGTCTCTATCCTAGTTAAAATCAAATTCGTTGTAACTTCTATACTGGATGCTCGTGCGCATTTTGGGCTGACGGCATTTTTGGACCATTTTTCTTCGAAAATAAGCAAGGAGCGGCCGATACCGTCAACGATGAGCGTTACCATAATATGCTCAACGATTTTTTAAAGAGAACGCAATCATCGATATATTACCGACTGTTTGTGCAAATAGAATAATCAGGCGAATTGTGATGTCAATTGGCCGCCTCGAAGCTGTGATTTGAGCCCTTTGGATTATTTTTGGGGAGTCATTAAGGATAAATGTTACGCAAACCATCCAGAGACAATTGAAGTGTTGAAACATGAAATCGAAGTTGTCATTAAAGAGATTCGAGCCGGAATAATTGAAAATGTACTGAAAAAATGTGGCTGCCAAGCCGGTCGTGTTAGTCATATGAATAACAGTCTGGGTCGCGGTCCTTACAAATAGAAAAACAATTTCCAGTCACCCCATGAAAATAATGTTTGGTTTATTTAATGACGATTTGTAAAATATTTCGCTCCTAGACCAAGCTGTCTGTGAGCTAAACGCTCCTGAAAATTTCCCTAAAAATCATGTTTTTCCCGTGTAATTTTTTGTGTTGCATTTTTGTCTAAATTTTTTCTGAAATAAATAAATTTTGATTCTTGTCTTAGAGCAACTTATTGTAACTTATTTTCGTCCGATATTCATCATTTAAGTATCATTCGAATATTATATTAATTCAGCAAAAAATGTTGGGCAAAAATTCATCATAAAAGAAAAACATGCAGAAATGCATGAGAAAGATGCAGATCGTCATTAAACAGTCCAATTTATTTTCGTCATCCAGCCTAATGAATAATATTGTGTTCCATTATTAAATGACAAAGTTCAACCTTTCCAATAAAACCAGAAACAATCAGTACATGGCCCACCCTATATTTCAACTAAAAAGACCTATAATGACAAAGGGGTCAGATCGGTTCAGATTTATATCGGTCTATAATAAATACACATACAAAAAGCCTTCCCGATTTCATTTTTTACCGAATTGAACTGTATTCAGGTAGAAAATGGTCGGTCTCCTCAATGCCCAATAACCTCCAAATCTTTAGAAGTTTTTTTTTTTGTTTCTAATTGGGTTATTTTCATTTGCTTTAGGATTTATTAAATTTTCTTATGGGGTGTTATTAATTTGATAGTGGGAGTTATTTCATTTAGGGGTTATTTTATAGCAACGTTTTATTATTTTATTTTATTTTTGTCCAACTCTTCCTCACTGTGCGATGTCGTTGAATGGCATGGTGAAAATATCGAAAGAGGAAATAATCAATGAAAATATAACGAATTATTTCGTTGTCAAGAGTGGATGGGGGAGGGTTCAAGGAAAATATTGTATGAAACTAAATTAAGTTTCAACAAAAAACGAAACTAGTTTATTTATCAGGATAACAAATTGTTGCACACACACACAAAAAATACAATTTATTTCTTTAGCTGAACGCATTTCTTTACCTTCCAATGTTGTCAAAGTGAAAACCGATACTCGAAGTTGTGGCAATGCATCGCTCACAATTTACTCCAAACGTGGTTAACGACTTGGAAATAATCACAAATTGTATTTATTGAACATTTTTTGAAATAATTTGGGTGTGCAACAAACTGTTGCAAAGATGATTGGTTCTTCTACGGAACCATTGCGGAAACTTTTTGTGTACAGAGGAAAGTATCAGCATGACATTTTTCAATTAAAAAATATAGATTTTGAGACCTATTGTCTGGATTTTATGAATGTCAAAGGTAGAAGGAAAGTCGGAATATATGGACACACAAACCATACATTTTATCAAAGAATCCTTTGTATACAATTTTACATCTAAATGCACAAAGAAAAATGTGGCATCGTTTAATGTTTCAGTCAGAGCTGTTAAATTTCGATTACGATTAGTAATCAATTACATTACTTTTTAAAAAGAATCGTAATGATTATATAATCCACTATTCAACAATTTCTGATTACTAATTGATTACGATTACAAATAATAAAAAATAATCAGGATTACTTGCGATTACTGAAAAATAATCAAATAATAATCAAATCAAAACTGACATATATTGAAAAGTCAAAAGTTTTGACAAACAGACTACTATGACTCTCATATCGATTTCGCGAGAATCAAAAGTATTCATTAAAAATCAAAAGTAATCTAAAATAGTCAAAAGTAATCAAAAGTAATCTTTTAAAGTAGTCGAACTCATTTATGATTACTTTTGATTATTTTTGATTATTTTTCAGTAATCGCAAGTAATCCTGATTATATTTTGATTACTTGTAATCGTAATCAATTACTAATCGTATAAAACTGAATGTAATCGTATTGTAATCATTACTTCTACTTTAAAAAAAAAGTAATCTAATTACTAATGATTACGATTACTAATCATTACTTAACAGCTCTGGTTTCAGTACACATAAGTATTATACAAAGTAAAGAGTGATTTTTTTGAGGTTAGGATTTTCATGCATTAGTATTTGACCGATCACGTGGGATTTCAGACATGGTGTCAAAGAGAAAGATGCGCAGTATGCTTTGACATTTCATCATGAATAGACTTACTAACGAGCAACGCTTGCAAATCATTGAATTTTATTATCAAAATGCGTGCTCTGTTAAGAAAGTTCAGAAAGAAAGAAATTGTGTTCAGCGACGAAGCTCATTTTTGGCTCAATGGGTACGTAAATAGGCAGAATTGTCGATTTTGGAGTGAATATCAGCCAGAAGCATTGCAAGAGCTACCAATACATCCAGAAAAAGTCACAGTTTGGTGCGGTTTATGGGCTGGTGGCATCATTGGACCGTACTTCTTCAAAGATGATGCGAATCGTAACGTAACTGTGAATGGTGAGCGCTACCGTGAGATGATATCCAACTTTTTTTTGCCCAAAATGGAAGAACTGAACTTGGTCGACATGTGGTTTCAACAAGATGGCGCTACATGCCACACAGCTCGCGATTCTATGGCCATTTTGAGGGAAAACTTCGGAGAACAATTCATCTCAAGAAATGGACCGGTAAGTTGGCCACCAAGATCATGCGATTTGACGCCTTTAGACTATTTTTTGTGGGGCTACGTCAAGTCTAAAGTCTACAGAAATAAGCCAGCAACTATTCCAGCTTTGGAAGACAACATTTCCGAAGAAATTCGGGCTATTCCGGCCGAAATGCTCGAAAAAGTTGCCCAAAATTGGACTTTCCGAATGGACCACCTAAGACGCAGCCGCGGTCAACATTTAAATGAAATTATCTTCAAAAAGTAAATGTCATGGACCAATCTAACGTTTCAAATAAAGAACCGATGAGATTTTGCAAATTTTATGCGTTTTTTTTTTAAAAAAAAGTTATCAAGCTCTTAAAAAATCACCCTTTAGCTTGAATCATGAAGTAAGTTAATGAGAGAGACATAATGGAATTTTGGTACTTTAAGAAAATAAAATAATAAAACACGTTCTTAACTAATTAATCAAATCTTGTTTCCACATTATCGAGTATGAAAATTGCGTCGGTATTCTTGAACAGTACTTATTATCTGCTATAATTATGTAGCATATTTTAAAGTTCTTCCGCCGCCAATGCTTTAATCGCAATATGCACCTTCTTCTGCTGCTGTTGCCAGATTTCCGTTTTTATTCATGCCGGATATTCTCCTGCGAAAATGAATTTAAGTGGATATTATTTTTCTTAGGGAATGGTAAATCGACACTTCGTTTGGCAATTTAAATTCCACAATGTGGAATTCGCACATCTTCATACACCCCACACGCAATTCAATCTGCCAGACATCTCGCTGGAATTTTGTTGTAATTTTTTCACATTAAATGTTGTTGATTGATAATTACAATTTAAACAAACATTTGTCAAATATACTTTCCCACCAAAAAGAAAGATGCGTTCATAACAAATGATGCCTTCTAAAAAACATGGCATGATATTTACACATAGGAAGCACTTGCTGAACTGTCCAGGGGAAAAAAGCGGTAAGTTGTCGAATTTATGATGATTTTCTACCTTAAATTATATTTGTATAAACAAGTTTTGAACTCTCATCTCTCTAATAATAAATGTTTTTACAACAGTCCATAATGGATGGCCATCGGAGGTTCCATTTTCTGATAACCATTAAATGGTGGCAAATTGATCAGGTCTGGCAACGATGTTATCGCTTGTGCTAAGTTTGGTTTGACATTATCTCATGAATAGACTAACGACAGAACAACAATTGAATAATTTGCAAGTTCAATTTTATTTCGAAGTTCGTGATGTTAAGTGACGTAGGCTCATTTTACAGTAAGTAAAATTGTCGCATTTGGAGGAAAATTCCATGAACTTTTCACGAGACATCGTTACATCCACAAGGCTCAATATTGGGTGTACTTTATGGACCGATGAAATCGTTGGAACTTTCTTCTTTAAAAATGAGAACTGCGAGAACCGTTATTTTATGGCCCAATTGAATGGGGAGTTTTGCTAACAGCAAGCGATTCTATTCATCGAGTTATTGATGGAAACATTTGGTGAATATGCTACTTCTCGACATTGGCCAACCATTTCGTCTCCGAAATCGATTTTACGCCTCTGGATAACTTCTTTGGGGTTACATGCATTTGTTGACTTTTGCGAGTAATACGGAAACTTTGGACAGGTAACAAGATTGGTAAACATTAGGATTACCTCATCATCCGTAGCCCAAATGCCCCATATTTAATTTTATCAAACACTAATGACATACAATTACACATTACGAAAAAACTGGGAGCAACCCAAACGTTGGGGAGGGAAAATTAATGGGGGCGGTCTTAAAATGTAACCCCTCTGTGGGCGACTCCGAGGCAGCCATATTCTACACATGGGAAGTGATTGTATTTTTATACCCTACACCACAGGGTATAATGTCTTTGTGCATTTGTTTGTAACACCCAAAAGGAAACGATATAGTCCCATCGTTTATTATACCGATCCCGCCCGTCCGCCTATCCATCCATTCCGACCTATACTTTGTAATCAAAGTATAGGTCGCAATTGTTGCTAGGACTAAATGAAACTTTGCACAGTGAAGTTTTATGGGATAAACTATTTAATTTGAAGGAACTCGGTTCAGATTTAGATATAGCTCCCATAAGAATTTTGTCCCCATTAGACTCTTTCCGCTCTAGAAACCACATATTTCAACAAATTTTCTGCCAATTTGGCAAAACAACTTATATTTCAACTAACAAACAGCTGTGGTGAAAATGGTCCAGACCAATCCAGATATATATAGCTCCAATACAATACATTTCGCCATATAATATATATATATATATATATATATATATATATATATATATAGCTTTAATACAATTTTCGCCACCGAATTGATTATTTCCTCTCTAGAAGTAGCATATTTGAACAGATTTTCTTCTAATTCGGCAAATCAGCTCATAACTAGACAGCGGATTTATATGCAAAATCATATTTTGAACGTATTGTTATTATTGAATGCCGACTTTACACTAATGATTATCATGATAAGAAAATTAAAAAAACCGATATAACCAATTTTATATTAGCATATATGGCATTATGATATCCGTATTCTACACAAATATGGATTAAAATGGGATTGACATACAAATCCGCTGTCTACTCATAACTAACAAAAAATATTTATGGCGAAAGTGGACCATATATCTAATACAAATTTCGCTACCGAATTGATTATTTCCTCTCTAGAAGTAGCAAATTTTAACAGATATTCTTCTAATTCGGCACATCAGCTAATATTTTAAATAGAAACATCTATGACGAAAATAGGTCACATCGGCTCAGATTTAGTTCCCATATAAATGAATCCCCCATTTCATTCTTTCCACTCTAGAAACCAAATATTTAACAGATTTCCTACAACTAGAAAACCTATGCTACAAATGGGTCAGATTTATATATGTAGTTCTCATTCAATGTTTGTGTTCAAATGTTCTTACAAATATGGATAGAAGTATGTAGTATATATATAGTAATAGTAGTATATATATATAAATAGATTTGAGGTCAGTTTATAATCTCAATATTGTTTCAATTTCAAGTGAAGAGAGAAAAATTGAATATTTTTTACCGCAGATAGAGATGATCACTGTTTTAAGATTTAAGTAGAACAAATTTAAGTAGAACCGCAGATAGAGATGATCACTGTTTTAAGATTTAAGTAGAACAGAAGTGCGGAACTCTACCTTCTCATAGCTGAGCTCGAGTGGGCCATAACCAAAATTTAGTTTTGTCAATAATTCACCAAGCATTTGAGAAATTTTATTAAAATCGGAAACCAGTCTTCAAAAACTTCAATTTTAACGAAATGTTTCTCAAATTCAACTCAACTAAAGAGTGATTTTTTTGAGGTTAGGATTTTCATGCATTAGTATTTGACAGATCACGTGGGATTTCAGACATGGTGTCAAAGAGAAAGATGCTCAATATGCTTTGACATTTCATCATGAATAGACTTACTAACGAGCAACGCTTGCAAATCATTGAATTTTATTATCAAAATGCGTGCTCTGTTAAGAAAGTTCATCGCACGCTTCCATTTTATGGTCAGTTTAATCGACCCACTGAAGCTGCTATTCGGGCTATTGTGACTAAATTTCGCATCAAATTTACATTGTTGGACATTAAACCACCAACACGCTTACGTAGAGTGCGAAGTGAAAAAATATCGCAGCTGTATCGGCCAATGTTAATGATGACCATCAATTATCGATTCGTCGCCGTTCGCAGCAATTGGGCCTCTGTTACTCAAAAACGTGGAAATGCCAAAATTGGACTAAGCGGATGGACCACTTGAGGCGCAGCCGCGGTCAACATTTAAATGAAATTATCTTCAAAAAGTAAATGTCATGGACCAATCTAACGTTTCAAATAAAGAACCGATGAGATTTTGCAAATTTTATGCGTTTTTTTTTAAAAAAAAGTTATCAAGCTCTTAAAAAATCACCCTATACTACTACTGTCAACTCCACAACTACTACTACTGTCAACTCCACAACTACTACTACTGTCAACTCCATTTTGCCTATAGTTTCAGACGTATATCATCCGGTTGAAATGTAATATGGACTATCGGGCGGTGTTATTAATAAATTTATTAAGAAACAAAAATTCTCTAGCACAGTACTCATACATTTGCTTATTAGATCTATTGAGTTTGTGAAATTTGTTCCTTAACCTTACTATGGCCCCTAGAAGTACTAATTTTCATTTGAGGATGGTATTTATGCAAATAAAATCCATATTTGTAATTATTATTTGAATAATTTGCTCCAAGAAGTAAGCAACCGTTACAATAATTATCTGGTAAAATTCCAATAATATAGGGTTGGCCATTTAACATTTTAAATTAGAACTACAGATTATTTTGATTTTGAAAGGTGGAAAAACATCCATTTTGATTTTTATTTTCAGGTTTATGTTTATACACTCCACTACACTTTGTGCATTTGTTTGTAACACCAAAAAAGGAAGGGAGATAGACCCATTGTTAATTATACCGATCGACTTAGAATCACTTTTTGAATCGTCTGTCTGTCTATCTGTCCATCTATTCTTGTAATCACGATACAGGTCGCAGTTGTAGCCAGAACCAAATTAAACTTTGCACAACGAAGTTTTTCGGGACAAGGACGAACGCTATTTAATTTGAAGAAAATCGGTTCAGATTTAAATATAACCCCCATACAAATTTCGCTCCCGATTTGGCTTTTCCGCTCTATAAATCACATATTATATCATATTGTCTTCAGATTTGGCAAAAAAAATCTTATATTTCAACTAGAAACACATGTGGTAAAAATGTGTTAGATCGGTTCAGATTTATATATAGCTCCCACACAAATTTCACTCCAGATTTAACTTTTTCCACTCTATAAACCACATATTTTAACAGATCTTCTTCAAATCTTTCAAAATAACTTATATTTCAACTAGAAACTCAAATGGTGAAAATGTTTCAGATCGGTTCAGATTTACATATAGCTCCCATACAAATTTCGCTCCCAGATTGAATTTTTCCGCCCCAGAAACAATGAATTTTCACCGAATTTCTTCAAAGTGAGCATAACACGTTATATTTGAACTGGAAGAACTTATTGTGAAAGTTAGTCACTTTATTCAATGTTTGGATATAGCCCCGATACAAATATTCTTTTCGGTTTGACAAGTTGGACCAGGTCATATTAGCCAATGATTAGGAAACATACAAAAATTCTTCCCGTTTTCACTTTTTTTGCCGAATTGAATTGTATTCGGATAGAAAGTGGAGTGTATCGTATAGTCGGCCCCGCCCGACTTTAGTCTTTCCTTACTTGTTTACATTTGCAAAATGGGACGCTATACGCTCGAACAAAATGGGGAAGTATTAAAAACTAATTTGCAAAGTAGAGTCTTTACGGAAACAGTAAGAAATTTACGTGGACAATTTTCGCGTTTTCAGATGAAACTGAAATTGCCACATATGGGCCACGTGACTATTGAGAAGCCAATGCATCCACAACGAATCGCAGTTTGGTGTGGATTTTGAGTCATGTATTGAAAAATTTTGAAAAAAATTTTGAAAATTGAAAAAAAGGTACTGCCGAGCCAGTCGTGGTAGTCATATGAATGATATTGTGTTCCATTATTAAATGACAAAGTTCAACATTTCCTATACAGAAATTTGAAAAAATAGTACTTTTTAAAGCCGATTCTAGATAAAAAATTAAATGGCCAACCCTATATTTCAGCCACGAGATCATATAAACAGGAGTCACTACTAGGCAGTATAAAGGAGACAAAGAAAAACAAAGATATCAATTCGAACTCGCAATTGATTCAAAAGAGTATCAGCATTTGGCAGATCCAATTACAGAAAAAGACCGGAAATATGTTGTACATCAATAAATGCTTGTTAAATTTCGATTGGTTTCATTCTAGAAATTTATTCGCTTTATTAACGAGATTTGCTATTTAAAATAATCTAACTTAATTATTTCATTGACGCAACGAAAGTTTTCTTATGAAAAGTTACAAAATTCGACGTACAGAAAACAGATTCGAATATAGAACGAGTATAAGCAAATTTAGTTAAATTCAATTATTGTCAAATTGAACAGCACTCAAGGGCGAACCTGGACCTGTCAACACAAATGTTACCCATGCCAACTTTAAAAGTTAATAATGAATTTGATTTGGTATGGAAACGTTGTGATTTCTGCATCGCACACACACCGTTAACACCTAAGAGTTCGGGCATAAATGTTGACATATGTACTTATGTGTGTTTGTCAGACTCACACACATACATATATTCATCTGCGTATGTATGCATTGTTATTAAGGCGATATATGTACGAGTAGCAACCGATAAACACAAGTATATTACGACATGTAAATACACTTCAATAAATTCAATTACCACAAATTTATACGACACACACACATGCAAACAACAGTTGGATGCGGGGGTGACAAGTCAGTCGTGCATGAGGATGAGGTTTTAATGAAATACGCACAAACACACTCGCGCAACACAATCATACTGTTTGTACACTAGGGTGTACTGAAAAATATAAGAATTCATAAAATATAGAATTTCATAAAAAATTAAATTCAATACATATTGAATACTACATAAAATGAACACAAATTGAGACATAACGGAGTTTTGGAAGTACATATTACATTTATTATATGTAAGAAGAATGGCTAACATCAGTTTTGCAATATTTTCCAATATATGCACAAAATCCTAAAATGGGAGAATATGTTACAAAATTTTTAATTTTTAGTAAAATGGTCGCCATTTCTTTATTTACCGCAGGGTAATCATTTCAAAAATTATCTTGGCCGAGATGACGAATTTCGGTAGCCCCTATACGAACTATGGATCCAAAATATTGCATCTGGAAAACTTCTCTGCTCTAAGCATATGAAATGTTTTTCCGTTCATAAATAGCGTTTTCCACGAAAAAGTTTCTTCTAGTTCCAAATTCTAAATTAAATTCTAGGAATCATTTTTCAGTACAACCTAATGTACACACACATACATGTATGTATACGTAACAGGGATTCACATGAGTGCATACCACCACATACAGCCTCTAGACTACGTGAACAAATAAACAGCCGTACTACAGATACATTTAAATAAATACAAACACAAATGCAAATACAGACTGGGTGTGGTATGGCAAGTCTAGCAAATGCTGAACGTAAACAACTGGGATTTCGCCTGGTTTTTTTACTTGATTCAAAACAGGGAGTTGCTGGCGCTTTCATTGCAAAAGATTTGGTTTTTTATTTGCATAACAAAGTCTGAATTATGGTAAGCGCTGGTGATGTTGATAAATCAGTTTCGAAATTGGAACTTTTTTAGGAAAAAAACTGCTTGTTAAAAAATATATTAAATGTTCGTTGATTCCTCAAGGAGAATTTTGAAATTTGTATTTCTTTCTACACATCCTACATACAGTCGCGGATTGTATGCTCTGCAAAAAATAAATACAAATAATCTTGGTTTTTTGATTTTTTGTCGATCACAAAGTTTATACAGAGTAGTTTACTGTGTTGAAGGGCGTGGATATTTGCGACGTTTCCGGGCAACGTGAGGCGGAAGTTTGTGGTGATAAATTTTCTAAATTCAATAACTTCTACCACAGTTAATATATTTTGACGCGCGAAGATGCGATAAAGAATTAAAAAAAAAATATTATATAATAGTATGTGAGCCATTCCATGTCAAGTGAAATGAGATCAGAGAGCTTGGCTGGAGGAAGTCGTAGAACTGGAATACACAATGAAGTCTGATGAAAAATCTTAAAAAAAACATCATTTCACCACATCGAAACTCACACAGTCGCTTAAAAAGGACCTAAGAACACAACCTTAAACTTTCAAAAATTCATGCAATCATTTTGAAAATGAAAATAAAAGAATTAAAATTTAAAATCTAAGTGTAAAATCTAATTGTAAAATCTAAAGCGGCTATAAAGTACCACATCTTTATATATTAATATATTAAGAGTAATTGAAATTCCATTCAAAACAAGGTATATCACATTAAAATCGGTCAAGTAATTCAGGAGCTACAGGCGATTGATTGAATACACCTTTTTGAAAAGGTAGTAATTTTTTCAATGTTAAATTGGTCATAACTCGTGAAAAAAATGTTTCTATTTTTTTTTCCAAAAATACGTATACAATATTTTTATGAGAAAAATACATACAAAAACTTTGAAAACAAGTCAATAAAGTACCGCTTGACATGAAATGACTCATATTATGAACTAATATTCTCTTCCATTTTTACAATTATTTCTTTAGAAGTAGCCCAATGTGTTTACTTTCTACTGCAAAAAAAACAGTTCATGGGATCTCACACGAAACGAAAGTTATAAATGAAACCATAAGACTGTATTTTCAAAAATTTCGTATATGATACTTTTAATACAGAGTAGAAGTCCGATTCACCCAAAATTAACTGTGATGTCGACAAATGTGGCAAATTTCACTTACATTTAGAAACAGTTGCCAAAAAATTGGAAAAAAATTGATTTTTTGGAAAAATAATTGTGGCACAAAAACCCCATAAAAAACCAAAAATATTTTGTTTTAATTTATTTTTTTCCGTTTGTTTTATTTATCAATCGCTGATTAATTGTTTTATTTTTAATAGCTAGCAAAGAAAACAATGTCTATTGGTAAAAGATCTATAGATAAATGTAGCAGTTTTTAGACGAGGATTAAAAATAATTTAATATCTTGTGCCGAATTTTATGAAAATCTATGAATAAATATGGAACTTATGACCTTTTTTGTATAAGTATGTATCGTCTTCACGTACTACCACAAAAAGTGTCATAACTTCTACTTGTATACATAGATTTTATTCAGGTATGTCTAGTTTGGTTTGTTAAAATAGAAGTTACTGCATGATCTCCTGCGTGTAAAAAAGGTGTCATAACTCCTATATTCACTCATATATCTTTTATAAACGTAGTTTTCTTCGTTCGAATTCTAGTTATTAAAAATATGTGTTTTTGGCTACTGCAAAAACGAAAGTAAACGTAAAATTTTCAATATTTGTAGCCATCAATATTGTCTTTAGTTGCTACCAAAGCCCCAAACAGCAACATATTTAACCGATCATTACATTTAATTTTTAGACATTTATATACTTTTTTTTTTTAATTTTATTTTTAGGTAACGAAATAATAATTCCATGTGAAGCGATTGCACAAATTTTGGATCTTCCCTCCAATTTTAATGGAATTTTCCAAACATGTACTTTTCTATATGGCAATTAAAGCTGCATTTCCTGATTTTCACAAAACATAGAAAGTTGTAGAAAATTGTTTTTCTTGCTTATTTTTCTACAAAATAATATATCGTCAGTGTGCTGCCAAAAAATCTCAAGTCCACTTTTTTGTGAAATGGACTTAATCATGCAAAAGTATCATTAATTTATATCTATTCAAAAAAAAAAAAAAAACAATTAAACCAAGTAAGGAAATACTATAGTCGGGCGGGGCCGACTATATGATACACTCCACTTTCTATCCGAATACAGTTCAATTCGGTAAAAAAGTGTAAACCAGAAGAATTTTTGTATGTTTCCTAATCACAGGCTAATATGACCTGGTCCAATTTGTCAAATCGAGAAGAATATTTGTATCGGGGCTAATCCAAACATGGAATGGATTGAATAACTTTCACAATAAGTTCTTCCAGCTCAAGTATAACGTGGTATGCTCAATTTAAAGAAATTCGGTGAAAATACGCGGTTTCTGGGTCGGATCCGGGATCGAAATTTGTATGAGAGCTAAATGTAAATCTGATCCGATCTGACCCATTTTCATTTTCTAGTTGAAATATAAGATATTTTGCAAGATTGTAAGAAGAACTGTTACAATACGTGACTTCTAGAGTAGAAATAGTCAAATAAAGAGTGATTTTTTTTGAGGTTAGGATTTTCATGCATTAGTATTTGACAGATCACGTGGGATTTCAGACATGGTGTCAAAGAGAAAGATGCTCAGTATGCTTTGACATTTCATCATGAATAGACTTACTAACGAGCAACGCTTGCAAATCATTGAATTTTATTATCAAAATGCGTGCTCTGTTAAGAAAGTTCAGAAAGAAAGAAATTGTGTTCAGCGACGAAGCTCATTTTTGGCTCAATGGGTACGTAAATAGGCAGAATTGTCGATTTTGGAGTGAATATCAGCCAGAAGCATTGCAAGAGCTACCAATGCATCCAGAAAAAGTCACAGTTTGGTGCGGTTAATGGCCTGGTGGCATCATTGGACCGTACTTCTTCAAAGATGATGCGAATCGTAACGTAACTGTGAATGGTGAGCGCTACCGTGAGATGATATCCAACTTTTTTTTGCCCAAAATGGAAGAACTGAACTTGGTTGACATGTGGTTTCAACAAGATGGCGCTACATGCCACACAGCTCGCGATTCTATGGCCATTTTGAGGGAAAACTTCGGAGAACAATTCATCTCAAGAAATGGACCGGTAAGTTGGCCACCAAGATCATGCGATTTGACGCCTTTAGACTATTTTTTGTGGGGCTACGTCAAGTCTAAAGTCTACAGAAATAAGCCAGCAACTATTCCAGCTTTGGAAGACAACATTTCCGAAGAAATTCGGGCTATTCCGGCCGAAATGCTCGAAAAAGTTGCCCAAAATTGGACTTTCCGAATGGACCACCTAAGACGCAGCCGCGGTCAACATTTAAATGAAATTATCTTCAAAAAGTAAATGTCATGGACCAATCTAACGTTTCAAATAAAGAACCGATGAGATTTTGCAAATTTTATGCGTTTTTTTTAAAAAAAAAGTTATCAAGCTCTTAAAAAATCACCCTTTAGATGGACAGACGGACATTTCTAATCGATTCAAAAAGTGATTCTAAGTCGATCGGTATCATTAACAATGGGTCTATCTCCCTTCCTTTTGGGTGTTACAAACAAATGCACAAAGAAGAGAATATGTATGTGGTAAGTGTGCATTTCTCCATTACTAAACAACTTGATAACAAATATTCCCTTACAGCTGCTGAGGTTGACGGAAGCGAAAGAGAACCAAAATATGCACAAGAAATGCAAATATGTTCACCTACGAGGTTGACACAAAGACCTCTTCATATGGATTGGAGAAATGCATCAAATTGAGATGTTTGTTCCAACATTCAGGATACAATTTTCAAAATTGAATATTTTGTACATATGTATAATTTTCGTAATGGCACCAAAGAGAAAAGTATTTGTCGATATTTTTGAATTTTTGATTTAAATCAAATTTCAGTTTTTTCTGTATATTTAAAGTAGTTTTGTAGTTATTGTATCAACAATTCTTTCTTTCAACCAAGAGTGAGGAGCAATAAACTTCTTCGGATCCAGAATAAGTCTAATAGTTGTAGATCGATTGGGATTGAAAGTGGGAGAAACAGGGAAAACAGGGATGCATACTACCACTATCATGATTTCCGACCTGTGTAATTTGGAGGCTATTTTTGTAGATTTTTGCAATTAAAAATGTGTTAGTGAATTCATAAATCCTTAAGAAAATACCTTTTAAATTTATGATTTTTTTTACTTTTTGAGCATCGTCCCGTACTACTGTTTCTATGAGAAAGTGAAATTCGCAATGTTTGTTGTCATCATAAGCGGTAGTGATCTGACATATATTTCCAAAATTAGATTATTTTAAATCCTCTTTTCTGGAGCGAATAAAGTAGAAAATTGTAAAACATGTAAAAAGGATTTGGTTTGACCAGGCAGAATATTTTATAATGTATTCTACATTAATACTGGCGAATTAAAGGTGTCGTTTTTTGCTACAACTGCACTACAATATTAGGAAAATCACGTCCACTTAGAGAATTGAAATGTTTCATTATACTAGTAATTTAAATAAATAATTAAAACAAGTAAGGAAAGGCTAAAGTCGGGCGGGGCCGACTATATAATACCCTACACCACTCCCTGCGTATGTACCTCGCTTTGATTACTAAACCCAGGTATTTCATGGGAGCAATTTTATGTAGTTCATACAAATTATATAAATTATATTCATATAATTTATATGCTATAAATTCATTTTTAGTCAAATTTAACGAATATGGTAAATAATATGGTAATTGATCCAATTGTCTGACAGACAAATACAAATTATACAGTAGTTAACCAAAGTCATACCAAAGTATGGACATATGGGAATCACCCAAACAATCCTCATTTCAAATCAATTCGGTAAAAAATTGAAATCGGGAAGGATTCTTGCATCCTGTAAATGTATGTGTTTGACAAAAAATGTTAAATCGGAAATGACATTTGTATAAGGGTATATTGAAACCTGGAACGATGTGACCCGCTTTCACCATGTCTGTTTATTGGTGAAATATAATATGTAAAGTTTGGCCAAAATCGGTTAAACATTCGGGAGCAACATTTGTATGAGGGCTATATCTAAATCTGAACCGATCTTACTCACTTTCATCATAGGTTTTTTAGTTGGATTATAAAATGTTGTGCCAATTTTAAAGAAAATCGGGTACAATATGTCTTTTCTAGAGCGGAAAATGTCAAATCGGGAGCGACATTTGTATGGGGGCTATATCTGAATCTGAACCGATCTTACCCAATTTTTGCATACGTGTTTCTAGTTCGATTATAAAATGTTCTGCCAAATTTAAAGAAAATCGGGTACAATATGTCGTTTCTAGAGCGGAAAATGTCAAATCGGGAGCGACATTTGTATGGGGGCTATATCTGAATCTGAACCGATCTTACCCAATTTTTGCATACGTGTTTCTAGTTCAATTATAAGATGTTCTGCCAAATTTAAAGAAAATCGGGTACAATATGTCTTTTCTACAGCGGAAAATGTCAAATCGGGAGTGACATTTGTATGGGGGCTATATCTAAATCTGAACCGATCTTACCTCATTTTTGCATACGTGTTTCTAGTTCGATTATAAGATGTTCTGCAAAATTTAAAGAAAATCGGGTACAACATGACGTTTCTAGAGCGGAAAATGTCAAATCGGGAGCGACATTTGTATGGGGGCTATATCTAAATCTGAACCGATCTTACACAATTTTTGCATACGTGTTTGTAGTTCGATTATAAGATGTTCTGCAAAATTTAAAGAAAATCGGGTACAATATGTCGTTTCTAGAGCGGAAAATGTCAAATCGGGAGCGACATTTGTATGGGGGCTATATCTGAATCTGAACCGATCTTACCCAATTTTTGCATACGTGTTTCTAGTTGGATTATAAGATGTTCTGCCAAATTTAAAGAAAATCGGGTACAGTATGTGGTTTCCAGAGCGGAAAATGTCAAATCGGGAGCGACATTTGTATGGGGGCTATATCTAAATCTGAACCGATTTCCTCCAAATTCAATACCGATGGTCCTTGTCCAGAAAAAATAAATTCTGCCAAGTTTCTTGACAATCGGACAACAATTGCGACCTGTAGAGTGCGAACAAGCTTAGATGGACAGCAGACGGACGGACGGACGGACGGACAGACAGACATCGTTAAATCGACTCAGCTGGTGATTCTAAGCCGATCGGTATACTTAAAGGTGGGTCTAGCTCGATTATTTCTTGGTGTTACAAACATTTGGCGCGAAACTAACTTATAATACCCTAGACCACGAAGTGGTGTAGGGTATAAAAACAAAGGAATATCGATTTCATCAAAAATTCTAAAGTCATTAAACCCCTGTCTGTTTGTCGGTCAAAAATAAATTGTGAAATTGGAAAAATGTTTTCCCGCAAATATACACTTTTTCTAAAATTCGACAAGTTTGTTAGGCCTTTGGTGGGGTTAATGTTGTGCGTTGACGGCGTAAAGCTCATAACATTTCTTGAGTGTTTTATAAAATGGAAATTTTCAGACAGGTCTGTCATCAAATTTCTTTGCTGGCATGTTATTTCCCCGGATTAAATGGAATGGAACAAATAAGCCCACATATGATGAGTTGGTTGATGTTTCTCGGTTATATGAATATTTCAAGAATTTTACACAAATATGTATGTTGTCATTGTCAACAACAACAATAAGTATTACGTCTGTGAACATGAGTAGAAATGACATTGATCCGCATATATATATGTACATACATACACCATGAAAAATAATATGTACTCGTATGTGCACACGCATGTATAAGAATGTTGGTAAACGATTTTGTGTCTGACGGGGAATATGATGATGTATCTCAAAAAGGGGGATCTTGAGGCAGAATCCATGAATTCTTCAATTCAAATGTTTAACATTCCTTGGTTCCTTGGTGGGATACAGACGAAATCATAATAATAATATTAATAATCCAAAATTCCATGAAAAACTAAAAATGGAAATACGTCTAGTGTCAACAAAAATCACTATAATCTGTGATAACACTCTTCGAACCACATTTTGGTCCAAACTTCATGAAATTCAACGGAGAACTAAATAATAATAAAACTTTCAATTAGAATCGACTATAAAAAAGTACTGATTATTTTTTAAAATTTCTGGTTTTTATAGTCATTCATATGACTACCACGAACGGCTCGGCAGTGCCCCATCTGATCAACCCAAATTTTCAATACAGCCCAAAATCCACACTAAACAGTGGCTCGTTGTGGATGCATTGGCTTCTCAATAATCACCGAGATGAAAATGAGCTCCATGAAGGCTGAACTGAAGGTCGATCTCTTCTCGAACATTTTCCACGTAAATTTCTTACAGTTTGCGTTAAAGACTCACTATTTTGGAAGTAAGTTTTTATCTATATATAAAAAAGAGTTGCGTGATTGAGTCACTGAGTGACTGACTGATCACTCCCCAGAAATTCGAAAATTCGTACTTTTAAGGGGTAAAAAGAGATAAAAATGGTACCACTGCAATGACCAAACGGCTGGACCTAGAATCTTGAAATTTGGTACAAAAATTCCTCTTATAGCTTTAATGCGCCCAAGAAAATATTTTTCAAAATTGTACTTTTTGGGAGTGAAATCGGGTAAAACCAAATCGGCAATGACCAAACGGCTGGACCTAGAATCTTGAAATTTGGTACAAAAATTCCACTTATAGCTTTAAAGCGCCCAAGAAAACATTTTTCAAAATTTGTACTTTTTGGGGTGAAATCGGGTAAAAAGGGATAAAAAAGGTACCAACAACACGGATGACGCTACAATAATGAAATTCGGTGTGTGTATTCGTTTTACAGCGCAGATCACTGATAAGAAGGAATTTTACAATATTCGTACTTTTAATGGATTAAATGAGATACAAATTGTACCACCGCCCTGACCAAACGGCTGGGCCTAGAAACTTGAAATATGGAGTGGGCATTACTCTTATAACACGAATGCGACCAAGATAATATTATTCAAAATTCGTACTTTTTGTGGGTGAAATCGGGTAAAAAGGGGATAAAAATGGTACTAATTAAACGGATGGAGCTGTAATCATAAAATTCGGTGTGTACATCCCTCAAAATGTTTAGAAACGCAAAATGGCTGATTTTTTTGAAATTCGTACTTTTAATAGGTAAACGGGGAAAAGGGGATAAAAAAGGTACCAACAACACGGATGACGCTACAATATTGAAATTCGGTGTGTATATTCGATTTACCGCGCAGATCACTGACATGAAGGCATTTTTCGAAATTTGTGCTTTTACGGGGTAAAAATTGTACCACATCCCAGACCAAACGACTGGGCCTAGAATCATGAAATTCGGAACGGGCATTACTTTTACAGCACGAATGTGACTAAGAAAATAGATTCCAAAATTCGTATTTATGTGGATGCTATTGGGTAGAAAGGGATAAAAATGGTACCAATCACACAGACGGGATCATGAAATTTGGCACTATAAAGGAAAGGGAAGCGAATCAAAAGTGGTTAAATGGTACCAACTAAATTGATGGAATCGGGATAAAAATGGTACAAACCAAAGTTTTCAGAAATGTGTGTACATTTCTCCGAATACGTAGACGCGCAACATAAATTATTTTTTCGAAATTTGTATGTTTAAGGGCGCAAGCGGCACAGGGAGAGTTCTGTGTGAACATTATAGTCATTTTCCCCAGCTAAATAAAAAATGTTTGTTCTATTTATACACCGGTATAGCAGTTATAGTCACCGGTATAGCAGTTATATGTAAGGGTTTTAATTTTAACTTGGATAGGGACTACAAAGGGCGTGCCAAAAGCATAATTATTTTGTAGGTTTAGAGTGATAATAAAAACATTTTAAAATCTCGAAATGCAACTAATTTCGATCATACGTCTGGAAGTTATATCAGTTTTATTTTGACCAAAGCTTGTGTCAATTTTCGTGGAAAGGGTGTGATAATATTTAGGATTAATTTTACGTATGTACGGGTCGTTTATTTTGGAATATCGACTATGTGTGGTGGTAACATAAGATGTATATCAATTTCCCCCATCTCCGAGTTTAAACTAAGTCTGGGAAAAAATACTATGTGCATAGTATGAATAAATTCTTTAAGTCCCTTCCAGAGTTTTCGTGTATACCAGCGAGCCAGACGGTCGTGACGTGGGACATACTTATGGTTTTTAATCTCTCCTTCAATGCGTTACACCTACTCTGTAGTGAGGGTATAATTATCACAGCTTTATATGATTTTTGTAAAAAATTGTTTGCATTTTGTGCCTAAAAATTAAATGGATGGCACAGTGTAAATGGATTTTTTTTTAATTTGTACAAGGTGTATAAATCGAATCGAAAAGTTAGTGTGAATTTACCGCTGAATACGTAGTTGCGCAAAGTAAAACGATTTTTCAAAAGTTGTGAGCGTTTACAAACGATTTATCCTGAAAATGATATCCTTAGACTAAGCCAACTTCAAAATATTAAAAAAAACAGTTTGAATACCGAGACAAAATACTGTCAATACCACCCCATTTGAAAAAATTCCGCGTACGAAGTAGCGGGTATTTGCTAGTATTTCCATATATTTCCCAATTTTGCTCGATCGTATAGCGTCCCATTTTGCAAATTTCAAACATAAACCTGAAAAAATACCTTTAAAAATCCAAGCAATCTGTAGTTAAATTTTAAAATTTAAATATATCGAAATAATGACCATAATCTATGATCACAAGGTCCGACCCACATTTTGGTCGAAAATTCATTAAATTCAATGGAAAACATGGAAAAGAACCAAAATCAGTGATCGCACCTCTCGAACTAAATTTTGGCCCAAAATTTATGAAATTCGATTGAAATCTTGTAATGACAGTATCTTCTTAAATTAATACTAATACTAATGTCTATTTGTGAACGAAGGATTGACTTTAATTTACTGCAACTTCCACTTGGTTATAGCGAGTTTCACTTTTACTCTTTGAGGACAATGGCATTATTGTTGTTGACACTTTTTATTTGATGGTAGTCGGTCGTTAGTGTCCCTCATATGTATGTATGTGCTTATACTTGTATGCGTGAACATTAAAGACGGAAATAGCCGAACAGTTTATCTTGGGAAAATCTCCCGCTCCTGTATTGTTATTTGACGTCTCAGGATGTCTAAAAAAGATGCCTTCCAAGGATTTAGCACCGTCACTGTGAGGCAATAAATATTGTTGTCACTCTATTATCAGCATGGACTTGGGTGAGTTCATGAGTATGTCTCCGTGTGTGTGTGTGACATATTTATCTTTCCTATTGTTGTTGTTGTTGCTGTTCTTGGTGTTTATTGAATTGTATGCTGTGTATGAAAAGCAAATCCTTAACAAGTTTACATGGATGTGGTTTTAATTTTCCGAGTGTGTGTGTTTATCGCACGGTGGTTTGGTTAAGTTGTCTGTGGGACCATGGCAACATTTCCGTTGTCTTGGATCGATTTTAATTGAATTTCCTAAAAGTATAGACAATATTTATCCACTGTTATGAAAAGCCGACGCACAGTGGCTTATCAGCGGGAAATACTTCCAAATTACATGCGCATCTATTTTTACCATTGAATTCTGCCAATAACATTCCAATTAAGCATAATCAAAAATGTTTTGGTGATATCGCAAATGATACAACAAAATGTTGCTTTTGATGCTTTTAAATTTCATAAATGTTAAAACAGTTCAAAATTTTATCATTTTCGATGTTTATTTATTGTCACATATCTCTGAAACCATGTATCACATTGAAATCTCATTTAGTTTTTGCAAATAAAGAGCTCTTGGAGTGTTCTTTCGCATTGGAAAACTGTAATTTTGTCTTCGTTTTCCTTTCCAAAAAGCGTTTTACCTCCACATAGAAAAAATTCAGTATGTTTAAGCTTTTTCCAGTACAAAACAATGATCGCTAGGCCGACCGATGTCTTAACATTTAGAAATGAAATGAAAATTCTCCTCATAGCTACAAACATCGATTTAATTAGAGAAATGGTAAAAACTTACCAGTCAAAAAATAAAGCAAAATTACTATTCAGTGTGCTCTGTTACTATATTTTAAAGCATACTTTAGGGATGCAGGATTTTATGACATGAGAGATAAAATTGAAAGTATTGGGTGACTCATTTGAATTTGAACTACCGATTACATTGACATTGAAAGGTAGAATAACATTTATTTTTATTTTCAGGTTTTTGTTTGACATTTCCAAAATGGGACGCTATACGTTCGAACAAAGATGGAAAATATTAAAAACTTACTTCCAAAGAAGTGAGTCTTTAACACAAACTGTAAGAAATTTAGGTGGAAAATTTCCGAGAAGAGGTCGACCATCGGTTCAGGCTTCATGAAGCTCATTTTCATCTCGGGGGCAATGCCAATAAGCCAAATTGCCGCATATGGCGTGACTATTGAGAAGCCAATGCATCCGCAACGAGTTACTGTTTGATATGGATTTTGGGCTGTACTGAAAAATTGGATTGGTCGGATGAGGTACTCCGATCCAGTAGTGGTTGTCATATGAAAGATATTTTGTTCCATTATTAAATGACAAATTTAAAACCAGAAATTTGGAAAAATAATTAGTACTTTTTTATAGCCGATTCTAATTTAAAGTTTTAAATCGCCCACCCTATTATTATGTGGTTATTTGGAATGATTGATTAATTAACTGAAAACTGTAAATCAGTTGTAAATGTTGAGCTGAGTTGTAAACATTAAGCTGTATTTATTAAATTAGTTATAAGAGCTGGTTACCATCGAATAAAATATATCTGAGATTTCGAAAATCGTAAGAAATAAAAATTTTCATATGGAATTGTGTCCGAAATTTCAAGGATATTCCCATTTTTGAAGCTGCTTGTGTGAAAATAATCCACACCACAACAAGCGCGCACATTCCTGTTATACTCAATTCTTTACTGTAGAACAGTTTGCAGTCGGAATGATTGCTGAATAGTCGGTAGAGTGGATATCGTCTATTTTCGTTTGACAGCCACTCTGTAAGATAAGGTTTGTTTTATGACTACCTACAAAATATTTCGGCTTATCTTCCTTTACCTTCGTGTATCTAGAACGACTTTACAAAAAATTAAAAACTATATTTTTTCTTAAAAATGGCGAATGTGTATTAATTTTTGGTCAAATGAAGCTTGTATTTAATGTGCGGAAAATACTACTTTTTCTCTCTCATATAAACGGACCGGTCTAGAGTGCATCAATGCTGTTTAAGCTACTATATCTTTCGATTATTAATTGTGTACTCGAGACCTTTGATAGAGTCATCACATTTGGTGTTGGCAGGGGTTTCTCTCGATTTCAAGGCCAAGGTTCGCTTAAATATCAAAGAAGTATTTACATAGTAGTTCAAATGATAATTTACGTATCTTAAGTGTTGTTATCCCAATATTTAGGATATAGGCCATTATTTTGAAATGTATAGTCGTGGGCTGCCTCGACTACCAATAATCTGCCGGTAATACCGTGCAATTCCCTCCATGGTGGACGGTATATACGTCCTTTAACTTCCCAGCAAAAGACAATTGGAAGTATATTGTGGGCCATTTACAATTTTAAATCGTACTGATTACCTTTTCATATTTCTGTTTTTTTGGAAAGGTTGAACTATGTCATTTAATAATGAACACATTATCTATATATAAAAGAGTTGCGTTACTGACTGATCATTCGTCCTGACTAAACGGCAGTAGCTAGAAACATGAAATTCGGTGTGTCCCTTGCAATGGCCATGCAAACGAGCTACAAATAGGGATTTTTTCGAAATTTGTACTTTTAAGGGTGGAAAGAGACAAAAAGGGATAAAAATGGTACCAATTTAAGTATTGCACCTATATTCGTGAAAATCGGTATTTACATTTCTCTGACAACGTAGACTTGCAACATAAATGTATTTTTCGAAATTTGTACTTACAATGGGTGAGCGGGACAAAAAGGGATAAAAATAGTACCAACTAAAGTATTACAGCTAGAATCGTGAAATTTGGTATGTAAATTCCTCTGACCGTGCATTAAGTGCATTAAAATTGGATCTTTAAAAAATTTTACTTTTAAGTGTTGCGTGGGACAAAAAGGGATAAATATGGTACCAATTTAAGTATTGCAGCTATAGTCGTGAAATTTGGTATGTAAATTCCTCTGACATCGTAGATTTGCAACATAAATGGGTTATTCGAAATTTGTACTTTTAAGGGGCGAGCGGGACAAAAAGGGATACAAATGGTACAATCGTGAAATTCGTTATTCTGACCATGTAGAAGCGCAATCAAAATGGATTATACGAAATATTTTCATATAAGGGGTGAGTGGGACAAAAAGGGATACAAATGGTGCCAAATAAATTATTACAGCTAGAATCATGAAATTTGTTAATTAAATTCTTTTCACCATACATATATATAAATGCATTTTTGTGCTTTTATGGGGTGAACGACACAAAAAGGGATAAAAATGGTATCAACTAAAGTATTGCAGCTAGAATCGTGAAGGTTGATATGTAAATTCCTCTGACCATGTAGAAGCGCAGTAAAATTTGATTTTTCGAAATTTGTACCTTTAAGGGTTGAGCGGGACAAAAAGGGATAAAAATGTACCAACTAAAGTATTGTAGCTGGAATCATGAAATTCGAGGTGTACATTTCTCCAACCACGAAGACTTGCGACATAAATTCATTTTTTTTTTGAATTTGTACTCTTAAGGGGCGCGGTGGACAGTAAGGGATAAAAATGATGCACAGCCCTTTAATTACGTAAACGCGGGACATAAATGGATAATTAAAAATTTGTAGGAGGATGCGGGACGAAAAAGATAAATGAAGTACATGCGTTTAGGGGAAAAACGAGAACACATGTTACCTACAGTGAGTATAAATATAAAATGACCGGCGGCATGAGATCGAGGATATAAAAGTATCTGTGGTTGTAATTTTTGGTTCGAAACCGGGTAGAAAATGATAAAATTGATAGATACGAAGTGAGTTAAGCTAAAATGGAGCAATTCGACAAGCATATTCTTTTGGCTGTGTATGAGTGCTATATAACAGGAGGTTTCCAACTTACTATTTTAGATTTATCTATATCCACCAAAAGAAAAAAATACTATCCAAAAAGAGACGGATAAAACTTACAACAAATAAATGTTTTCTCGCGTGCAAAGCAGCGGGTACTGCTAGTCATTCATGTGACACCACTACTGGCTCGGCAGTACCTCATCCGACCCCATATGCGGCAATTTTGCTTATTGTCATAGCCACCGATATGAAAGTGAGCTTCATGAAGGCTGAACTAAAAGCCGATCTCTTCTCGATCTTCCACGTAAATTTTTTACAGTTTGCCAATTTTGTCAATGCAAATGTCAAACATAAACCTGAAAATAAAAATGAATGCTACCTTTCAAAGTCAAAGTAATCGGTAGTTTAAATTTATAATTTTAAATGACCCACCCTATAATTCCGTAGAAAACACATTTTAATCACATCTCAAAATCCAAATGTGCATTTTCCCCGTTTTTGAGGAAGTTCTTTTAAACAGCTTCTAAAAGAGATGATAATATGTTTATATCCCATCACAAGTGAATGGAATCGAATTTTACTATGGGGTCACAGAGGTAGGTGCCCGCTCTGCACCCAGAAGATATTTGTTTCGAACTGTGGAATTTCAACACTTTAAACATTTTTTGCTTCAAATAACACAAATTAATTGTTTTATTAGTGTAATTCAAATATTTCATATTTTAATTGTTAATATTCATTTATTTAACATTAAATAGGGTTAATTTATTTAATGCTAATTTAATTTAATATTTATCTGCATTATATATTAGTTAATATTAAAAAACTATTTTGTTAATTTTCCTATTGTCAGTTCTATCGAACAAAATGGTTTGCTTTAGTTCTTTACTATGCACAAGAGAGGATAACTGAGATGGTTAGAGTTATTTTATTACCAGAAGGTCCGCTGATGTACCCCCGGTAGCAGCGGACTTTTTTAAACAGAAATGGAAACTAGTGAGAAAGTGGTTCCTTTTCAACTACTTTAACATCAGTTTTAATTCTTTTGAAATAAAGGACATCCCTCCTGAAGATCCCAATTTTCACTATATCCGAATCACAAGACTAGCATCTTTTTCAGTTCTCTTTTTTCTGAGTTGTTGGAAGTCAACTATGGCTTAAACTTATAAAAATTATATATAAATACTTCTGCTAACTTAAAATTAGAATTCAGAAAGATGAACAACAGTACTCAATATATTAACAAAGTTTCATAAATACGCAATTTTACGAACACGAATGTTGTACCAGCAGAATAAATTTACCACGATAAAATTTATTAAAATTCTAGGAAGTTGAGCGAAATCAGAAGCGAAAATATGTGTCGAAGTGGATACTCTAACAACTTGGGATTAGAAAGCGTAAAATACGAAATCATATAGAGTCTCATATTTCTGTTTCTAGGTGTTACATACGGAGCGACAATCTAAGTATTTATCACATTCTATAGTGGAGAGTATGACCACCACCGTGCATCGGTCGCACTTAACACATATTAAATATTGTTGGGTGATGGAATTTTCTTTTCTCTTTTTATTTGGTGTCACTGTAAGAATTGTGGTGTTTGTAAATATACTCCTAAAAAAAAAACAAAAAGTAAATTAAAACTAAATTCATAGAAACAAATAGGTTGGCTCGGCTGCTAGCGGGGATTAGTTCAATAGATTTCGGTTGTCTGGCAGGCATGTAAGCGACAAGACCCGACCCATGTCATGCGGTAGACAATTTAATCGCATCGAAAGGAAACCCGGGGTATGAAAGTGGCGCTGCTTCATATTCTTTAATTTCCAAATGGAATCCGGCATCCTGTTTATAAAAAAATTCAAGGACATTTTATTGAAAAGTTAGATGGCTTTGCAATGTACAGCAGCAACAGCAACGAGTTGCCAAATGTGGTATGAAAGAGAAAATAATTATATTTAAGTAAGTGACTTTAGCCATCAGCTGGCACATATGTTATCTGGTATTAAAATTGAATTTATTTTGGCGTAGCTGTTTGTGTGCTTGTGTGTCTGGTGGCTGTAGATTTCCATTCAGATATTGTTGTTATTTTGGTAACAGTTGTTGGGCGAGTCTTCGGAGGCTAATGTTTTTTAAATATTTTATTAGAGGAAGGCTGTGCATCAACCATCATTTGGGCGGTTAGTTGTTGATGAATAGTGGGTAAACGTGACCAACTAACTAAATTTAATAGTTGATTTTAAATTGTGTTCAGATGAGATGAGACTCTTTTTTTCTCCCTGGGCATATTATTTAGCAAAATTGCCACATTTCAAGTGGAGAAAATCTAAGAGGAATTCACAAGGCACCGATATATCCACAAAAACAGAAAATCCACGAGTCATTCTTGAGAACCGAATGCATCCGCAATGTGTTACTGTTTGGTGAGGATTTTGGACTGCAGGCATCATCGAACCATTCTTCTGGAAGGATGATTGCAAATCTAACGATATTAGTTGCAATACGCTTTACGCCACTATTTGTTGTTGGAAATTTATAACTCTTCCACAGAAATAAAATTGATTTGGATGAAACTTTTCGATGTTAAATACCGTGAATTACTCCAGTATTGGAGGTAGTTCTTTTTTCTTTCGATATCACTATGCAACAAAAATATTGTTAAAGGGTCATGTATAACATTTTCTGATGTGTTTCGGCTTTCTAAAATTGAAAATGACATTAAAATATTTTTATGGTATTTAAATATTTGTACGCTCATTTTGGAAATATTAATCCGATAATAGCGACTTTTCAACATCAAAACCGGCCTCTATAAGGAGATGATACTCACAAACGAACGAGAAGCACAACTCACTTGCCGAATTTGCGTTTAAAAAATCGCACCAAGTAATAAAGTACACATGCCATCTTACAAGCATCTCATTGAGTTGCATATGTAAGCATGTGTTTATGCAGGTATAGTTACCCAGCAATACTTGTGCCGTGCCAACGCTCATTTGTTTTAGTTTTTTTCGTTTGTATTTTTTGGTCTGTAATCAATATTTGATTTGAACTGAGATATTGTCCTGGCTCAAGACCATTTTGCATCTATATTTAATAGAATGCAAATTTATTTACAAATGACATGGTGACATTTAATACTTGGCTTTATTTCGTGTATATGCTAGCGTGCTTTAAACAGACTGACAGAGGGACGGGCATGGTTAGATCGTCTTAGAATTTTATGACGATCAAGAATATATATACTTTATAGGGTCTCAGGTTGATATTTCAAGGTTTTACAAACGGAATGACAAAGTTTGTTCACCCCCCTCCTGTGGTGGAGGGTATATTTTCGTAATATCGTTTTCGAGTTTAGAAAACCAAAATACATGAGAAAATGTTATACATTTTTGTTACATATTGATATTGTTAAAGAAAGAATTCTGGAGACGGTCGGCAGGGACCAAAAATTATGATGAAGGTAGTGTGCAGTCATGTAATAAATGCCACCATTCCATTTGTAAATAAATTTCTGTAAAATATAAATAGAAACAAATACAGATGCCTGCACAATATTCCACTTTAAATGAAATTTCTTTATCACAGACTAAAAAGAAACAAGTAAGGAAGGCTCGAAGAATCGGGCGTGGCCGACTATATGATACCCTACTCCTAGTCATTATACCCACTGGTGTAGGGTATAACAAGTAAAAACGGCATAAAGTTCGGCCGGGTCCAAATATGCTATTCCTAGAGCGGAAATAATCAATTAGGTGGTGAAAATTGTATTAGAGCTATATATATGTATTAGGGCGGGTTGATTTGTATAGAGGAAGAAGAAACCATGGGTCTAAAATCAAACCCTAATCCGCGCCTCTCGACTTGAAAATTTGTACTTGAAAATACTTACTAAACAATTTTATTTTATTCATTCTATTCCTTTTTGGAAAAATCTATTTTTTCTAACATTTATTTTTTTTGGCAAGGCGGGCATATAAATTTTCAAGTCGAAAAGCGCGGAGTAGGATTTTATTTTAGATACTTGTTTTCTTCGGAGAATTTTCTTAGAATTTTATGTAGTTTACGTTTTTGCTATACGATTTTGAAATATAAGTTTTTTCTAAATTTGAAGAAAATCTGTTAAAATATGTGGTTTCTAGAGCGGAAAGAGTCAAATCGGAGGAGCCATTTGTATGGGAGCATATATAAATCTCAACCCATCTGGCCTATTTTTACCAGAGCTGTTTCTAGTTAAAATATATGTCGTTTTTCCAAATTGGAAGAAAATCTGTTGATATATGTATTTTCTAGATCGGAAATATTTATTTCGGAGCAAAGTTTGTGTGGGAGCTATTTCTAAATCTCAGCCGATTTTCCGAAATTAAATAGCGTTCGTCCTTATCCCATAAAACTTCTTTGTGCAAAGTTTTATTTAGTTCTAACAACAATTGCGACCTGTACTTTGATTACAAGAATATATTGATTGCTAAATCGACTCAGAAAGTGATTCTAAGTCGATCGGGTCTATCTCGTTTCCTGTGGTGTAGGGTATAAAAACTAACGAAAATTAAAATAATTTTTAACAGATTTCAACACAGCACAGATTAAGCAACATCACAACTAAGACATTCACTTTAAACCGCTGGCATTAAGTCATCTCGGTACGTTTAACAAACTATACAATTTGCGCGCTACTTGCATTCCTGCAATTCCAAATTTACTGCACAAATACTCAATTACATGAACAAGGACATACTCGCACACAGAAATGTGTATAGCGTTTGCCATAGCCACCACAGAGTGTTTGCCAGCTCGCTCCGTGAGTTTCATGCAAGCAGGAGAACGAACGAACACTGCTATTGTTTAATATTTGGCGACAATATTTCCAAAAGCACCGCTGGCAGAGGCAATTAGTGGCATACTTTCGCCTTGGATACACTTGAGTCCCCTCAGTAAGGTCTAGGTATTTATTGGTAACACAAGAAAAAAATCGAGTGTGCTCCACTAAATTCCTGCGCTACCGCCACCAACACCTATTCACCAACAGAAACGTTCACGTACTCGAACATCTGCAATTATGCTGAGCTCGGCAAAATACATTCGAGTGGGTATTTTCTACATTTTTGTTGTCGGTTGCTGTAGGAGTTGCATCTACGAAAGTTTAGCTGGTGAACGTGTGTGCTGATGCACGACATTTGGGATAGGTTTATGGCATATTCATGGAGGGGGGGTTGGTATGAAAAGATTGGTATGAATGGAAATTCTATGAAATCTATGATGACACTGCTATAACACTCAACAGATAACACTATGTAACAAGATTTTTGTCCCTGGGTTGTAATTGTTATTTCCTAGTCAGTTAGGTCCCAAAAGTATAGAAAACAGCTATTGTCGCAAGATAACTTTGCTTCTGCGTTTATTTTTTTAATTTAATTTTTTAATTTTTAATTTTTTTTTTTTAATTTTGCAACGTCGCAATAAATTTTGCAACATTTTTGTGATTTATTGAGAGTTGTTTCTTATTTTATTACAGATAAATTCGTTCAAACACGGCTTCACGAGGCTGCAAGTATCCTGCAGATGCATTTTGTTATGTCTGCGGATATTTTATCAAAACAAGAGCGAATAAATACTCCTTGGAAACAGGTTTTAAAATGTGCGAAGCTTACAATGCTTATTTCGGCATTTCTGTGGGTGATCAAGACAAATCCTGGGCACCTCATTTCGCCTGTGAAAACTGCAAAAGGACTTTGGAAGGTAAGACATTTTAATACTATATTGCTTTGTTATGGGTAAAATAAATGTTTCTATTAACTTTTTTATTAGACTGTACTTTTCTTTTCTTTTCTATTTTTTTTTCAGGATGCTGTGCCAAGATTTGCTGTGCCAAGAGTTTGGAGAGAACCCACTGACCATTCAAGCAACTGCTTCTTCTGCATGGTGGACCCTTCCAAACGTTGGACTGGCAAAAAAGCAAGTCAAATCATGTATCCTGACATTCCTTCATCCATGGCTCCAGTTCCACACAGCTCTGGCCTCCCCGTTCCTACTCCTCCAGAGAAAGAACAGGTGTCTTCCTGTGCGAGCCCTGATTCCAAGAGTGAGGAAGACAATGAAGGTGAAGGATTTAATTTACTAGCTGATAACAAAAACCCATACTATCCCAGCCAAAAGGACATGAATGATTTGATCAGAGATCTTGGTCTCACCAAGTCCAATGCTGAACTTTTGACGTCCAGACTGATGAAGTGGAACTTGCTGGATCCTAGTGTTAAAGTCTCATGTCAGAGGAAGCGTCACGAACTTTTTTCCAACTTCTTCATCAGCGAAGATGGGCTCTGCTTCTGCCGCGACGTGACCGGTCTGTTCGAGGAAATCGGAATTGATTTCGAACCAAAAGAGTGGCGCCTCTTCATTGACAGCTCATGCAAGAGTCTCAAAGCCGTGTTGCTTCACAATGGCAACAAGTATCCGTCTCTTCCTCTGGCGCATTCAGTATCTCTCAAAGAGAACTACGACAATGTCAAGAAAGTGCTGAACGCATTGAAGTATGAGCAATATGGCTGGAAAGTGATCGGAGATTTCAAAATAGTGACATTCTTAGTGGGCCTGCAAGGCGGTTACACCAAGTTTCCTTGCTTTCTTTGCCTGTGGGACAGCAGGAACGACAGTGCACACTACAGTAAGCGTGAATGGCCACAACGAACTGAGGAACAACGTCAAGTGGGAGCCCTTGGTGGAAGGTACTGATGCCACCACTCCACATCAAACTGGGTCTTATAAAGCAATTCGTCAAAGCTCTCGACAAAAATTCTTCAGCGTTCAAGTACCTACAAGACTTGTTCCCTAAGCTCTCTGAGGCGAAAGCTACAGCTGGTATCTTCGTTGGACCACAAATAAAGAAAATCTTCGAGTGTGAGGAATTCCCCAAGAAGCTCAGTGGTACAGGGATTCCTAGGCAATCACAAAGCCGCAAACTACGTGGAGCTGGTCGAAAGTCTGGTGGAGAACTACGGCAAAATGGGCTGCAGGATGTCTCTCAAACTCCATATGTTGGATGCACATCTTGACAAATTCAAGGAGAACATGGGAGCATATTTAGAGGAGCAAGGCGAGCGCTTCCATCAGGATATAATGGAATTTAAGCTGCGATACCAAGGACAATAGAATGAGAACATGATGGGAGATTACATTTGGGGGTTGATTAGAGAAAGTGACTCGCAGTATAAACGCAAATGTCGAAAAACCACCCGCTTCTGATTTACTTTTATGTTTTTGGTTTTCTGAAGTTTTAATAAAATCTAGTTTTGATTTATATGTATATAAATATATCAAACACGTTTTTCTCATAATTTTAGCATATTTTAATGAATCACATTGTCCTGGTCACAAAAGCAAAGTTTCAGAGGAATATTAGGTTAGGTTTCCATACTTTTAAGACATAACAGACTAGGAAATAACAATTACATCCCAAGGACTGAGAATTTTTTTTATTTTTGTTACAAAGTGTAATCAATACAAATGATTTTTGATCCACGTTGAATGATATGAATAATAGCGATAGGTCCCAACTTGAGGTTATACATGCCTCAAACTCAACATAACCCATGTCACGACTCAAATGCGCCAGAAACATCGACAAATCTATATCTCGAAATAGAATTTTAAATTAGAATTTACCCTACCTATTGGAAAATGGGTTAAATTGACCAAGCGACTGGTCCTATAATCTTGAAATTTTGTGCGTCCCTGCTATACTTATATAAGGAATGTCCGCTCAAACGCATCTACAATTTGTTTGCAAAATTGTTACATTTTGGGTACCAATCAAACGGATAAAGCTGAAATCATGATCTTCGGTAAGTACATTCGTCTTGTAGTGTGAAGGTGAAATAAAAAGGGATATTCCGAAAGTTGTACTTTTACAGGGTAAAATGGGGTTAAATGGGATAAAACTGACACCACAATACTTACCAAACGAATATAGAAATTTGGTATAAATATTCCTCTTTTAACATGAACGAACCCAAAAAATATTTTGTAAAATTCGTACTTTTTGGAGGAGATTTTTTTCAAAAAAGGATTAAAGTGATACCAATCAAACAACTGAAGCTGGTATCATGCGCATAACGTGGAACATAAATTGATTTTTCGAGATTCGTACTTTTAAGGGGGAAGCGGGTCAAAAATTTTACCAATCATAGTTTTGCAGCTAGAATCGTGAGAATTGGTGAGTGTATTTCTGTGAATACGTAGACGGGCAGAATAAATGTAATTTTCGATTTTTTTACTTTTAAGGGGTATCGTGGCAAAAGGGGGATAAAAATGGTACCAACCAAAATGTTGTAGCTGTAACTGTCAAATTCGTTATTTAGTTATTCCTCTGACTTCGTAGATGTGGAACGTAAATGGAATTTTTGAAATTTGTACTTTTAATGGGGACGTGGAAAAACAGAGATGAAAATGGTACTAACCAAAGTGAAGCAGACTGAGACTACGTAGACGACCTAAATAATATTTTTATGCTTTTTAAATTTTATGGGGAATCGGGACAAAAGGGGATGCAAATGGTAGCAACCGAAGTGGTGTAGCTGGAATCGTCAAATTCGGTATATTTATTCCTCTAGCTACGTATACAAGTAACATACATGGAATTTTCGAAATGTGTACTTTTGAGGAGGAAGCCGGTCAAAAAGGGATAAAAATAGTACCAACCAAAGTATTGTAGCTACAATCAAGCAAATCGGCGGGCGAATTTCTGTGACTACATAGACGACAAAAATATTTTTTACTTTTCAAGGGTCTCGTGACAAAAAGGTATAAAAAGGGTACCATTGGTGTGGCAGCTAGAATCGTGCAATTAGGTGTGTACATGTCTATGACTACGTAGACGCGCAACGTTATTATTTTTTTGGAATTTGTACTTTTATGGTGGAACCGGGAGAAAAGGGGTACAAATTTTACAAACTAAAGTGTTTCAGTACAAATTCGGGCGTACTACGAGTACGTCCAAAAAACTATAGTCCGTATACTAAAAGTACCATCGACGAAAATTGGATTGGATGGAAAGAATTTTAATATTGTTCTATAGTTTGGAACTCCAAAATACATCTCAAATTATACTGTCCAACAGTATTTTTGGAAAGGACTTGACCCATAAAGAGAGGAGCTAGAGGGTTATGATTTTCCACAAAAATAATCCTTATTAGATTCCACAATATAGTTCTGACAATAAGAATTCTCTCAGACATTAACATACAACACTTTTCTCACTTATGCTTCTTTTGACCGAAAATGAAAATTTTGACCCACTGTAAAAAGAAACTCAGACCAGCTGGACTGTAAGTTTATTCTGCAAAAATGGTCTACTCAACATGTCCTTTCAGAATTATAGGATCGCCATTCTGTGGCAATCAAAAAGTCTTAATTTGTTGGACAGTCCTTCGACCAAATTATTTGCTCTTTTTAATTTTCCATTTTTCAAATCATCCATTTTTTTAATGGGATTCAGAACGTAATTCCATGTTGATCGGTATTATAAGCAGTGGTCATGTCTCACTTCCTTTGGGAGTAATTACACCATTTATTACCTTAAATTACTATACCCCCCCTATGCACCACTTACGTTGCGCTGCGATCAGGTGATACTACGTATACCTGAGCTTATATGCGAGTGCAAGTGTGTCAGTATTTGCATCAATATGAACGGGACATACACTGTAAAGTAGCGCTTCTGTGTTTGTAATTGAAACGTAACCCAAAAATATGCAACAGTCTTTTGACTATGGCGAGAGTGTGTTTACGGATGTGTCGCTGTGCTGTTGGTGTACCCAGCGTTGCATTTGCTACACAAAAAACAAATGTGTGCATGGACGCGAGGACGACTTCTCTCTCTCTCGCTCTGTGTGTGAAAGAACGAACTTTTGGGTGATTAATTTGTTTTAGTTTTTCTGTTTTAGTTGAGCAATTTTCATTAGTCCAAACTTTTTCACTGTCGTTTTGCGCTTTGCGTGGTGAGCAGATGATGATGATGATGAGGTGTGCATGTGTGTTAGTAGTTTTAATTACTGGCGCCATAGTTTGCATTGAGTCAATTAACGTTGTTTTTGGAGGAGTACTCTTTTCCAAAAAAAAAAAAATGAAGAGAAAATGCTTGATAATTGTATTCAACACCTAAAGCTCTGTTTGGGGATATCGAATGGTGGAGTGTTTTTTGGAATTGGAAAGCAATGTTCGTGCACATTGCCAGGACCAAGGACCACCATCACAGAATAGAAGTGTTTGAGTAAACAAATTAAAAACAAGTCATACATAACGTTCTCAAAATGCCACGGTGTCATTGGTGCTACACCCACTCACACATTTTGTGAAGTTAGCAGCTAAAGTGGAGGTGTAACAGTAACACCCGTTTTCAGTTGTCGCTGAAGAGAGCTAATTAACACTGTGGTCAAAGGGAGTTGGAGTATAAGAACACTACAGAGTGTACACATTTTAGCAAGCTCGTCCATCAGCTTTGGGAGTAGAACAACTAATTCATGGAGTTTCGGAGAGTGGGCGTAGATTTTATTATAAAAATAACAAAAATGTTCGCTATTTGGAAATTAAATTAGAAAATGAATAGAAGACTACCGCACAATAATTTCCATATACCTGTAAGTGTAATTGGGAATGGCATATGAATATCACTTTTTGAGTAAAGAATATAATTTATTACAATTTATTTATAATTTAACGTCATTTATACATTCGTCCCATGGTATCTTCTATAATATTGTGAAGCATTTTCTAAATTAAATATCCATATTTCAATAATATATAGCCATATATTCCTATAGCCATATGGAATATATGTCCTAACAAATTAAAACGTTATTATTTTCCCTCCTTATATTCACATAAATCGCATTTTTACTAAATTGAAAAAACATATTGAAATGTACAATTTTTAATTAATATCTACTAAAAATGCAAATTATGTTTTTATGTTATCGACAGAAAGAGAAAAAGTAAAAAATGTCAAGTGTTAAATCTGCACCAATAAATCAATAAAATCAATTCGCTTTGACAAAAAACTGATGTAACTAAGGCAACAGCAACAAAAAAAACCATCTTTGTGTTTGATTGAAAACATTAATATTATTGTAGTTGAAAAACTATTGAGTGATAGTTGTTGTTGTGCCACAAACACAGCAAGAATATGTATTAGGGAGGGTTGTCATATTGGGTTTGGTAAAATGACAGTGTGAAAGTAGTACGATTTTGGTGATTTAGATGTTCACTAGGAAGAGTTTGTTTTAATAAGAGTTTGGGCTCACATTTAAATATCTATATATATAAAAGAGTTGCGTTACTGACTGACTGACTGACTTATCATTGACCAGCCCCCAGACCAAACGGCTGAAGCCAGGGTCATGAAATTTTCAGGGTAGTTCCCAAATATGACGCAGACGTCGACTAAGAAAGGGTTTTACGAAATTCGTACTTTAAGGGGGTAAAATGGGACAAAAAGGGATAAACATCGAACCTTCGTCCTGACCAAACTGTGGTAGCTAGAGATATGAAATTCGGTGTGTTCCTTGCTATGGCCATGCAGACGAGCTACAAATTGCTATTTTTCTAAATTTGTACTTTTAAGGGAAGAAAGAGGCAAAAAGGGATACAAATGGTACCAATTTAAGAATTGCAGCTAGAATCGAGAAAATCGGTATTTACATTTCTCCGACAACGTAGACTTGCAATATAAATTGATTTTTCGAAATTCGTACTGATAAGGGGTGAGCGGGACAAAAAGGGATACAAATGGTACCAACTAAAGTATTGTAGCTAGAATCGTGAAATTTGGTATGTAAATTGCTCTGACCATATAAAAGCGAAATAAAATTGGATTTTTCGAAAATTGTACTTTTAAGGGGCTTGCGGGACAAAAAGGTATAAAAATGGTACCAACTAAAATATTACACCTAGAATCGTGAAATTTGGTATGTGAAATCCTTTGACCATATAAAAGCAAAGTAAAATTGGATTTTTCGAAAATTGTACTTTTAATGGGCGTGCGGGACAAAAAGGAATAAAAATGGTACCAACAAAAGTATTACACCTAGAATCGTGAAATTTGGTATGTAAATTGCTCTGACCATATAAAAGCGAAGTAAAATTGGATTTTTTGAAAATTGTACTTTTAAGGGGCGAGCGGGATAAAAATGGTACCAACTAAGGTATTACACCTAGAATCGTGAAATTTGGTATGTAAATTCCTCTGACCATATAAAAGCGAAATAAAATTGAAATTTTCGAAATTTGTACTTTTAAGTGGCGAGCGGGACAAAAAGGGATAAAAATGGTACCAACTAAAGTATTACACCTAGAATCGTGAAATTTGGTATATTAATTCCCTGACCATATAAAAGCGAAGTAAAATTGGATTTTTCGAAATTTGTACTTTTAAGGGGCGAGCGGGACAAAAAAGGGATAAAATTGGTACATACTAAAGTGTAACACCTAGAATCGTGAAATTTGTTATGTAAATTCCTCTGACCATATAAAAGCGGAGTAAAATTGGAGTTTTCGACATTTGTACTTTAAAGATACAAGTTGTATCAATTTAAGTATTGCAGCTATAGTCGTGAAATTTGGTATGTAAATTCCACTGACAACGTAGTAGCGCAAATCTAAATGGATGTTTCGAAATTTGTACTTATTAGGGGGAGTGGGACAAAAAGGGATAAAAATTGTACCAACCAAAGTATTGTATGGCACCAACTAAAGTATTGCAGCTATAGTCAAGAAATTTGGATTGTAAATTCCTCTTACAACGTAGACTTGCAACAGAAATGGATTTCTTGATTTAGTATGTAAATTACTCTGACCACGTAGAAGCGCAGTAAAATTGGACTTTCGAAATTTGTACTTTTAAGGGATGCGCGTGACGAAATCGCGAAAAATAAATGGATATTTCAAAATTTGTACTTAATACAACGGTACGTCCCGACAAGAAAAAAATGTGTTACCAAATAAAGTACACATTTTTAGGGGTAAGTACATGTTACCTATAGTAGTTTTTCAAAATGTGTACTTTTTGGGAAAGAGGTGCAAAAGTTATAAAGTAGCTGGCTGCATCTAGAAACATGAGATCGTGGATATAAATGGTAAAAATTATACATACGAAGGAGTTCAGCTAAAATAGTGAATATCGACAAGCGCATTACTTTGACTGTGTGTGAATGCTATATAATAGGATGTTTCCAAATTACTATTTTAGATTTATCTATATCCACCAAAAGAAAATTAAATAAATAGATAAATAAATAAATAAATAAATAACAGAGATGGATAAAATTAACAAATAACTGGCTTTTTCGCGTGCGAAGCAGCGGGTACTGCTAGTATATGATATTTAAAATCACACATAATAAGTCAAGGCTATCAATATATATATATATATATATATATATATATATATATATATATATATATATATATATATATAAAAGTATATACAGGGTTTTGCAACAAGAGGTGTTATTTTGGCATTCAAAGAAAAATTCAATTTTTTGAGATAAATGATCGGATGTTTACTTCATAATAAAGAGGAAGGTATGCCGTTAACAATGAAAAACACCACGCTCACAGGACCTTATCCTTCTTATGAAATTTTCCATAACCAAATCGCAAAGTGTCTGTCCTATGTCCTTGATAGCCTCACAAATTCTATCTTTGAGATCTTGAATTGACGGTGGGCTGTTGGCGTAGACCTTATCTTTAACGTGGCCCAAAGGAAAAACTTGCAAGGTGTTAAATCACAAGATCTGCTCACCTCTTCGAGAGATAACACGGTCCGGAAACTTTTCCCGTAAAAGATCAATGGTTTCGTTGCTTGTGTGGCACGTAGCCGTCTTGTTGAAGGTAAGCGTTGTCCAGATCAATACCATCCAACTCCGACCATAAAAAATCATTAATCATCTCTGTATAGCGCAATCCATTCACCGTAACTGTTGATCCAACCTCATTTTCGAAAAAGTAAGGTCCAATGACACCGCCGGACCATAAACCGCACCAAACAGTCACACGATGAGGATGGAGAGACTTCTCAACAATAACTCTTGGGTTTCCGAGCCCAAGATGCGACAATTTTGCTTGTTGACATAGCCACCGAGGTGGAAATGGGCCTCATCAGTCAAGATGATTTTTCGATGGAATTCCGGATCATTTTCAATCATGAATTTTAATAATTTCATTGCGTTGTTGAAGCGTGTATCTTTCCATTTTTATACACTCCACGAGAGTATTATGTCTTTGTGCATTTGTTTGTAACACCCAAAAGGAAACGAGATAGACACATTGTTAATTATACCGATCGATTTAGAATCACTTTTTGAGTCGATTTAGCAATGTCCGTCCGTCCGTCCGTCTGTCCATCTATTCTTGTAATCATGATACAGGTCGCAATTGTAGACATAACTAAATGAAACTTTGCAAAATGAAGGTATTCGGGATAAGGACAAACGCTGTTTAATTTGAAGAAAATCGGTTCAGATTTAGATATAGCCCCCAATACGAATTTCACTCCCGATTTGACTCTTTTCACTCTAGATACCACATATTACAACAGATTTTCTTTAAAATTGGCAAAACATCTTATATTTCAAGTAGAAACATCTGTGGTGAAAATGGATTAAATCGGTTCAGATTTAGATATAGCCCCCATACAAATGTCGCTCCCGATTTGACTTTTGCGCTATAGAAACCACATATTGTACCCGATTTTCTATAAAATTGGCACAATATATTATAGTCCAACTAAACAAAACTATGATGAAAGTGGGTAAGATCGGTTCAGATTTAAATATGGCCCAAATACAAATGTTGCTCCCAAAAGTTTAACCATTTTGGCCAAACTATACACTTTATATTTCACCTATTTCGTTCCAGTTTTCAATATATCCTGATACAAATGTCCTTTCAGATTTAACAAACACATACATTTACAGGATACAAAAAACCTTCCCGTTTTCACTTTTTCACCGAATTGAATTGTATTCGGATAGAAAGTGGAGTGTATCATAGAGTCGGCCCCGCCCGACTTTAGCCTTTCCTTACTTGTTAGTAATGGCGTAGTTTCTACTTGTCAAATGCCAAAGAATAAAAGCTTCAAAAGTGACAGCTACCGAAATACCGGGTGATTCAAAATAACACCTCTTGTTGGAAACCCCTATAGAAGTCAGCAATCTTCAAAAAAAGCTTCAATAACCTAATTATTGGGGGATTTTTGCTATAAAAGGAATGCGCATACCAAATATCAATCAAAAAGAATGCTTAAATACTCTAAATAATAGGGTTTATTATTATTCAATCCCAACCGATCTTCAACCAGTAGACATATTCGGAGAAAATTTAGACGTCCTGGTTCCTTTCATTTAGATGCTAGCGTGGAATATATGTGGCAGTTGGTTGATGGTGGTCTAAGTCACACTTTATCCGTTTTGAGATACAGTTTTTGAATTTTCCTATTATTCACGTTTTCACGAATTGAGCACTATGAATGTTGAAAAAATAAATAAGATTTATTGTAAACGCATTGAAATGTTGGCAATGTTCTATAGAAAATGCATTTTCTGTGATGTACACAGAGAATTTAAAGATTCCAGCTTCATCCGTCAGATTGGTACCATTTTTATCCCTTTCTTCCATTTTTGTTTTTACAAAAAGTGTATATTGCGGTAGGGCATGATAAACAAAAAATACAAATTGGATATTTTTGAAAAATTTTCATTTTCGCGGGAAATATGGCTAAAATGATTTTCATGCATGACATTATTGTTTTTTATTTTCTCGCGATCTAGTCAACGGATCCGGCTGAATTTTTGTTTGTTTATTAAGAACCAATATCGCTTATGAGATATATGTAGTCAGTCGCGAAAATCGCTGCAATTGTTGGGAAATCCAAAATTCGCTGTTGCAATTGTTTATAAATATTTTGAATTTCTTCATGAAGTCAGCAATCACATGCCAAAGAAATATTTTGGTATTCTCAATATGATAAAAAGTTACGTGGGTTTTTCTAAAGACAATTTTCATAATTTTTGTCTTTACAGCCACTTTTTATCCTATTTTAGCCTAATAACTTGGGAAGCAAAATGCTATTAACGGCGAAATGATGGAATTTGATAATACGATATATCCTAAATCTATAAAAATGATGAAAAATGTTTTAAACAAAATCGTTGTAGCGAATTACAACCTTCGGTTATATGTTGCTCCGTTTTTGAACTATTTTAATTCCAATATTTTTATGTTCATAGTCACTTATGGAGTCACAAAATAACGTGTGAGTTGATAGGCAAATCAGAAAAAATTGGAAAAAAATGGCTTAGAAAAACAGTTCTTTTCCAAATTTATATGACCCAATCTGAGAATAGTTTGGCATCAAAAACTCATTTTCGAGAAAATGGTTCATATCCACTTTTGAATATAAGCCCTTTGTGAAGTTAGCAGCTAAAGTGGAGGTGTAGCAGTAAACCCGTTTTCAGTTGTCGGTGAAGAGAGCTAATTAACACTGCGGTCAAATGAAGGTGGAGTATAAGAACTCTACAGAGTGTACAAATTTTAGCCAGCTCGTCTATCAGCTTTGGGCGTAGATGCAAAAAACATATCAACTTTTGAATATAAGCCCTCTATATATTTTTTTTTTTAATTTTTTACTTAAATTAAAAATTTCGGCCTAGGTACCTTTAATATTAGTACTATAATTTTTGGATATATTGGTCCGATTGCACCCTATGTTAAATTAAAAGTAATTATAATGCCGACAAATATTACACTTTGCACTCTCACATAGAATATATAGGATAGGTGATTTAGGGACAGTCTACAAAATTTTGAGAAAATATTTTTTTTTTGAAAAAATCTATTTTTGTATAAATTGTCTCATTGTATAGAAAGTCTCATTACAAATTTTATAAACGAATATATTTTAATTCTAAGGTAAGGTAAATTGTGTTTCAGTTTTATGAATTTTTTTCTTAAAATGATTTTGCAATACGTGAAGACGACATGTACTTCTACAAGAAGAACCATAGCATCTACATTTACTCATAGATTTTCTTTAACTAGGCGATGTTTTCCCTGTTAAGATCCTAGCCTAATTTGTAAAGGTAATTAAAAAATTACGATATTTAAAAGGAATCTTTTGCGTCTACAAAATGTATTATAACTTATACATTATCCATAGATTTTTTTACAATAAACATTAAAACAAAAAAACTTGTTTCCTACTTTTTTTGTAATTTTTTTCGTGCCAGCAAAAATAGTTTTTTTTTCAAAAAAAAAAACTTTTTCACAAATTTTTGAAATTTGTTTTTTATACACTCCACGAGAGTATTATGTCTTTGTGCATTTGTTTGTAACACCTAAAAGGTCTCAATTGTAGCCAGAACCAAACGAAACTTTGCACAACGAAGTTTTTCGGGATAAGGACGAACGCTATTTAATTCGAAGAAAATGGGTTCAGATTTAGATATAGCCCCCATACGAATTTCATTTCCGATTTGACTCTTTTCACGCTGGATACACATATTTTAACAGATTTGGTTCAAATTTGGTACAACATCTTATTTTTCCAATATAAACACCCATGATAGAAATGGGTCAGATCGGTTCAGACTTATATATAGCCCCCATACAAATTTCTCTCCCAATTTGATTTTTTCCGCTCTAGAAACCGTATATTTTATCAGATTGTTTTCAAATTTGGCGAAACATCTTATATTTAAACTAGGAACACATGTGGTGAAAATAGGTCAGATCGGTTCAGATTTATATATAACTCCCATTCAAATTTCGCTCCTGATTTGACTTTTTCTGCTCTAGATACCACATTTTTTAACAGATTTTCTTCAAAATTGGCAAAATATCTTATGTGTCCACTAGAAACACCTGTGGGGAAAATGGGTCAGCTCGGTTCAGATTTAAATATATCTCTCATACAAATTTGGCTCCCAATATCACCTTTTCCGTTCTCGAAACCACATATTTTATCAGATTGTTTTCAAAATTGGCAAAACATATTATATTTCATCTAGAAACACCTGTGGTGAAAATGTGTTAGATCGGTTCAGATTTATATATAGTTCCCATTCAAATTTCGCTCTCGATTTGACTTTTAGTGCTCTAGATACCACATATTTTAACAGATCTTCTTCAAATTTGGCAAAATATCTAATGTTTCCACTAGAAACACCCATGATGAAAATGGGTCAGATGGGTTCAGATTTATATATAGCTTTATATTTATATTCGCTCCCAGCTTGACTTCCCCCCAGAAACCACATATTTTTAGATAATTTCTTCATATTGAGCATAACACGTTATAGTTAAACTGGAAGAACCTATTGTGTAAGTGGGTCACATCATTCCATGTTTGGATATAGCCCCGATACAAATATTCATCTCGATTTAACAAGTTGGGTCAGGTCATATTAGCCTATGATTAGGAAGCATACAAAAATCCTTCCCATTTTCAATTTGTTAACGAATTGAATTGTATTCGGATAGAAAGTCGAGTGTATCACATAGTCGGCCCCGCGGGACTTTAGCCTTTCCTTACTTGTTTTAATTTGTTTTAGTATAATATTAAATTATAATTTTTTTAATATAGTTTTCGAGTTTAGAACACCAAAATACATCTAAATATTAATCGATTTGCTTTAAATTCAATATTGCCTGTCCTTTCCCCGCAAAAATCACTCGTAACATGTTGTGTTCGGTTGGGACAATAATCCAATGTGATATCAAAACCATGCAAATATTTGGATAACCCCAATCTAATAGACCGATAAGCCTATTGGTTCTGTGTAGCATAAATGTTAGATATTGGGCTATGAAATAAAAAACAGACAGACAGATTGTTGGATGGACAGACAGACATTATTAAATCGAGTATTTATTGCTTCACACTGACATATAATATTTTGTACCACAGGACGTCCCACCGTCAATTAACATATATTATATTGTATTCAAACCCCATTAAGCACAATGACCCTTTCTATAAATATAAAAAAATAAAAATGGTTACGACAGCATATGCTGTATACTTTATCATTTTAAAGGTTAGCTTTCAAATACAGAATCACCTGTTGTAATAAAAATTCTTTAAAAAATATTAAATTCGTAAAAATACATACATTTAACTGGGCAAACTTAACTCCATTATATTAAACCTTTTGGATGCTACGCAATTAGTCCATGTAATTGTTATTTCCATTGCGCAAAATTTGCAAACAAAAAACATCCTTTTGTATTTCTCCACAGTAATTTATGGGGATTTAATCCCATTTTAATCCTCAATGAATATATGAACACATTCTCCGGAATTGTTTCCTATTTCCAAATGTATTCAATTAAGAATTTATGTAAATTAAAGATAAATTTAAAATTGTTGTCCATGATGAAAATGAAAATATTGTAAAAGCACACACAGAGCTGCAGATGAAAAAAATAAAACAAATACAGTGTTGCGCAAAGCTAACATAACAAAATGTATATATCGATTGTTATATTTAGATCGAAGTAGTAATGGATGGTTGAATGATATTTCTGGTGGTGGAGTAAAGGTATGTGGTAATTAAGGTCAAATATTTAATATCGCGCTAAACCTAAAAAAAATGTTTCTAATTGATCATAACAATTTTTGTTTTTATTTATGAGGAAATGAATTGTGTAAAAGTGTGCTATTTTGGCTTTCGCTGTTGAAAAAAGATTAGAAACAGTTGGAAGCGGAACTTCAGCGCAAAATCATTGCCAATGAGAAGCCAATTTGTGAACGATTCGGAACTAATGACAATTGGGATCTTCACCAATGAATTTAACATGGAGTTGTCATAGGAGAGATGTCCTCCATTTTGAAAGACTTAACATTTATTTTAAAGTGTTGCAAAGAAAACACCTTTTCATTAGTTTCCATTTCTATTATAACAAGTAAGAAAAGGCTATAGTCGGGCGTGGCCGACTATATAATACCCTACACCACTCCTTGTGTATATACCTCGCTTTGGTTAGTAAAAAAGTCCTTAAAAGTAGGAAAATTAACTAAGTATGAGTAAAGTTTCCTTATTTCAAAGTCATAGCAAATAGTTCATTTACTGGAAATAGGGTAGTAAATTTAGTTAAAAACATTTCATTGGATTTAATAAAAAATACTTACAATTGAGTAAATTTATAGTTGGAATAAAATTTCCATGGTCTTAAGTTAGAAAAATATTAAGATATTTTTTGTTTGGAAAAAATTTCTTCATTCGTAAGAAGGAAGTACTCGATAGAATAGCTAAAATTCGAATGTATTACATTCAAAGCCCATAGAAAAAATTTACTTGTTTTGAGCAAATTTGTCCTCAGTTTAAGTAGATATTTACTTGATTTGAGTAAAAATGTCAGCAAAATTTTATTTAAAATATACATAGTTTAGGGAAAATTTTACTTCAATTTAGTAAAAATTTACTTGGTTTGAGGAAAAATGTACTTCGATTTAGGAAAATTTCAGAAAAATGTTATTTAGTATAAATGTACTTGATTTGGTGAAAAACTTACTTAATTTTCCTCAGTTTGAGTAAATATTTACTTGATTTGAGGAAAATTGAACTAGACTCAAGTTCAAACCATTATATGAGGAAATATTGCTTTCGCGCTAAACGAAGCTCAAATTTACTAGATATTAGTTCATTTTAACTCACTATAGGGTTCACTTTTTTGAGTACATGTATTTCATGGGATCAATTTTATATAGTTCATATAAATTATACAGTATACTATAAATCCATCTTTACTCAAATTTAACGAATGTGGTAAATAATATGGTAATTGATCTAATTTTCCGGCAGATATTACGAGAAAAGTAAATATAACATGATCCGGAAAATTGGTCAAGATTCAATGACAAATACAGATTTTACAACGGTAATAGGATGGCTGGGGCCTACAACAACACTTGGGGCCTGTGCCTAAACATGGGTCTATATAGCTCTCATTCACGGTAGTTATACCCAGTTGAAATATATCTTAATCTGCAAAATTTGATCAAGATCCAATGTATGATGTAGTTTCTAGAGCTGTAATAGAGTCCAATAGGGGCCCTTTTTAAGGGCGCTACATTAAAAAGTGGACCCATATAGATCACTTTCAAAGTAGGTATTCTTAGTTGAAGTATAACATTATCTGCTAATTTTTTTTCGAGATCCAATGCACAATGTGAGTTCTAGAGCAGTAATAGAGTTGAATAGGGCCCAATTTGTATGGGGGTTATACCAAAATATGGACCAGATATTTGACTTTCATAGTATGTATTCTTAGTTGAAATATAATATAATCTGCAAAATTTGATAAACCTCCGATGTATAATCTGGGTCCTAGAAGGGTAATAATAAAAGTGGGGGCCCATTTGTAAGGGCGCTACATTAAAAAGTGGGACCTTATAGATCACTTTCAAAGTATGTATTCTTCATTGAAATATAACCTGATCTACCAAATTGTATCACGATCCAATGTAAGATGTGGGTTCTAGAGCGATAATAGTGTAACCTGTGCCAATTTGTTTGGGGGCTATACCAAAAAATTGACCTATATAGCTGACTTTCAAAATAGGTGTTTCTAATCAAAATGGAACATTGTGTGGAATATTTGATCAAGATCTGATGTAAAATGTGCATTTTAGATCACTAATATTGTAAATCGGAGGCACATTTGTATGGGGGCTATATCAAAACATAGACCCATGTGGTCCACTTTCCTGTGAGCTATTTCTAGTTCAAATATAACACGATCCAGAAAATTTGGTCATGTTCCAATGTAAAATGTGTATTCTAGAGCAGTGTAAATTATAGGAATATTTGTATGGAGGCTATATCTAAATCTGAACCGATTTTCTCCAAATTCAATACCGATCCTTGGCCAAAAAAAGTAACTTCTGCCAAATTTGATGACAATCGGACCACAATTGCGACCTGTAGAGTGCGAACAAGCTTAGATGGACAGCAGACGGAGGGACGGACAGACAGACATCGTTAAATCGATTCAGGTGGTGATTCTAAGCCGATCCGTATACATAAAGGTGGGTCTAGCTCAATTATTTCTTGGTGTTACAAACATTTGGCGGAAAACTAACTTATAATACCCTAGTCCACGAAGTGGTGTAGGGTATAAAAATTCCGCCGCCGATTGCACCAAAGCAATATCATTTTCGTTAGAAGTGACAATAGGAAACTTTTCAAAATATTTATTTTGACTACTTTTGTAGTAGTTTTCAAATTTCAAAGCTATCAATTTTTACTTGTGCAGCATGTTATTGTAAGGAGCAGTAAAATTTTAAACAATATATAATCGTATTAGTAAAATAAAGCCATAAAATGATAACTATATTTTGTATGCAAATCAATTTTTAAAAAACCTATGTTGGTTGACCAATCGTGAATGTGAAAATTATCTTCACAGTTCGAATAGCAAATTTCTGATATCTTGTTAATATTTGCTATCGAAACCACATATAATTTAAATTTAAATAATTGTTTGCTCGACTAGTGCGTACAAACTGTATGTAAATGCTATAAAAAACAGATGGCGTATACGCTTCATGTGTTCAACATAGATAATATTAATCATACGCTCTGCTATCACAGTTGGTGAAATAAATGTTGGTGAAATTGTAAGGACCAATGCTGAATGTGAACCACACCTAAACGTCAAGTTTTTTCCTGCATTTCAGTTGACATTTCTCAATTTCAGACTAACTCAATTTGAACGATGGGAAGATACACAATCGAGCAACGCATTTTTATTCAGTTATTCAGGCTTATTATGAAAATGAGCGTTCAAATCAAAATGCATATCGTGCACTTCGAAGAAAATCATCTTCAGTGATGAGGCACATTTTCACCTAAGTGGATTCGTCAATAATCTGAATTGCCGCATTTGGGCGAATGATGATAATCCAAGAGTGATTGTCGAAAAACCAATACACCCACAAAGAGTGACTGTTTGGTGCGGTTTATGGGCTGGCGGCATCATAGGGCCGTATTTTTCCAAAATGAGGCCGGTCAGGCAGTTACTGTGAATGGTCTTCGCTATCGTGAGATGATAACGAACTTTTTATGGCCCGAATTGGAAGATATGGATGTGGATGATATGTGGTTTCAACAGGACGGTGTCACTTGTCACACAGCTAACAAAACAATGGCTATTTTGCGCGACAATTGACCGCCAAGATCATGTGTTTTGACACCGTTTGACTTCTTTCTTTGGTGTTATTTGAAAGAAAAGGTGTACGTCAATAAGACAGTAACAATTCAAGAGCTAAAGGATGAGAAAATTCGGCACATTAACGGCATAAAACCTCAATTATGCCTCAGCGTCAAAGAAAATTTGGACCATCGGATGGCCAATATTTTATTCCATACATAATTGTACCATACCAATATTATCATAATGAAAAGAAATGATAATAATTTCCTAAATAATTTGCGTCTTATTCAAAATCAACATCGGCCCTTAAAATTTAACCACCCTTAATAAACGGTGTTTTTTTCTCCTTTTTAATTTCCAAAGCATATAGATGTTTTAATAATTTATTTTCACACTTTTGCGTTCTATTAAAATATTTCTAATTCCATGTTTCTTTCTGTATTATAAGGGATAAAAGTTGAATATATGTTTAATAGCTGTAAAATTATTTGAAATTTTCATGGCAAATTTGATGAAATTTTTATCAAATGTTTAAGCATTTCATCATTTTGGTTCCGACTTTAATTTCTATACCATCCATGCATATTATGTCTTTGTGCATTTGTTTGTAACACCCAAAAGGAATCGAGATAAACAGATTTAACACTGTCCGCCCGTCTGTCTGTCAATCTAGTCTTGTTAGCAAAGTACGGTCGCAATAATTGTCCGATTTAAAACAATTTTCACCGGAAAGTTCTGCGGCCAAGGACGGACGGTTCAGATTTAGGGGGTCACATCGGTTAAAATGTAGATATAGCTTCCTGACAAATTTTGCTCTCGATTTGCTTCAAATTTGGCACAACACTTTACATTTCGACTAGAAACTTCTATGCTGAGAGAGGGTCACATCGGTTCAGACTTATATATAGTCATACAAATTTCGCTCCCGATTTGACTTTTTCCGCTCTATAAACCACATATTTTACTCGATTTTATTCAAATTTGACACAGTTCCCTATAATTCAACTATAAACATCTGTGGTGAAAGTGGGTCAGATCGGTTCAAATGTAGATATAGCCCGATTCGACAGTTTCCACTCTATAAACTACATATTTTACTCAATTTTCTTCTTTCTTTGACACAGTTCCTTATAAATCAACTAAATGGTGATTTTTTAAAGCTATAGGAGAGTTTTTCAAAAAACACATAAAATTCAGAAAAATGCATGAAATATTTATTTGAATCGATAGTACGGTCCATATAATTTAATGTTTGAAGATTATTTCATGCAAATGTTGACCTTGACTGCGCCTCAAATGGTCCAAATTTTCTTTGACGGCATAATTGAGCCGAATTATCTCTTTAGCTCTTGAATTGTTGCTGACTTATTGACGTACACATTTTCTTTCAAATAAACCCAAAGAAAAAAGTCCAACGGCATCAAATCACATGATCTTGGCGGCCAATTGACATCGCCACGACGTGACATTTATTTTATTTGTCGCGCAAAAGAGTCATTGTTTCGTTAGCCGTGTGGCAAGTGGCACCACATATCGTCCACATTCATATCATCCAATTCGGGCCATAAAAAGTTCGTCATCATCTCACGATAGCGAAGACCATTCACAGTATCTGCCTGACCGGCCTCAATTTGCGAAAAAATTCGGCCCGATGATGCCGCCAGCCCATAAACCGCACCAAACAGTTACTCTTTGGATTATCATTCGCTCAAATGATTTTTGATTTGAACGCCCATTTTCACAATAAGCCTGAATAAATTTAACGCGTTGCTCGATTGTGTATCTTTCCATGGTTCAAATGAAATGCAGAAAAAACTTGACGCTTAGGTGTGGTTCATATTCAACATCGGCCCTTATAATTTAACCACCCTTTATTTTACACAAACATTTTCGTCGAATTCTGCGCAAAATCACACTAGAGTGCAGTTTTTAGATTTAGCGTGATTTTTCATCGAAATTTGTACCAGGAATTGACAGACCAGCAGGTGTCACACATGGATTTTTGTCTTTCTACAATGTTAGGAAGTGACCATAAAATATTTGGCAATTTTACTTATAGGGAATATCACTACCTTTTTCGATCTTAAAAATTGAAATAGGGCCAAAGTCACCCCGACATGATTTTTTTTTCTTCTCACATTTTCTCAACCAAAGTTGATCGAGCATAAATGTGAAAATTATCATCACTGTTCAATCTTTTTCGATCTTTTTAATAAAATTAATAAGTGGTTACTGGCAAAACCAAAAATTTAGTCTTGAACCATGGCAATATCACAGTTCAAAACTCATATAAGTTTAAAAGTAAAGTTTGTTTTTCTAACCATTGCGTACATGCAATTAGTAAATGTTATATACAAGCACAAGTGGCGTATACGTGTCATGTGTTCAGCACTGATAATATTAATCATTCGCTCTGATATCTCTATGTTTGTGATAGTAAAAACTACATTGTTTATTTTGTGATATTTGCAAAATCAAGAAATACTATTATTTAGTTCAGTATTCTCTTGAATATTTTTTAATAATAAATAGGCCATACTCACAATTCACCGATTCAAATTAAATAAAAGAAATTATTTTTGGTCCTTTGAACTTAATACTGAAGAAAGGCAAAACAAAACTAAATCACTGGCTCTATTCAGTGTACTTGAATAATTACTTCCCATTCGACTTGATAGATTTTTCAAAAAGTTCAGTGCAATTGCAGTTACTTACATTACGAGTAATATCCAAAAATATATTTATTCTGCAACTTATTGAATTTATTAGTCGATGTTCAATTTGTTATTTTTGTTTAGCATAACAATGCAATTGTTATGCACACAGTTTGGTTCATATACAATATTACAATAAATAAATAAACTTCGAAGTATTGTATATTCGTATATATATATACAGAGATTATTTTATTTTTAATTAAACTACCATACAGTCGACGAAGTCAGCATGGGGAAGGTAATGACAAATCTCACATATTCGAATGATTTGGAAAACTCGTCCTATTCATTTGATGTCGAATGTAGTTGTAACCAAAAACACTTTCAAATAAACTGGCAACCACAAGAACTAGAAAAGAAAACTATTAAAATTATGGATTTACAAAGGTGTCTTAAGAATTGTTCAGGAATTAGAAAATCAACCATAATTCTACGAAAATTGTTTATTTTGAGAATTCATAAAAACATTTGCAGCAGACATAATTCTTCGATGTTGTAAATGGCGAAGAAAGTGTCAAGTGGCAGCAACTTTAGTTAATATTTCCATCACTTGCTTATTTATACGAGTATAAATTGAAAATGAATTTGGAGATTACATAATTTCAAACTGAAGATTGCCTTTTGTGTCCTCAGAATAATGAGGGGCCGCAGCTGGTTATTGGCCCATTCTGGAAGTTCAATTGTTGACCACTTTTTCAAGTGAAGGGGTTCACAGGATGTTTACTGATCCATTTGCAGTTTCTGGTTTGTTCGCATAAATCAATGATTTCTTACTTCAGGGAAAATAAATTTGTCTTTTTATACGGAATTTTATTAAATTCTCTGTATGTTATATAAACCAAGTAATTACTTGTCAAGTGTAATCAGGTAATGATCGTTATGTATTTTCCACCTGAGCTCCTTATTGTTGAATTTTCGGTTAAATTACTGAACCACAAAATGCCTCTTAATGGTTGTCTGTGGAATATTTTTAAATGCAATTTTCTCGTAAGCTTTCATTACACTCATGTGGGAAAATAATTCATGTTGCTGCACATATGGGACATTCTTTGGAAATGTTGTCTATGAGAGACGAAATTATCGAATTCAGCGAACTCAAGTTGAATCACTAACAGTTCCATTGGACAACGGTAATTTTGAAAGAGTTATTAATTTAAAATAAAACGATTCATTTATATTTTTATACCCTCACTCTACATAGGGTATTTTGGGACAGAAAAAAAGTGTAACGCATTAAAGGAGTAACTTAAGATCCCAAGTATGGTTGCACCACACAACTTTTAGAGCTGTTTGAGCCATGTCCGTCCGGCCGTCTGGCTGGTGTACACGAATACTCTCGAAAGGAGTTGAGAAATCAATTCAAACTTTGTACATGGTAATATTTTTCCCAAAATTAGCTTAAGTCCGGAGATGGACGAAATTGCCGAGCTCCTTCTGGCACCTCCCACACAAATGGTCCATATTTCTATGTTAAATAAAAACCAATGAAACTTCCAGACGGTTAGTCGGAGTAAACTATGTTATGGTATATGATAAAGTTTTTATAAGCACTTTATCCGTGCAAGATATGGCGAATTTTGTCACGCCCCTACACAAATCACCCCAACCTACCTTAAATTAAAGCTTTTATATACGGCTGGTCGGAATACTCTGGAATTGGAATTTTTACTATGCATTTATGGACGTTTGAAACACTTGAAATATGGGCGATATTGCCACGCCCCTTCTAGTACTTCCCACACAAAGTGGCATAAGCCTTGGTTAAAATAAAACCGATATAACTTGCACAATATAAAATTTAAGTCGGCTTAACCGACTGAAACTTACTTACTTGTTCATATTGTGTATCTTCTATTCTCTTTACGAAGCATCTTATTAGTAATATTTTCGAAATTTTTTCAAACAAAGTTTTTATACTTTTTTTTCGAGTTTTAGTGCGACGTGTTTTTGGCTATACCTTATTTGCTACAGATTTACAACTCGATGTATATATATATATATATATATATATATATATATATATATATATATATATATATATATATATATATATATATATATAAAGGAGATAACCAGAAGAACTTTGTAAAATATTATGCATATTTTTACGGGTCTTACGGGAGACACTGTGTAACAATATATTTTTTGTGATTCAAAATGTCAATATATTTGACATTGATTTTATAAATAAATATTTTGCCCATAGTCAGAGGACCGACATTACCTTATGTACAAAGTTTCATGGATTTTGCTTACCATAAAATTAATTCGTCACAGAAAGGGTTAAAAAATATATGAAAACAATCAAAATATCAATATGTTTCTAGGCCATGCTCTTTATACACTCCACGAGAGTATTATGTCTTTGTGCATGTGTTTGTAACACCCACAAGGAAGGGAGATAGACCCATTGTTAATTATACCGATCGGCTTAGAATCACTTTCTGAGTCGATTTAGCAATGTCCGCCTGTCAGTCTGTCCGTCTGTCCGTCTGTCCATCTATTGTTGTAATCACGATACAGGTCACAATTGTGAAGCTTTTCGGGAAAGGTCGAACGCTATTTAATTTGAAGAAAATCGGTTCCGATGTAGATATAGCCCCCATACGAATTTCACTCCCGATTTGACCCTTTTACCACATATTTCAACAGATTTTCTTAAAAATTGGCAAAACATCTTATAGTTCAACTAGAAACACCTGTGGTAAAAAAGTGTTAGATCGGTTCAGATTTATATATAGCTCCCATACAAATTTCGCTCCCAATTTGAATTTTTCCGCTCTAGAATCCACATATTTCAACAGATTTTCTTCAAAATTGACAAAACACCTTATATTTCAACTGGAAACACTTGTGGTAAAAATGTGTTAGATCGGTTCAGATTTATATATAGCTCCCATACAAATTTCACTCCAAATTTGAATTTTTCCGCTCTAGAATCCACATATTTTAACAGATTTTGTTCGAAATTGACAAAACATCTTATATTTAAACTAGGAACACCTATGGTTCAGATTTACATGCAGCTCTCATACAAATTTCGTTCCCCCAGAATCCGCGTAGTTTCAAAGAATTTTTTAAAATTGAGCATTGCACGTTATAAAGGGTGTTTTTTATGGGGTATAGAACTTTAAGTTGGCATCACTTTTTTAACTGGCGGCCATTTTGTCAGCTGTCAAGTGATTAATATTTAGTTTGGTTTGCCATTTCATCATGAACAGGTTGACAAAAGAACAACGCTTGCAAATCGTGCAAATTTATTTCGAAAGTAATGGTTCAGTTAGCGAAGTTCACCATTTTATGGTCGACATAATCGTCCATCAGAGCAATTAATTCGGTTAACCATGGATCGTTTTCGCACTACGTTTACTCTATGTGATAATACGCATCCGCAGAGACGTCGAACAGTGCGCACCGAAGAAACAATTGCCGCTGTAGAGCAAAATGTTGAAGAGGACCCGAATGAATCCATTCGCCACCGTGCACAGCAATTGGAGCTTTGTCCATCAACTTTATGGAAGATTTTGCGCAAAGATCTTGGCTTGCGACCTTACAAGATCCAGCTTGTGCAAGAATTAAAGCCGCGAGACCATGCAATGCGTCGTGATTTTGGTGTATGGGCCGAAAATGAGATTCATCTTGATGCTGATTTTCATCACAAAATTTTGTTCAGTGATGAGGCTCATTTTTGGCTGAATGGCTACGTCAACAAGCAAAATTGCCGCATTTGGAGTGAAGAGAATCCACATGAGACCCTTGAGACGCCATTACATCCACAAAAACTGACTGTTTGGTGTGCTCATTGGGCCATACTTCGTCCGAAATAATGCTGGAGAGTCAGTTACCGTTAATGGAGACCGGTATAGAGCCATGATAACCGACTATTTCGTTCCCGAATTGGATGGCATGAATGTGGATGAGTTGTGGTTCCAACAAGACGGCGCTACATGCCACACAGCGCACGTCACAATCGAATTATTGAAGGAAACATTCGATGAGCGCATAATTTCGCGGAATGGACCTGTCAATTGGCCACCAAGATCGTGTGATTTGACACCATTGAATTATTTTCTTTGGGGATATGTGAAGTCGCTCGTCTACGCCAACAAACCAGAAACGTTAGGGGACTTGGAAGCCAACATTCGTGGCGTTATTGCCAACATACGGCCCCATATGCTCGAAAAAGTGGTTGAAAATTGGACCTGTAGAATTGGCTATATTCGAGCCAGCCGCGGCGGCCACATGCCCGAAATCATATTTAAACATTAATGGCATAAAATTATCCTTCCAATAAAGCCAAATTGATGGACATTAAAACGATTTTCTTGTGTTTTATTTCAATTCGAAGTTCTATACCTCAATAAAAAACACACAATACTTCAACTAGAATAACTTATTGTGAAAGTTAGTCACTTCATGCCAAGTTTGGATATTTGTATCGCAGCTAAATTTCCCCGTTATCACTTTTTTACTGAATTGAATTGTATTGTAGTCGGCCCCGCCCGACTTTAGCCTTTCCTTACTTTTTTTTATCAAATTAAAGGTGCTTTATTTTTATTTAGTTAAGATAATGGACAGCAATGCAATGAAATTACCCGAAGTATGAAATAAGTACTTGTAAATTAATAAAACATGACCAGAAATTGTATGATTTAAAGTTAGGAATGGAATGAGGCCGGGTTTATAAGGCTCCATGTGGGCATCTCCCAGTGGTTGATGTTCATACAACGAGCGGCTAAAAATAGAAGAAGTTGTCGAAGGACAATGAAACTTGGCACATAGGCATTTTTTGTTTGAATCGAGAAAAAAATGAAAAAAATCAATGATGATGAGACGATCAAAATACTAAATGGATACAACAGACAGATTCAATTCATGATGGAAGAAGAAAAGGACAACAAATTACCATATCTGGATTCTATAGTAGACAGACATAGCAACACCATAAAGCTAGACTGGTATCAAAAACCCACATCTTCAAGCTGATTAATTAACTTTTATTCGAAACACCCAAGAAGGACAATTTTCAACATCGCTACCAATTTTATCAGAAGAGTACTAGACATAAGTGATGAGGACTTCCACAAAAATAACACAGAGAAAATTAAAAATATTTTAAGAAGAAATTACTTTCCCATAAAAACAATATGACAATTAATTAGAAATATACGAAATCCCAAAAGCCACATAGAAAAACCAAAAAAGCTGTACAAGACTATAACATATATACTCGGATTCTCGGAAAGATTCAAAAACTCAGACTTATACGACAAAGAAAAATATGAATTAGACCAAAAATCTCACAACACGGTCAACAATTTATTCAGCAAGACAAAATTAAAAAAAGAAGACAGAACGGACGTAGTATATAAAAAAATTAAGTGTAATGGTGACAAGTCCAACTTATGCTACACTTCAACCAATGTGCGACATTCGCACGTCTTAAACTACGCCAAAAACAAGAAAGAAACTAAAGCACAACATTTTAAAAATATATCGTCAGGATTTAGTACAAATTAGTACAAAATTATAAACAATTTTACATTGAAACGGGCGCTACAAAAAAGAAGTACTTTTGAAGCTCTTATAGAAATATACAAGGTTCGGCGATTTTTTGAGAACTTTATTTTTACATGTTTATGTAACTGAGGAGGATATATTTTGTTCGTAGATTTATGAAATATGAGAATTATTTCTTAGATTTTTTCATTAGGTACAGCAGAAATACGTACGCGACAAAACGGACGCTACAAATATTTCTACTCGTAGTAAAAAAGTAGTAATTTTCGTTATAACACTTTTAATAAAAATAAAAGAAAACACGTTAACTTCATAATAAAAAAGTTGTCGAAATGAATATAAAATAAAGTTAAAAGCTATTAGTGTGGTCTGATTTAATTTTTTGGTAGACCTTTTTTGGGATATGCCCATTTGTCCTCCGATTAAATGCTTTTTATTTATCAATATATATAGACTATAGTTTTTTCTTCTTGAAATATACCAAATTTTAAGAAAATCTGTTAAATTACGTAGTCAAATCGGGAACGGATCTGTATGAGATTTATATATAAATCTGAATCGATTTGGCAAACATTCAACATAGATTTTCCTATTTGAAAAATAGACGGACAGACAAACAGACGAATATTGCTAAATCGATTCAAAAAATGATTCTAACAATGGGTCGACATCACCTCCTTCTGGGTGTTACTAACGTATGCACAAAGACAATCGATGGTATAATAATATCCGCATAAATATAAAAGTTATAAAGAATTTTAATCATATAGCTCATTCTTGTTTATTGATTGGGCCAGTTGTAGTTGGCTCTGCCAGACTATATGATAATTACAAAGCCCTTCGGTTAAGCATTTAGTTATTAAGATTTATTTGTATTCTTTGTAGGTCATAATTCTTACTCGTTTATGGAGGGTTGGAGTACGTTACATCAAGGATATGGCAGGAAGTACCACAACTGCTACATTTATCCATAGATTTTCTTCATCCAAGCTGAACAAATGGCACAATTACGTTCCAATTTTCAGCCTTCTAGCACTAAAAACACTATTGCCACGCCCCCACCGCCCACGAAACGCAAATCCAAAATCCGGCATCATATTTATCTTCCTCGTGGTCAGTAATATATACATACGTACCAATTTTGAGCCGCCTACTCCGCCCAAAACCGAAAATCCAAAATAAGCCATAAAATTCAACTTCCTCATAATCATTAATATGTACGTTCCAATTTTCTGCCTTCTGGCTCAAAAAAACTTTTGCCACGCCCTTACCGCCCACGAAACGAAAATCCATATTTCGACATCAAATTGATGTTTCTCGTAGTCAATAATATATATGTACCAATTTTCAGCCTTCTAGCTCTCAAAAAAACTTTTACCACGCCCACTCCGTCCATAAAACGAAAATCCTAATCAGTAATAATACGTTCCAATTTTCAGCCTTCTACCTCAAAAAACACTATTGCTACGCCCATTCTGCACACAAACCGAAATTCGAAATATCGGCATCAACTTGATGTTATTCGTGGCCACCCTTAGAGCAAATTTTTAAAAATTATATACCATATAGTTACTTCCAGACCTGTATCTATCTGTACTGAAAATTTCAACAACATCGGTTCAGCCGTTTACGCGTGATTGCAAACAAACAGACATACAGACTTACACTAACGTTTTATAATATTAATACGGATATTTACTAGTCTAGTGTAATCATTATTTATTTTCAACTGAGCTCCTTATTGCTGAATTTTCAGTTAAATTACTGAACCACAAAATGTATCTTGTTGGTTTTCTGTATAATATTTTTAAATGCAATTTTCTCGTTAGCTTTAATTACACTCATGTGGGAAAGTAATTCATGTTGCTGCACATATGGGACGTTCTTTGAAAATGCTGCCAATGGGGGAGTCATTAGGCAACAGAAATTTTGGTAGAGGCTGTGATTATTTATAAAAATGTCAGTCATATGAACATTTTTTCACATTTCCCAAAAGTAACATCAACTATTATGAACAACGAGCAAAAGTATGTACCAAACCGATTTATTTGACGAAAATTTGAATTTTAAAAATTGCACAGTCCTATAAAAAAATTAAGTATTAAATTCTGGGAAGTGATAGTATTTTTATTCCTTCCACCTAAGGATGGGGGTATATTCACTTTGTCATTCCGTGTGTTACATGTTTAAATATTCATCGGAGACTCCATAAAGTATATAAAGGGTGATTTTTTAGCTACTATCTTTTTGGCAACACTGGTTTAAACAGCTGACGTACGTTTTTTTTCACGAGTTATGACCAATTGAACATTGAAAAACATACTACTTTTTTCAAAAGGTATGTTCATTCAATCGCTTGTAACTCCTGAAAGACTTTACCGATTTTAATGTGTCATACCTCGTTTTGAAGGTAATTTCAATTACTTTAAAAAAACTGATGTGTTGTGTTATAGCAATTTTAATTATTTTATTTTGATTTTCGAAATGATTACACCAATCCATTTTGTTGAAATTTTAAAGTAGTGTGCTTAGGTCTATTTTTAAGCGACTGTGTGAGTTTGAAAGTGGTGAAATGATGGCTTTTACTTTTTACGAATTTTTTTCGATTTATTTTTTTACAAAATCATCCAGAATTACAGTGAAAAATCATCAAAATTGTAATGTTTTCATTAGTTCTTAAACACAAAGATTAAAAACAATGAAAAAACAAAAAAAAACTGGTAATGGAAATTTTTTTTTTCATTTTTTTGTAGTGTGAGTGAGGATGGCACCATCAGAAAACAATTGCAAAAAAATATATTTTTCCATAAACATTTTTTTTCTTGGATTTTTCATTCGAGGTCAAAAACCGTACCGCTTGACATCTTGTTAACATTGCCTGCAAAGACCGAAAACTCTGATAAAGCTGTCCATGCTTTGATTGCACTAAAGGGATTAAAACAAAAAACTCTCCCATACAACCTCATTGTGCTTTTAAGATGCAAATGACGAACATCTAGCATAACCCGCTGTGGTGTATAGCGTAGAGTACTCGGTTATCGGATAAAAAATCCCATGTTCAAATCCCGTATTCTATTCCTAAACTTAACATGAAGTTGCACCCGAGCGATTGCTCAAAATCGTGATATGCCCCACAAAATTGGCTATTTTTCGTAAGCGACTGATACTGTATTTCTTCCTTACTAACTTGTTGAAATTGGAACTGGGTTTTTGGCGTCTTTATTAAAAATATGTCTTAACCATTTCATGTTCGATTTTAGATTTTTTTAATTTAAATAATTCAGATAATATTTTAAATAATTCGGAACAATATTTACCTTAAAACTAAGATATTAAAGTCAAATTCGTTGTGATTAGAGCTAAATCATTACACCTACCAGATAGTGGGATAAACACCAGAGCCTGGAAAATTTTAATTGCTTCAAATTTTTCAGAATGAGTATCCTGTGTCGACTTTCTATTTACAAACATGAAACAAGGGATTGGTTTGAAGATGACCTCAAAAACTATAGCACCGATATTTACTAATGAAATAACCAAATGCATATTGTAGGCACATGAGATTAAAAACCATTTATAATAGCTCAATACGAGATGGGATTTAATGCTTTAAACAATATTGACTTTAAAGCGGTGTTTATTAAACTCGCTAATCTTTATAAAGTGGGCGAAATCGGCCCAGAGGGAAAACATTTTCCCTAACAAGGACTGCAATTACCCCTAATATTTCGACTATTTAAGCAATTTTTTGAAATTTTCTGCTTATATGCACTTGATATTTGTTGGGGCCATTCCTCTTGTAATTTTAAAGTACCAAAAGTAAAAAAAAATTCGGCCGAAATGGGACAAATGGTACATTTGATACAAAAACAGCTAGAAACATGAAATTTGGCATGTACAATGTACATTGTACATCCCTCTAATTGCGTAAATACATTTTCAAATTTCGAAATTCGTACTTTTAAGGGAAACAATTAGAAAAGAGGGATAAAAATGGTACCAACCAAACCGCGTAAGTTGAAATCGTGTAACTCGGTGTAGGCATTCATCTGAATGTGTAGACGCGAAATATGGAGGATTTTTTGGAAGTTTGTCCTTTTTGGCGAGGAATAAGACCGACATGGATAAAAATGGTACACACCGCTGAAGTTATGCATTCATCTGACTGTGTAGACGCGAAACAGAGGAATTTTTCAAAATGTGTTAGAAGGAAAATAGGGCGAAAAGGGGATAAAAATCGTACCAACCAGACGGCTGCAGTTAGAATAGTGAAATTCAATGTATACATCGCATTCATTGGAGAAAGTCGGTACCAACCAAGCTATTGTAGCTAGAATCATGAAATTTTTCGTGTTTACACTCTGGCAGCGTAGAGCCGCAAAACAAGAGGATTTTCCAAATTCGTACTTTTTGGGTCAAATCGAAAAAAATAAGGAATAAAACAGGTACCACGCAAACGGCTGTAGTTAGAATCATGAAATTAAGTTCTTACATGCCACTGTGGACACGAAACATACTGGATATTCAGTATTAGTACTTTTCTTTTCAAAATGGTCTGTACCTGAAATTTATTTTACTGCCTGGCCCACGATGTCGAACGTTAACGTTCGCATGCCTTTCATGCGACAAACAGCTGATTTGGGACCCACTAACAGGCACTAGAACGACAAAGCGAACGAAAATATATACGAACGAAAACGTAAGCATTTCAGTACAAAATCGGGGGCCACTAACTATTTTTTCTGTCATCTGTGCGAATGAAAATGTCAAAAGCACTCACTTGTGTTTTGTCTGTCGTTTTCATAAATAAATAAAAAACACAAAATAAATTTAATTTATATTTTTGTTGCTATCCTCTCTACTTCATCCCCTTCTTCCTCTGAGTACCGGAGAACACATCACGCATTTATACATTCCGTTGCTCCGTGCACTGGGTCTTTCAACCACGTTCCTTGTATTCATATAGGGGTATTATCATGTAAAATAAGTATTTCCATGTAAAATAAGTGTATTCTTATTGGTTTTTGGAAAAATTTTTATTTTTCGACAACACACAAAAACAACTCCAAATATTGATTGTTTACATTATTTTTTTGAATTTTGTTTTCAGTTATTTCAGGTGAGAAAAAGTTGTGTCAACTTTTTTATTATAAGTTAGAATTTGGATATTTAACGCTTTTTTATTGGCATATTTGCGATTAATTGAGGATTTTTTGATCTGGCAACATTTTCATTCACTCACAACACGTAAGGCTATGCAAACGAAAAGTCAGAAGATAGTGGGTCGCTTTTTAATGCGAAAGTGAGTGACTGGCTTTCGTTCGCATAGATTTTCTTTCGACATTGTGGGTCAGGCAGTTAGTCTGTACCTGAAATCAAGATATTCAGCTGGAGGAAATCGGTCCCGAGGGAATGAATTTACTATTCATTCACAATTTATTTCAAGCAATGGACATAATAGATATGCTTTGCATTTTGAAATAGTAAACAGATATCGTAATGTTCATAAAAAATACCTCAATTTACTACACTTCTATGTAAAGTCGACAGCCTCTAATCTGCTGGCAATACTGTGGAATGCACTCCGTGGTGTAGGGTATATAAGATTCGGCTCGGTCGAACTTAACGACGTTTTAAATGGTGATTTTTTAAAAGCTATAGGAAAGTTTTTCAAAAAAAAACACATAAAATTCATGAAATCTTTATATGAATCGATAGTACGGCCCATATAATTTAATGTTTGAAGATTATTTCATGCAAATGTTGACATTGACAGCGCCTCAAATGGTCCATCCGCTTAGTCCAATTTTGGCATTTCCACGTTTTTGACTAACAGAGGCCCAATTGCTGCGAACGGCGACGAATCGATAATTGATGGTCATCATTAACACTGGCCGATACAGCTGCGATATTTTCTTCAGTTCGCACTCTATCTAAGCGTGTTGGTGGTTTAATGTCCAACAATGTAAATTTGGTGCGAAATTTAGTCACAATAGCCCGAATTGCCGCCAGTGGGTCGATTAAACTGACCATAAAATGGAAGCGCGCGGTGAACTTTCTTAACATTTTGATAATAAAATTCAATAATTTACAAGCGTTGTTCGTTTGTAAGACGATTCATGGTTAAATTAAAGACCAAACTGAAGATATTTGACAGTGAAACAAAACACGAAACGTGCGTCAGCTTTTTAAACCAGTGTTGCCAAAAAGATAATAGCTAAAAAATCACCCTTTACTTGTTCTGGTAGGTATTGTCGAGTTATGGGTAAAAACCCGGTTTTCCGTAGAGTGTCTCCTGTCAGGAAGAAATGTGTCACTTCCGTGATACTGCGCTATAGAATGACTACCTTCTGACTTCTAGAAGTGGCAAAGAATGACATGAAACTAAGTATGCAATCAACATGTACATTGTTTGAGGTTATATCTCGACAATGCAACAGCGACCTTTGCCATGCTAATATATTTTGTTTTTGTAAAATTTAAACAATCGTCCAGTTATCTACCAGACAAGCCGGAGTAGTAAATTCTGCGTGATAGGATCATTAGGTATAGGTAGAGTACAAATTTTGTTGATTAATTTCCCTTCAACAAAAGGTCACTACAACCTTTTCATAAAAAATCATACACTTTGTGATGGTTTACATTTTGAGGATGTAAAGCATAAAATGTCCCACAAAAGTATATTTTGATCGCATTCAACATTGCTCTGGCGCTTTTCTTTGTATCGCTGTGAAGTGCATTTAAGTCATAAATATGTAAATGTGAAAGCATGGAAAAATACATATTCATGGGACAGAAAATATCTGTATAAATTGTGAAATGTGTCCGCCAGCTCAGCATCCAAACATGCAATCAGAAGTTGCTACATTTTTTCTCTGCTTAAATTATTAACAATAATGACCCATGAAAATCACCTTTATTGTTTGTTGACTTCCCTGTCTCCCGTCCTACGTTGGCAATATTTTAACATTTTTATAAGGATGTTCTTGCTCGCCAAGTTTTTGCATTAAAAATCTCTTTTTTGCACCCTGCCTTGGTCGGTAATTTATTTTTTAGCACGATTTCTTCATTTTTTTCATGCAATCGTCCTCTCTGGTCGCTGTACTTTCAAAGGACTTATTAAGAGCAGTGGTAGGTGCCAGTGGGAAAAATGTAGGAAAATCTGCAGAAAGAAACTTCGAAAGTTAATTAATGCCAAGATAATACTGAAAGTTTTCTTCCGGCCAACTTGAAAGCAAAGGCTGGCTGCAAATAATATGTAGAAGCAAATAAGAGAACAGAAAAAAATAAGCAGAAAACCAGAAGACGTAGTGGAATAACAAATTGTGATTATAATTATAATGAGCGGGATACAGTAGACAAATGTATTCTGGATAATGTAGCTTTAATCGAGGACAGGCAAAAAGATATTTGTCTTCAGTTATGGCCAGTGCACTCATACAAATTGCGGAATTTATTAATGCAAACTCGAATTTAGAATGACAATGCAAATATAGTGAAATCTGACAATCAATACACTGTGCAGCATACAAAAATAGATATATTCGGACAACGGATTTTGGTAGAAGGGAACAAAAAAATAAATGAGTCAAAAGTTTACATCTTACACTAAGTAAAGTGGTGAGTTCACGTTTGTCCCCCTTAGCACATTATGTGGCATAGGAAACCACGTTATCCTTAGTACACACCCCTACATCCTAACTAATATAGATAAAAGTATGTGATTTTGTGAATTTTTTAAATATATTCTCCTATTCAATTGTACACATATTCCGCTATCATAGGGTGCGGATAAGTATATAAGATAAATTTCTGAAAAATTGTGCCATTTGGAATTTTGCAGTCCTGTACAAGGGCAAAAGGTTGAGGAAATGGGCTAGAAACTCCATTTTGCCTATAGTTTCATACGTATATCATACGGTTCAAGTGTAACAATTTTTTCAAAAAATTTCTGTATTTGATATGATGGTTCATCTATATATCTATATATATAAAAATTAATCTGTGTTTGTATGTTTGTTTGTTTTTTTATAGCAGCCTAAACTACTGAACCGATCTTCTTGATTTTTGTGAAAGTTCACTAATTATTAGTCTGTACAGTTGTGCCAAAAATGGGCGGTATTGGAAAAGTGGGCGTGGCACCACCCACACGAATATATTCCGTTCTATGACAGATACAATACTGAAATTTTGTCTGAGTGCATCCAGCATCAATGTGCGTAGCTGTGCCAAAAATGGGCGGTATTGGAAAAGTGGGCGTGGCACCTCCCATACGATGTCAAAACCTGTTATCGAATATATACAGTTCTATGACACCTAGAGTGCTGACATTTTGTGTAATTGCATCTAGCATCAATGTGCGTAGTTGTGCCAAAAATGGGCGGTATTGGAAAAGTGGGCGTGGCACTTCCCATACGATGTTAAAACCTATTATTGAATATTGTCACTTTTACGACACCTAGAGTGCTGAAATTTTGTGTAAGGGCATCTAGCATCAATGTGCATAGTTGTGCCAAAAATGGGCGATATTGGAAATGTTGGCGTGGCCCCACCCTTACGAAGATAAAGCCCATTTTCGAATATATTCCGATCTATGACAAATAAAATACTGAAATTTTGTCTGAGTGCATCCAGCATCAATGTTCGTAGCTGTGCCAAAAATGGGAGGTAAAGGAAAGGAAAAGTGGGCGTGGCACCTCACATACGAAGTTAAAACCTATTATCGCTGAAATTTTGTGTGAGTTCATCCAGTGTAAATAGTTGTACAAAGATGGGCGGAAAGTGGTCGTGGCATTTCCCATACGAAATTAAAACCAGTTTTTGAGTATATTCGACACCGAGATTCCTATATTGTTGTGTGAGTTAATTTAGTTGTAACCTGTTTAGACAATATACAAATAGGCTGTATTTGAAAGTTGGGGCATTTTGGTTTTGAATTTTGTAAAATTATACTTTTTCTTTTGATTTTCTTATAATTATATTAATTTTAGTTTAATTTTTTAGTTTTTGTGTTGTTTGATTAGTGAATAATTTGATTGATTTTCCATGTGTTTTAAATGTAATATAATTTCTTCTTACGAATGAAGTGTTTTGTTTAGGTAATGGAAAAGAGGAGAATCACACTTAACAAAAAATCAATTTGATTTTTGACATTTCTTCCATTATTCGCCGTAAACTAACGTTCTTCATGGAACACATCCATTTCTTCATTATCTCAGGGAAGTACCTTGATTATAATTGGTACATATATTACCGATCAGGAGAAAAATCAATGTGAAAGCAGATTTTAATTTTTCCGTTTGTTTTTTTTTTTGCCTGGCGAAGCGGGCGGGGTTCAGCTAGTATTCTATAAATTGCTTTCCTAAAAATATACCAAATAAAATATGTGATGTTTTCACGAAATAAGCGATATCATCCTAGCATGACCTTAAGTACAATTTAAGGATTGCTTTCATTATTGAACATTAACACTGCAGACCTCATTTTTTTAAGTAATTAAAATCAATACAATCCAATGTATAATCTGGTCAAAATAACAAGGAATAATATAGAATTTAAAACAGGCAGGTGTTTTTTCATGTCAATTTAACCTAAATACAAGACTGATCTATTTCAGATATATTTCAAAATATGAAATTTTTAAGGAAAACTACAACTAAATGTTGGATCTATATAGTTTTCAAAGAGATCTGAGAAATTCGAAGAGTGTGTATTGCTGGGCATGTTACTTTTAACAGAAAATCGTCATTTGAATACACTGTAACTATTTAACAAGTTAAAATATAGTAAAATAAATTAAATGTTACGTTTTAACTGCACATCTAAGTCGGAGTTCGATTTGCAGTATTAAAATTTCTGCCAAAAAATATGGATTTGGGACCAGTGTGCAATGGGAATTTTCACGCCAATCGGACAATAATTGTGAGCATGGATGGACAGATATCGCGAAATAGACTCTTCTGGTTAGAACGGTTTAGAGGGCCAGTCAATAGTACTATCTTGGAATACTTTTCAAAAAGTAAAATAAAAACAACAATCGGCTAAACCAACTAATATATACTAGGTTGGGTTGTGGTCCATGGAAATATGTGCGTGGTGACCGCTGTAAGAAAACATATATATGACAGTCATAAGGACTTACATTTTACTTAGGGCCGGATGAATGGTGTGGAAGGTACTGGAAGGTTCGTGGCAAATGGTCCCAGCTTCCACTTTTATAAAAAAAAAAATAAAAAACATGATCAAATATCAAGTCACAATGGATTTCAGGCAGGGACAAATGTGTTGTAGATACTAGAAGGGACGTGAGAAAAGCATAAATATTTTACAGTTTAAAGTGATTATTAAAAATTGTTCAAATATAAAACAAGTAAGGAAAGGCTAAAGTCGGGCGGGGCTGACTATATAATACCCTACACCACTCCCTGCGTATATACTTCTCTTTGATAACTAAACCCAGGTATTTCATGGGAGCAATTTTATGTACTTCATATAAATTATACAGTATACTTTAAATTCATCTTTAGTCAAATTTAATGAATATGGTAAATAATAAAGTAATTGATCCAATTTTCCAGCAGATATTCCGAGTAAAGTAAATATAACATCATCTGGAAAAATTGATCAACATCGTATGATAAATACAGATTATACAGCGGTAATAGGATGAATCGGACGGACATTTGAACATGCGCTTATATATTTCTCATCCACGGTAGGTATTCCTAGTTGAAACATTTAATTATCTGCAAAAGTTGATGAAGATCTGATGTAATATGTAGTTTCTAGAGCTGTAATAGAGCAGAATGGGTCTCAATGGGGTTATACCAAAGTATGGATATATGGGCATCTCCCAAACAAGTAAGGAAAGGCTAATGACGGACGGAGCCACTATATGATACACCCCACTTTCAATCTCATTACAATTCAATTCGGTAAAAAAATGAATGTGTTTGACAAAAAATGTTAAATCGGAAAGAAAATTTATATGGGGGTATATTGATACTTGGAATGATGTGACCCTTTCACCATGTATGTTTATTGGTAAACTATAATATGCAAAGTTTGGCCGAAATCGGTTAAACACTCGGGAGCGACATTTGTATTGGGGCTATATCTAAATCTGAACCGATCTTACCCACTTTCACCATAGGCATTTCTAGTTCGATTATAAAATGTTGTGCCAATTTTAAAGAAAATCGGGTACAATATGTGGATTTTAGAGCGGAAAAAGTCAAATCGTGAGCGACATTTGTATGGGGGCTATATCTAAATCTGAACCGATCTTACCCACTTTCACCATAGGCATTTCTAGTTCGATTATAACATGTTATGCCAATTTTAAAGAAAATCGGGTACAATTTGTGGATTTTAGAGCGGAAAAAGTGAAATCGGGAGCGACATTTGTGTGGGGGCTATATCAAAATCTGAACCGATCTTACCCAATTTTTGCATACGTGTTTCTAGTTGGATTATAAGATGTTCTGCCAAATTTAAAGAAAATCGGGTACAATATGTCGTTTCTAGAGCGGAAAATGTCAAATCGGGAGCGACATTTGTATGGGGACTATATCTAAATCTGAACCGATTTCCTCCAAATTCAATACCGATCGTCCTTGGCCAAAAAAGTGACTTCTGCCAAATTTCATGATAGATGGACAGCAGACGGACGGACAGACAGATTTCGTTAAAGGTGGGTCTAGCTCGATTATTTCTTTGTTTTACAAACATTTGGCGGAAAACTAACTTATAACTCCACTATCCGTATGGAAGTTATTGAGGTTAATTTTAACCAACGTGTGAGAGGTACCCGAGAGTGACAGTATAATTAACCTATTAACTCAAAACGGTTATTTTCAGAAAATCACTGACGATTGTGAGACAAACCATTAATTAACTGGTCACAATTTTAATTACTCTAGACGTAGTGCATTTTTAAATACATTCCAATATGAAGTCTCATCAACATTTTCTGTTCACAAGATTTTGAAATGTAAATCGTTTTAATTCTGAGAATATATAAAAGTAATGCTACTTTTTAACCGAGATAAGTTGAAATTAAATATTTGTAGCTATTGAGAAAATTAATTTTATGAGGGATCTTTTTTCGTCAAAACTCCCACAGATATTGTTTTCTAAAGGATACACGAAAAAGCTCGTGTATTTGTTTCTCGTCAATGATTAATGGATTTTCTGAACCTCAAATGGAACAGTTTTGACTATTCACAAATCATCAAGGTACGAATGAGCCTCGTCGTAGAACATACATATGTACCAGTTAGAGTGCTAATGGTCTAAGTCCGTTCTGAGATATGCAATGGTTTATGTTTAAGTCAATTGAAAAATATTTTTCCACCACGTTGGTACCTCTAAGGGAACCACTACTTTCAGATGATGCACTTTCATTCTTCTCAAAATTGAAAAAATTAAACAAAAACAATTGTAATTTTATTTGCAAAAGTAATATTTCCTCACCAAAAATTAAAGAAAACACAAAATATTTTATTTAAAATATATATATATATATATATATATATATATATATATATATATATATATATATATATATATATATATATATATATATATATATATATATATATATAAATATGTATATATATATATATATAGGTTTTTCGTTTAAAAACTTCATTTTATATGTTATTAGCTGAACGCCCGCCCGCTTAGTCAGGCAAAAAACGAACAGTAAAATTAAAAATCAGCTTTCATATTGTTTTTTCTCGTGATGGGTAATGGGTTGGTACCGATTATAATCAAGGTACTTCCCCGAGATACTAAAGAAATGGATATGTTCCATGGATAACATTGAAGAATATAACGTTACTTTACGGCGAATAAAGGAAGAAATGTCAAAACTCAAATAGATTTTTGGTTGAGCTTTATTCTCCTCATTTCCATTATCAAAACAAAAAAAACTTCATTCGTAAGAAGAAATTATGTACTTAATCGAATAGCTGGAATTCGAATATACTACATTCAAAACACATAGAAAATCAATCAAATCGTTCACTAATCAAACAACATAAAAACTAAACAAATGCATATAATTATGTCGGCATAACATTTCTTTACTATTGTTTTAAGAAATTCCTAAGAAATCGTGTCAAATTTCCTCATCTTTCAAATCCCGCCCATTTGTATATTGTCTAAGCAGGTTACAAAAAAATTAACTCACAGAACAATTTGGAAGTCTCGGTGTCAACTATACTGTAAAACAGGTTTTTCTTTTCGTATGTGAAGGGTCATGGCCACTTTCCGCCCATCTCGGTGTCGAATAAACTCTAAAACATGTTTAAATTTCGTATGAGAAGGGACACATCCACTTTTCGCCCATCTTTGCACTGGATCTTCTCACACAAAATTTCATATATACGATAATAGGTTTTAACTTCGTATGGGAAGTTTAACGCCCACTTTTCCAATATCACCCATTGTAAGCACAATTATGCACATTGATGCCATAGAATTAAATATAATCCATAATAGGGTTTAAATTCGTATGGGAGAACTGAAACTAACTTCGTGTGTGAGGTGCCACGCCCACTTTTCCAACACCGCCCATTTTTGACACAACTACGCACATTGATGCCAGATGTACTTACACAAAATTTCAACACTCTAGGTGTCATAGAGCTGACAATATTCAATAATAGGTTTCATCTTCGTATGGTAGGTGCCACGCCCACTTATCCAATATGGCCAATTTTTGGTACAACTACGCACGTTTATGCTAGATGCACTGACACAAAATGTCAGCATTGTAGCTGTCATAGAACTGAATATATACGATAATAGGTTTAAACTTCGTATGGGAGGTGCCACGCCCACTTTTCCAATACCGCCCATTTTTTGGGGCAACTACTCGCATTGATGCTAGATGTACTTACACAAAATTTCAGCACTCTAGGTGTCATAGAACTGACAATATTCAATAATAGGTTTCAACATCGTATGGGAGGTGCCACGCCCACTTTTCCAATACCGCCCATTTTTGACACAACTACGCATGTTTATGCTAGATGCACTGACATAAAATTTCAGCATTGTAGCTGTCATAGAACTGAATATATACGATAATAGGTTTTAACTTCGTATGGGAGGTACTACGCCCACTATTCCAATACAGCCAATTTTTGACACAACTGTGCAGACTAACAATTAGTTAACTTTCACAAAAATGCAAGAATCAAGCTGCAACAGTACTCCGAATATGCTAATTTATAAAAAACGAATTAATCCCCAATTTGTGTGGGAGGTGCCACGCCCACTGAAAATATCAATAATTTATATAGCCTATTTTCACCACCGGTTCAGCATGAACAAATCGGGCCAATAGTTTAGGCTGCTATAAAGAACAAACAAAAAAAGAAACACAGATTCATTTTTATATATTTAGATTCAGATTACCGGAATCACTTAAAGTGGACATTATAAATAAAACAAGGAAAAAAGGTGAAATTAATATATGTTAAATTTAACTAAAACAAGTAAAACGGCGTTAAGTTCGGCCGGGCCGAACTTTATATACCCTCCGTCATAGATTGCATTCCAAAGAGGTTGTCGGTTTTCGTAGAAGTGCAGTAATATTACAGGAAAATATAATTTTTTAATATAGCCAAACCAAAACAAATACAAATATTGAACAATTAATTTTATAAATAAATATAATATTTTAATTATTTCAAACCACGCTTATAAGGTAATGCTACCAATACGTCAATTAACAAAATAAATATTCTTATATTTATATATTCAAAAAGATTTTCAAAGCCATAAATATTGGTAGATAGTGGGTGCTACAGTTGGTTGTATTTCCATTCTATTTTAATTCCAAAAGTACAATTTTTGAAAATCCATTATCAGACGTACATAGTGCAAAATATCCTAACTTCATGATTCAACCATTTTTTGCCGTAAAAGAAAAAGTACGAATTTGGAAAAAAAAACTTTTTATTTTGCGTGTCTATGCAGTCAGAGGAATGTATACACCGAATTCCATGGTTGTTACCATTTTTACACCCTCGACGTTTCTACACAATTAGAATTTCATCATTCTAGCTGTAGTCGTTTAGTTGGTACTATTTTTATCCCTCTGTACCGTTGTATCCCTTGAAAGTACTAATTTCGAAAAATTCGTTTATTTTCCGTGTCTACGCAGTCAGAGGAATGTATACTCCGAATTTCATGACTCTAGCTGCGGTCATTTGATTGGTACTATTTTGATCCCCTTTTTTCATTTTAACCCCAAAAAGTACGAATTTTGAAATATCCGTGTATTTTACTTATCAATGCCATCAGAGGAATGTATACACCGAATTGAATTATTCTAGGTACAGTCGTTTGGTTGGTACCATTTTTATCCCTCTATTCCTATTTTACCCCTTAAAAGTACGAATTTGGGAAAAATACTTTTGTATTATGTATCTACTCAATTAGGAATGTACACTAGGGCGTACCTCAAAAAAAAAGTTCGCCGTACACCTTCGAATATGAAGTATTATTGAAAGGTAGTTTCAAAAAAAATTTTTTTTTTTTTATGCCGAACGTAGGGGTCGCGCTTTTACATTTTTCTATATAACTTGTATTTATAAACGGATTTTAAAGTGTGATACATCGATGTTTTTGTCTCGACGAGGCCGATTTTTTTGTCTTTGAAGTCATTGAGCTCAAGCACCCCCTTCTGGTACTTACCCATCATTTCTCAGTTGCTACTACCCTAATGTACCACTCTAATAATCGAAAATTAAAGCTCGCATAAAATCATGAATCATGTTTGAGCTCAATGACTTCAAAGACAAAAAAATCGGACAAAAACATCGATGTATCACACTTTAAAATCCGTTTATAAATGCAGAAGTTATATAGAAAAATGTAAAAGCGCGACCCCTACGTTCGGCATAAAAAAATAAAAAAATTTTTTTGAAACTACCTTTCAATAATACTTCATATTCGAAGGTGTACGGCGAACTTTTTTTTTTACTTGTAACCTGGTACGCTCTAATGTACACACCAAATTTCGTGTTTCTAGCTTTTGTCGTTTAATATATACCATTTTTATCCCTTTTTTGCCCCATTTCCCCCCTACAAATAAGAATCACTTTATGGTCCACGTTTTTGCTGTAAGGGGAATGCGCATACCAAATATCAAGCAAATATAAACAGACATATTCAAAAAACATGCTTAAATACGCTAAAATATTAGGGATTATTATGGGTATTTTTAGTCCTTGTGAGGGAAAAATTTTTCCCTTTGGGCCGATTTCGAACCGTTTCAATCCCAACCGATCTACGACTATAAGACGCATTTATGGAAAATTTGAACGTTCTAGCTCCTTTCGTTTAGATGCTAGCGTGCTGTCAACAGACGGACGGACGGACATGGCTAGATCGTCTTAGAATTGTATGACGATCAAGAATATATATACTTTATAGGGTCTCAGGTCGATATTTCAAGGCGCTACAAACGGAATGACAAAGTTAGTATACTCCCATCCTTGAGGTGGAGGGTATACAAATATTTGTTTACATCAGCACAAGATATCAGTGCCACTTTCAAGCTAACGCTAAAGACTATTTTGGTGTGCATGAACTGAGAAATGTCATTGTAACTGTACATTTTTTTAAATGTCAAAAATAAAAGTTCTTAAATTAGAGATCTGATCAAAGTAAGGAGTAAAATTAGTACTTTTGGATTAGGTAGAATTTAAGCCAAATCGACAAAAATGCGTTTAACAATCAATTGCATCTTTGGAAGAATACTGCCAAAATAAAATAGTTTTTACATGCATTTTATTCCACTGGTTTTGTTTTGCATCACAATGACAAAGAAATTGATGCACAACTTCCTATTCGCTTGTGTGCTTTAGCCAAAATTCACAGAAATAATGCATTATGATTAACATCCTGTCACATAATATTATTATAGAGCAGTTCTTTTCATGGCTCAAATTCATGGGAAATATTATTGTTATTAGTATGCATTGCACATTATTACTGGAGTCCTTCATAGTCATTCATCCAATGCAAAAAAAAAGAGAAATGTAAAGGATATTTCCGTAACGGAACTGCATGCTCGCAAAAGGCTAATAGTGTAAGCATAGCAGGAGCCACATCACTCCCACACACTAGAAATGGAAACAATTTCCCGAAACGGAAGAGCAAATATTTAAAATTCCAATAAGTTTAAATGGTAAAAGCATCGAAAGAAAAAAACATAGAAATACTTGAACAAAAACTATAGAACGGAAACGGAAATAAAGGAGCGAAAAGTAACCAAAAGAAAATAGATAAAGGTTCACTCTTGGCTTTTCGGGTAAACACTAGGCTAAGGATGTGCTTGTTGAATTTTATGCAGCCCAAACTCGGATGACCACTTTTTCTGCTTATATTGATATTCCGTCCGATATGTTCCAGCACGTTTTTTCTGCTTTTTTAAACGTATCCTTACATTTTCGTTGTCGTTTTCATATAGAAATTGCCAAAAAGTTTAAACGAGAATTTTAAAGCAACGACTGCTTTCCATTAGCAAGCAAAAGTTCGTCAGAGTAAATGGATATTGTCTGTAAGTGGAAACACATAAACGAAAGTATTGAAGCATTCAAACGAAAGCGTTTTTGAAGCGAAATGATACTTGATTAGAATGGAAACAAAACTCAATACTTTCCTTTAAATAAATTTTAATGATGTCAAAATTAGGAATGCAACAGTTTGGGAGAAGGGCATCGAGACAATGACAGGAAAAGGGTAACCCGGATGAAATTGAGTGGACGAGCTTTGTAAATGGTAAGACAGACAGGCATTTTGCCAGGCTCCTTCGAAAATATTTTACACCTTCGATGATCCCTTATGAAATTTCCCCCACTAAGAATTTGATCGAATGTTTTTTTGGAGTGCCAACCATCAGCTGCCATCATTAACAGCAACCAAAAGAGCCAAACCGAACCAGGAAACTTTTGTGGCCATCAGCCATCAACGTAGCCAACACCTATGCACTGTACGGACAGTCAATGCGACGACGATGACTACGGCTCAGCCATCAACGTAGCCAACACCTATGCACTGTACGGACAGTCAATGCGACGACGATGACTACGGCTACGGCTAGGATGGCTCGTAGTCAACTCTCGTACCAGCATAATGCAATGTAGGTAGAGCTTTAACAAGATTAAATTAAGATTGATGAAGAACATTTTTAGAAACAAAACGAAACAAACAACACATCCTTGTGTACGAAAACACGAAACGAAACGACACAAACACACTTACCCACATCCACATCGAAATCTACACTCACATCAACATCATCATCGTAATCATCATCATCACCGTTTTTTAAGTGAAAGGAAATTAGGTTTTCAACGAGAGGAACGAAGGGACACCAGCACAGTCGGGGAAGTGTACTTGAAAACAAGGAAAGGCATGGTTATATGCTAAATTTCCACTAAATTAAGGCTATTTAACTTGATTTGGTTGATGATGACTACGAGGACGACGAGGACGACTTTTTACATGATGATGATGATGGGTTGACATTTCAAGGTTGTGCTCCAAATTTAAAGGGGATATTACGCTAGCATCTAAACGAAAGGGGCTAGGATGTCCAAATTTTACATAAATGCGTCTTATAGTCGTAGATCGGTTGGGATTGAAACTGGGCGAAATCGGCCCAAAGGGAAAAGTTTTTCCCTCACAAGGACTAAAAATACCCATAAAAATCCCTAATATTTTAGAGTATTTAGGCACGTTTTTTCAATATGTCTCCTTGTACTTACTTGATATTGGGTATGCGCATTCCCCTTATAACAAAAACGTGCTCCATAAAATGATTTTATTCGAAGGGGGTGAAATGGGGCAAAAAAGGGATAGAAATGGTACATATTAAATGACAACTGCTAGAAATTCGGTGTGTACATTCCTCTAATAGAGTAGATACATAATATAAAAGTATTTTTTCCAAATTAGTACTTTTAAGGGGTAAAATGGGAATAGAGGGATAAAAATGGTACCAACCAAACGGCTGCCCCTAGAATAATAAAATTCGGTGTATACAAAAATAGTACCAACCAAATGACCTCAGCTAGAGTCATGAAATTCGGAGTATACAATCCTTTGACTACGTAGACATGGAAAATAAAAGGTTTTTTTCAGAGGGATAAAAATGGCAACAACCAAACGGCTACACCTAGAATAATGAAATTCGGTGTATACATTCCTCTGATTGCACGTAAAATAAACGGATTTTTCGATATTCGTACTTCTTGGGGTTAAAATGAAAAAGGGGGTACAAATAGTACCAACCAATTGACCGCAGCTAGAGTCATGAAATTCTGAGTATGCTATACATTTATGTGTTGTGAGTGTATGTGTTTATTTTTTACATAAACTCGAAAATAACCAATAAATGTTCTGTCCACATAATAAAATTTCAAATTTATTCACCGATTAATGCAAACATTTCTCTGGCTGCGTAGACACGGAAAATAAACGGATTTTTCGAAATTCGTACTTTCAAGGGATACAATGGTACAGAGGGATAAAAATAGTACTAACTAAACGACTGCAGCCAGGATGATGAAATTCTAATTGGGCAGAAACGTCAAATAAAGAGATTTTAGATTGTCGTACTCTTGAGAGGGTAAAAATCGTACCAACCAAATGGAATTCGGTGTATACATTCCTCTGACTGCATAGACACGCAAAATAAAAAGTTGTTTCCAAATTCGTACTTTTTCTTTTACGGAAAAAATTGGTTGGATCATGTACGTCTGATAATGGATTTTCAAAGTTTGGAATTAAAATAGAATGGAAATACAACCAACTGTAGCACCCACTATCTACCAATATTTATGGTATTTAAGCTTTTTGAAAATAAAAATAGAAGAATATTTATTTTTTGAATTGACGATTTGGTAGCCTTCTCTTACTATAAATAAAATATTATTTTTATTTATAAAATTATTTTTTTAATATTTGTATTTGTTTTTATTTGGCTATAAAAAAAATTATTTTCCTGTAATATTACTGCACTTTTATGAAAATCGACATCCTCTGTGGAATGCAATCAATGGTGGAGGGTATATAAAGTTCGGCCCAGCGAACTTAACGGCGTTTTTACTTGTTTATTGTTAAATGATTGTCTACAAACATATTTGCTACATACCCTCCGATTATATGCAAAGAAATAATTTTACTCAAAATGTAGAAGAACCAAATATGTCTGCACGAATGTAATTAATGCCTGGAAAATATTAATTCAAATAGAATAATGATGTCCTAAATATGTAACTAGCAGAGTTACAAGCCGACCCAGAATTATCGGCGGCGCCGGCGCTACCCAAAATGGGTCGGCGTCGGCGGATTTCGGCTGATTTGTCGGCTCGTTCTGTCATTCGATCAACCCTTTTTATTTGACAATTTTGGGAAAAGAGAAGAAACAATTTGTATTGGCAAGTAATTCAATATTCATTAATATAAGCCAACAACACAATTTCCCATAATTTCATATTATTATTATTTGGGAATCCATTCCCAAAATTTATAATATTTTATAATTTTCATGTGAGACATATTTGACCAGCTCTAACTACTTTGACACACTAAAGAAGCACAATAGAGTAGCTGTTGTTTATTGGATTTTATAGGAACACATGGTCTCGCATACTACAATTGACTTATATAAATGCGACTTTCAAACCCAAATGCAATCATCAATCAACTTTCTATACAGAGTTACAAGCCGACCCAGAATTTCGGCGGCGGCGTTGCTACCCCAAATGGGTCGGCGGCTTTCGGCTGATTTGTCGGCTCGTTCTCTCATTACGAAATTTATTTGCCAATTTTCAGAAAAGGAAAGTAGCAATTTGTATTGGTTTTTAATATTTATAAACTCCACGAGAGTATTATGTCTTTGTGCACTTGTTTGTAACACCCAAAAGGAAACGAGATAGACCCATTGTTAATTATACCGATCGACTTAGAATCACTTTTTGTCCGTCCGTCTGAATCCGTCAGAATAGATTCTTGTCGCAATTGTAGACATAACTAAATGAAACTTTGCATAATGAAGTTTTTCGGGACAAGGACGAACGCTATTTAATTTGAAGAAAATCGGTTCAGATTTAGATATAGCCCCCATACGAATTTCACTCCCGACTTGACTCTTTTCACTCTAGATACCACATATTACAACAGATTTTCTTTAAAATTCGCAAAACATCTTATATTTCAACTAGAAACACCTGTGGTAAAAATGTGTTAGATCGGTTCAGATTTATATATAGCTCCCATACAAATTTCGCTCCCAATTTGACTTTTTTGGCTCTAGAAACCACATATTGTATCAGATTGTCTTCAGATTAGGTAAAACATCTTATATTTCCTCTAGAAACACCCATGGTGAATATAGGTCAGATCGGTTCAGATTTATATATAGCTCCCATGCAAATTTCGTTCCCGATTTGACTTTTTCCGCTCTAGAAACCACATATTGTATCAGATTTGGCAAAACATCTTATACTTAAATTAGGAACATATATGGTAAAAATAGGTCAAATCGGTTCAGATTTAGATATAGCCCCCATACAAATGTCGATCCCGATTTGACATTTTCCGCTTTAAATGCCACATTTTGTACTCGATTTTCTTTAAATTTGGCTTATAATCTAACTAGAAATACCTATGCAGAAATTGGGTAAGATCGGATCAGATTTAGATATAGCCCCCATACAAATGACGCTCCCGATTTGACATTTTCCGTTCTAGAAACCACATATTGTACTCGATTTTCTTTAAATTTTGGCACAACATCTTATAATCTAACTAGAAATAACTATGCAGAAATTGGGTAAGATCGGATCAGATTTAGATATAGCCCCCATACAAATGACGCTCCCGATTTGACATTTTCCGCTCTAGAATCCACATATTGTACCCGATTTTCTTTAAATTTGGCACAACATCTTATAATCTTACTAGAAACACCTATGTTGAAATTGGGTAAGATCGGTTCAGATTTAGATATAGCCCCCATAAAATTACGCTCCCGATTTGACATTTTCCGTTCTAGAAACCACATATTGTACTCGATTTTCTTTAAATTTGGCACAACAGCTTATAATCTAACTAGAAATACCTATGCAGAAATTGGGTAAGATCGGATCAGATTTAGATATAGCCCCCATACAAATGACGCTGCCGATTTGACATTTTCCGCTCTAGAATCCACATATTGTACCCGATTTTCTTTAAATTTGGCACAACATCTTATAATCTTACTAGAAACACCTATGTTGAAATTGGGTAAGATCGGTTCAGATTTAGATATAGCACCCATAAAATTACGCTCCCGATTTGACATTTTCCGTTCTAGAAACCACATATTGTACTCGATTTTCTTTAAATTTGGCACAACAGCTTATAATCTAACTAGAAATACCTATGCAGAAATTGGGTAAGATCGGATCAGATTTAGATATAGCCCCCATACAAATGACGCTCCCGATTTGACATTTTCCGTTCTAGAAACCACTTATTGTACTCGATTTTCTTTAAATTTTGGCACAACATCTTATAATCTAACTAGAAATAACTATGCAGAAATTGGGTAAGATCGGATCAGATTTAGATATAGCCGCCATACAAATGACGCTCCCGATTTGACATTTTCCGCTCTAGAATCCACATATTGTACCCGATTTTCTTTAAATTTGGCACAACATCTTATAATCTTACTAGAAACACCTATGTTGAAATTGGGTAAGATCGGTTCAGATTTAGATATAGCCCCCATAAAATTACGCTCCCGATTTGACATTTTCCGTTCTAGAAACCACATATTGTACTCGATTTTCTTTAAATTTGGCACAACAGCTTATAATCTAACTAGAAATACCTATGCAGAAATTGGGTAAGATCGGATCAGATTTAGATATAGCCCCCATACAAATGACGCTCCCGATTTGACATTTTCCGTTCTAGAAACCACATATTGTACTCGATTTTCTTTAAATTTTGGCACAACATCTTATAATCTAACTAGAAATAACTATGCAGAAATTGGGTAAGATCGGATCAGATTTAGATATAGCCCCCATACAAATGACGCTCCCGATTTGACATTTAACCGATTTTGGCTAAACTATACACTTTATATTTCACCTATTTCGTTCCAGGTTTCACTATATCCTCATACAAATGTCCTTTCCGATTTAAAATTTTTTGTCAAATACATACATTTGCAGGATACAAAAAATCTACGTCTTCATATAGTCGGATACCAAATTCAAAGAAAGATTCATATATTTCACAGTAGTTAGTTGCCTAATTCGACAGTTATATTTTCTTTTGTAATTTTAAGTGGGTTGTCTATTTTGGTAGTAAGATTGGTGGATTTAGAAATCCGTCAGATCTAAAAAAATTATCAGCGGCGTGGTTGAAGTCGATGTGAGCCGATGAAATCGGCGGCGACGCGGCTCGTGAGAAACATCCGGCTGCGACGGCTTGTCGGCTCAAAGTCGGTCGGCTTGTATCTCTGTTTCTATAGACTTCATCCTATAGTGGGATACCAAATGCAAAGAAAGACCCATATATTTGAGAACCCCCGATCTAGTTGGATCCATTGTACATATCCTTTGTTCCTGGAAGTATAAGGTTAGAGGAGAGGGATAGGGAGTGGTGAAATGAGGAGAGAGTAAGAGGTGGTTGGAGATGGATAAGGGAGAGATGAGAAGTGAGGATGAGCTTATGATTGACAAAGCTATATCTGACAATACTGTATGTACATGTATTTCTTCGACAAGGAAATTTTATTTGATTTGGACTTAGAGTTGTATATTATAGAACCGTACCGAATATTTGGTTTTTACTTCCGGTTACGCCAATGAATGCTATTCGGCCCCGATTCGGTATTCTACGCAGCAAACCGAATAACAGGTGTTTATTTACTCTTTGCCTTAGTGCAACATTAATAAATTTAGTACTATTGCTAAAATGTAATTTGGAAAACGAAACCACAAATATTGCATAAAAACAAAAATGAAATGATACTAGATCAATAAAACGTATAAACAGGATAAAATCGAAGGAGACTGAAATAAATGACAACAACTAACTACAATACATATAAACATCGTATTTTTTAGTTTTGACAAATGCCACTTTAAACTGATACAAAAAATAAGCGTTTTGAATACGTATTCGGCTTGAAATATCTGCTTCGATCGATCACTGTTGCGTATACGTATTATTACGAAATCCAATATTGATCATACGCTTTGTAACACCGTTTATTATACAGACCGGCTTAGAATAACTTTCTGAGTCGATTTAGCAATGCCCGTCGTTGCCCGTTGTTGTAATCAAATTACAGGTCGCAATTATAATCCGATCTTAACAAAAATTGGCACAAGTTAGTTTTGTGGATCAAGGACGAACGCTATTTTGAAGCAATTTGGTTCAAATTTAGATATAGCACCCATACAAATTGATTTGACATTTTCCGCTCTAGAAACCACATATTGTATCCGATTTTCTTTAAATTTGGCACAACATCTTATAACCCATCTAGAAACACCTATGCAGAAAGTGGGTAAGATCGGTTCAGATTTAGATACAGCCCCAATACAAATGTTGCTTGCATGATAATGTAGATTTTGATTAATGTTCTTTGGTTTATTTATTTTCTCCCGCTATCGGATAAGCTTTGTTGAATAAAGCAATTTTATGCGTTGCATCCGAATAATATATATATTTGCATTTAAATGTTTCATTAAAAACTTTGTGCGTGTGTGTCTCTGTTTTCCACTTTATATGACTATTTCGTGCAAATACCGTCACTTAATGGCGGAATTTATGATTTGACCTATGTATGTATGTATGTAATATGATAATTTATGAACGCTACGAATCCACACGATTCACGACGATTTGAGGCGTTGATATTTATATGAATTTTATGTAAAGGTCGCATATTTTGTATGCCTCGACAAGCTACCGTTGAAGATGTTTGTTAATTCGTAGGCCAAAATACCGAAACCACCAGAAAGCAGCAACCCTCTGAAAAAAAACGAAGAACGAAAATTCTGTAAAATATTCTAATTTGCATTTTGACATAAAATAAATATGAATGTAAATTTACACAGACACGCATACATACATACAAGCCTGCATATGGATGTGTAATCGCTACTCACAAACACCTATGTAAATAAATCCATGACAAACTGTGAACGTCTACAAAAAAGTATACATCACGAAATTTAGAGTTTAAGTTTAGATGTTGTTCTTTTATGATTTTTGGACCGATCCGTTTCAAGGACAAAAATCAAAGAGCTGACTTGTTTCGAATTTTTGATATCGTTTTAAAGGTAAGAAAAATCGCCAAAAGATTATTTTTGAGCTCCAGTAGGTGAGTTATTTGTAGGTAAAATAAATTGATTTTATACTGATGCTTTTAAGGGGTAAAATGGGAATAGGGGGATACAAATGGTACCAACCAGACGACTGCAACTAGAATAATGAAATTCGGTGTATACATTCCTCTGATTGCGTAGACACGCAAAATAAACGGATTTTTCGAAATTCGTGCTTTTTGGGGTTCAAATGGAAAAAGGGGATAAAAATAGTACCACCCAAATCACCGCCGCTAGAGTCATGTAATCCGGAGTATACATTCCTCTGGCTGTGTAGACACGAAAAATAAAAGGTTTTTTCCAAATTCATGCTTTCGAGGGATATAATGGGTACAGAGGGATAAAAAGAAGAAAGAACTATGAGATTCGGTTTGTACATCCATCTAATTGCGTAGACACGTAACATAAAGAGATTTTTCAAAATCGTACTCTTAAGGGGATAAATAGGAAAAGGGGGATACAAATGGTACCAACCAAATGACAGCAGCTATAACCATGGAATTTGGAATATACATTGCTTTGACTGCATAGACACGCAAAATAAACAAATTTCAATATTTGTACTTCTTACTTTTAAGGTAAAAATTGGTTGAATCATGAAGTTAGGTTATTTTGCACTATGTACGTGAGATAATAGATTTTCAAAAGTTATACTTTTGGAATTAAAATAGAATGGAAATACACCCAACTGAAGCACACACTATCTACCAATATTTATGGTATTTAAGCTTTTTTGAAGACATAAATATAAAACTATTTATTTTTTTGAATATACTTGAACTGTTATTTCGATATATATAGTGTAAACGTATTGGTAGCCTTGCATTGTAAGCGTGGTTTGAAATAATAAAAATATTATATTTATTTATAATATAAAATAATTTTTAATATTAAATAATTTTTTTTAATATTTGTTTTGCTTTGGTTATATTAAAAAATATATATTTTCTTGTAATATTACTGCACTTCTATGAAAATCGACCTCTGTTGAATACAGTCCATGTTGGAGAGTATACAAAGTTTGGCCCGGCCGAACTTAACGTTGTTTTTACTTGTTGTACTTTCTGGATTGCTTGGGAGTGATACGAATTTTGGTTTTTTACTAAATCTTGAAAATATTGTTATACCCTCCACCTCCAGGATGGGGGTATATTCACTTTGTCATTCCGTTTGTAACACCATAAAATATTTATCGGAGACCCCATAAAGTATATATATTCTGGGTCGTGGTAAAATTCTAAGACGATTGGCAAAATATCTTATATTTCCTCTAGAAACACCCATGGTGAAAATTTGTTAGATCGGTTCAGATTTATATATAGCTACCATACAAATTTCGTTCCCAATTTGACTTTTTCCGCTTTAGAAACCAGATATTTTATTAGATTGTCTTAAAAATTGGCAAAACATCTTATATTTAAACTAGTAACACCTGTGGTGAAAAAAGGTCAGATCGGTTCAGATTTATATATAGCTCCCATTCAAATTTCACTCCTGATTTGTTTGACTCTTTCTGCTCTAGAAACCACAGATTTTAACAGATCTTCTTCAAATTTACCAAAATTTCTTATGTTTCAACTAGAAACAGCCATGGTGAAAATGAGTCAGATCGGTTTAAATTTATATATAGCTGTCATAGAAATTTCGCTCTCGACTTGACTTTTTCCGCCCCAGAAACCACGTATTTTCAGAGTATTTCTTTAAATTGAGCATAACACGTTATACTTGAACTTAAAGAACATATTGGAAGTCTCGCGTTTACGCAATTAAAGGGCTGTGTACATTTTATCCCCTTTTGTCCCGCGCGCACACCTTAAAAGTACAAATTTCGAAAAATCCCATTTAACTGCACTTCTTCATGGTCAGAGGAATGTACATACCAAATTTCACGTCTATAGCTTAAATTGGTACCATTTGTATCCCTTTTTGTGCCGCTCATGACCTATAAGTACACATTTCGAAAAAAAAAATCAATTTAAATTGCGCTTTTACGTTGTCAGAGGAATTTACACACCAAATTTCACGACTCTGGCTGCAATACTTTAGTTGGTACCATTTGTATCCCTTCTTGTTCCGATCACCCTTTATAAGTACAAAATTCGGAAACTCCATTTAGATTTGCTCTTCTACGCTGTCGGAGGAATTTACACACAAAATTTCACGATTCTATCTGCAATAATTTAGATGGTACCAGTTTTATACCTTTTTGTGCCGCTCACCCCTTAAAAGTACAAAAATGCAAATATATAGCGCTTCTATGTGGAGAGAGGAATTTACTTGCCAAATTTCACGATTCTATCATAAGACTTTGGTTGAAACCATTTTCATCCCTTTTTGTCCCTCTCCCCTTAAAAATACAAATTTCGAAAAATCAATTTATGTTGCAAGTCTACGTTGTCAGAGTAATGTAAATATCGATTTTCACGAATATAGCTGCACTACTTAAATTGGTACCATTTTTATCCCTTTTGGTCTCTTTCAGCCCTTAAAAGTACAAATTTTGAAAAATTCCTTTTGTAGCTCGTCTGCATGGTAAGTACAAGGCACACACACACCGAATTTCGTGTTTTTAGCTACAACCGTTTAGTCAGGACAAATGTTCGATGTTTACAACTTTTTGTCTCCCTAAAAGTAGGATTTTCGTAAAACCCTTCCTTAGTCCACGTGTCCGTCATCCTTGGGAACTACCGTGGAAATTCCATATATTTTTTCTAAATTAGTAATTTTAATGGGCAAAATGGCAATAGAGGGATAAAAATGGCTGAGGGGAAAAACGGCTGCCCCTAAAATAATCAAATTCGGTGTATACATTCCCTAAAATACATGGATTTTTCAAAATTCGTACTTTTTGGGCTTAAAATGAAAAAAGGGGATAAAAATAGTACCCATCAAATGACCGCAGCTAGAGTCATGAAATTTGGAGTATACATTCCTCTTACTGTGTCGACATGGAAATTAAGCGGATTTTTCGAAATTCGTACTTTTTGGAGTCAAAATGGAAAAAGGGGATAAAATAGTACCAACCAAATGACCTCAGCTAGAGTCATGAAATTCGGAGTATACATTTCTTTGACTACGTAGACATGGAAAATAAAAGTTTTTTTTCAAAATTCGTACTTTCAATGGATACAATGGGTACGGAGGGATAAAAATGGTACCAACAAAACGGCAACACCTGGCATAATGAAATTCGGTGTATGTATTCCTCTGATTGCGTAAAATAAACGGATTTTTTGAAATTCGTACTTTTTGGGGTTAAAATGAAAAGGGGTGTACAAATCGTACCAACCAATTGACCGCAGCTAGAGTCATGAAATTCTGAGTATACATTCCTCTGACTGCGTAGACACGGAAAATAAACGGATTTTTCGAAATTCGTACTTTCAAGGGATACACTGGTACAGGGGGATAAAAATAGTACTAGCTAAACGACTACAGCTAGAATGATGAAATTCTAATTGAGTAGAATCGTCGAATAAAGAGATTTTAGGTAGTCGTACTTTTAAGGGGGTAAAAATGTTACCAACCAAACGGCCGCAGCTGGAATCATGGAATTCGGTGTATACATTCCTCTAACTGCATAGACACGCAAAATAAAAAGTTTTTTTCAAATTCGTACTTATTCTTTTACTGCAGAAATTGGTTGATTCATGAAGTTAAGTTATTTTGCACTATGTATGCCAGATAATGGATTTTCAAAATTTGTACTTTTGCAATTAAAATTGAATGGAAATACAACCAACTGTAGCACCCGCTATCTACCAATATTTATTGTATTTAAGCCTTTTGAAAATATAAATAGAAGATTATCTATTTTTTGAATTGACGTATTGGTACCCTTGCCTTATAAGCGTGGTTTGATGTAATTAAAATATTATATTTATTTATAAAATTATTTTTTAATATTTGTTTTTGTTTTGATTTGGCTATATAAAAAATATATTTTCCTATAATATTACTGCACTTCTACGAAAACCGACAACTTCTATGGAATGCAATCCATGGTGGAGGGTATATAAAGTTCGGCCCGGCCGAACTTAACGCCGCTTTTACTTGTTTATTTTTTGAATTGACTTATTGGTAGCCTTGCCTTATAAGAGTGGTTTGAAATAATTAAAAAATTTTATTTATAAATTATTTTTTTAATATTTGTATTTTTTTTGATTTGGCTATATAAAAAATATATTTTCCTATAATATTGCTGCACTTCTACGAAAATCGACATCCTCTGTGGAATGCAATCAGTGGTGGAGGGTATATAAAGTTCGGCCCGGCCGAACTTAACGCCGTTTCTCTATTTTGTCCGTAGCCGTGACATTGTGCGCCATGCAATCTTAAGGCATTGCAAATATTTTTATAAAAAAATAATTTAATTCATTAACAAACAGGGCATCTTTTGTGGCCTTAAAAGCGTCGTCTTAAAAGCGTGTGGCCTTAAAAGCCTCTTAAAAGCGTGCTGTAAATTATAATGGCACTGCTGCTGCTGCTCCAGCTACGGCTGCTATTGAGTATGTTTGCAGTTGTGATGAAAAAGTATTCGACTTTCGGATCTCAACAATTTTTTTGTTGGATTCCCTGGAATTTGTGTGCCTCTAGTCTGTCTGTCTGCCTGCCATGTTTTTTGCCCTAAATATGTGTTGATAAAATATGTAAATTGTATGTAGCCTCATACTCATACATATGCACACTCATTCCATGTCAGCACACACATACATACATAGTCGTATATTCTATGTTGGGAGAAATGTATCACCCGAACAACTCCTACTGCCGCAATGACAACGACAGCTGCCATAATTTTTGAATAGATGTCCCAGTAAATAGATTTCATTACAGCATTATCCATCCGATGTCAGAGGTGGCAAACGGCAACAACACTACCAGAAACAACAACACCAGTAATCAGTATAAATGAAAACTATGCAAATCAAGGTGTTGGTTTATTTGCGGTTTTCGGGTAATGTTAATATATAATGTGTAGTAAACCAATTTACTTGCCTGTGGATTTTTATGCTAATACATTTTCGACAAAGTTATAATACGCGTATATCGTTAACTGAAATCAGAAAAGACAACAAAAATTGCAAATCGATTTTTAACTAAAAGTTATGATGAAAAAATTGGCAAAGCTTTCATTTCAATCTCTAAAATACATTTTTAAATTTATTTCTAATTTAAATTTACCCAATATATCCCTAGTTGCCTTTTAAAAAAATAACGCTGTTAATTGATGTCAATTAAAAGACTTTTAATTGATTCATTTAATTCTTAATTCCATCATTCGTTTATTTTTTGACGACTTTTGGAACCAATACAAATGAATAGTTTTGGTCGATGACGAAAATGCTAAATTGCACTCTGTCTGTGCGGCATGTTCAACATGCTGTAGCTGTGGTATTTTGCCATGGAACAACACAGCTGCTGTTTTAGTTTTTGTACAAAAACATTCTTTTGAAAATCCCAGTTACAAACCAGCAACAACAATTTTTAAGTTTATTTTCCATCGACAATTTGTTACAAAAAAAAAACCAGCAGGAGAAGAAGTGGAAATAGAGAGTATTTGAAAAACATTGACTATCGAATAGCATGTCAACGATGTTTATGCTGTTGCACAGTAGTTCCAAACAACAATTAATGTAAGTAAAAACTGTGTAGAATTTACCAGGGAGTGTGTTACATAGTTTCAACGGCGCTTTGTGGTGGATATGAAAGAGGAAATAATTATGGACCTTCTAAATGACTTAATTGATAACTTTCCAGATCAAGGACGGATACTACTGAATTTGAAGAAAATCGGATATGAAAAGTCTCCATTGGTATAGTCTTTTCCCTACGTGCCCTTGGTTTCTAGATTCTTTGGACTCACGAACAAAATATGTGGAAAACACTAAAACAAAAATTGTAAAGAGTGATTTTTTAAAAGCTATAGGAAAGTTTTTCAAAAAAAAAAAACATACAATTCAGAAAAATGCATGAAACGATATTACGATATATTTGAAACGATAGTACGATCCATATAATTTAATGTTTGAAGATTATTTCATGCAAATGTTGACCTTGACTGCGCCTCAAATGGTCCATCCGCTTATTCCAATTTTGTCATTTCCACGTTTTTGAGTAACAGAGGACCAATTGCTGCGAACGGCGACGAATCGATAATTGATGTCATCATTAACACTGGCCGATACAGCTGCGATATTTTCTTCAGTTCGCACTCTACGTAAGCGTGTTGGTGGTTTAATGTCCAACAATGTAAATTTGGTGCGAAATTTAGTCACAATAGCCCGAATAGCCGCTTCAGTGGGTCGATTAAACTGACCATAAAATGGAAGAAGCGCGCGATGAACTTTCTTAACAGAGCACGCATTTTGATAATAAAATTCAATAATTTGCAAGCGTTGTTCGTTTGTAAGACGATTCATGGTTAAATTATAGACCAAACTGAAGATGTTTTGACAGTGAAACAAAACACGAAACGTGCGTCAGCTGTTTAAACCAGTGTTGCCAAAAAGATAATAGCTAAAAAATCGCCCTTTAAATTCCTTTATGTTTCCCGTTTATACAGTCAGATGAATGTAAAGGGTGATTTTTTAAGAGCTTGATAACTTTTTTTTAAAAAAAAAACGCATAAAATTTGCAAAATCTCATCGGTTCTTTATTTGAAACGTTAGATTGGTCCATGACATTTACTTTTTGAAGATAATTTCATTTAAATGTTGACCGCGGCTGCGTCTTAGGTGGTCCATTCGGAAAGTCCAATTTTGGGCAACTTTTTCGAGCATTTCGGCCGGAATAGCCCGAATTTCTTCGGAAATGTTGTCTTCCAAAGCTGGAATAGTTGCTGGCTTATTTCTGTAGACTTTAGACTTGACGTAGCCCCACAAAAAATAGTCTAAAGGCGTCAAATCGCATGATCTTGGTGGCCAACTTACCGGTCCATTTCTTGAGATGAATTGTTCTCCGAAGTTTTCCCTCAAAATGGCCATAGAATCGCGAGCTGTGTGGCATGTAGCGCCATCTTGTTGAAACCACATGTCAACCAAGTTTAGTTCTTCCATTTTGGGCAAAAAAAAGTTGGATATCATCTCACGGTAGCGCTCACCATTCACAGTTACGTTACGATTCGCATCATCTTTGAAGAAGTACGGTCCAATGATGCCACCAGCCCATAAACCGCACCAAACTGTGACTTTTTCTGTATGCATTGGTAGCTCTTGCAATGCTTCTGGCTGATATTCACTCCAAAATCGACAATTCTGCCTATTTACGTACCCATTGAGCCAAAAATGAGCTTCGTCGCTGAACACAATTTCTTTCTTTCTGAACTTTCTTAACAGAGCACGCATTTTGATAATAAAATTCAATGATTTGCAAGCGTTGCTCGTTAGTAAGTCTATTCATGATGAAATGTCAAAGCATACTGAGCATCTTTCTCTTTGACACCATGTCTGAAATCCCACGTGATCTGTCAAATACTAATGCATGAAAATCCTAACCTCAAAAAAATCACTCTTTACAAGGTTTTCCAACAAGAGGTGTTATTTTGGAATTAAATTGTCATTTTTTGTGATAAATGATCGAATGTTTATTTTATAATAAAGAGGAAGGTATGTCGTTAATAATGAAAAACAACATCAGCCAAATGGCCACCACGACCACGCCTACAGGACCATATCCATTTTATGAAATTTTCCATAACCAAATCGCAAAGTGGCTGCCCTATATCCTCGATAGCCTCACGAATTCTATCATAGGCGTAGACCTTATCATTCACGTGGCCCCAAAGGAAGAAGTCGCAAGGTGTTAAATCACAAAATCTCTGTGGCCAATTGTGATCACCTCTTCGAGAGATAACACGGTCCGGAAACTTTTCCCGTAAAAGAGCAATGGTTTCGTTGCTTGTGTGGCACGTAGCGCCGTCTTGTTGAAAGTAAACGTTGTCCAGATCAATACCATCTATTGGATGGCATCCAACTCCGACCATAAGAAATCATTAATCCTCTATCGATAGCGCAATATATTCACCGTAACTGTTGATCCAACCTCATTTTCGAAAAAGTAAGGTCCAATGATCACGCCGGACCATAAACCGCACAAAACAGTCACACGATGAGGATGGAGAGGCTTCTCAACAATAACTCGTGGTTTTTCCGAGCCCCAGATGCGACAATTTTGCTTGTTGATGTGGCCACCGAGGTGGAAATGGGCCTCATCAGTCAAGATGTTTTTTCGATGGAATTCCGGATCTTTTTTATTCATGAATTTTAATAATTTCAATGCGTTGTTGAATCGTGTATCGTTCCATTTTTATACACTCCATGAGAGTATTATGTCTTTGTGCATTTGTTTGCAACACCCAAAAGGAAGGGATATAGACCCATTGTTAATTATACCGATCGGCTTAGAATCACTTTCTGAGTCGATTTAGCAATGTCCGTCTGTCCATCTATTGTTGTAATCACGATACAGGTCACAATTGTAGCCAGAACCAAACGAAACTTTGCACAACGAAGTTTTTCGGAATAAGGACGAACGCTATTTAATTTGAAATCGGTTCAGATTTAGATATAGCCCCCATACGAATTTCACTCCCGATTTGACTCTTTTCACTATAGATACCACATATTTTAACAGATTTTCTTCAAAATTGGCAAAACATCTTATATTTGAACTAGAAACACCTGTGGTAAAAATGTGTTATATCGGTTCAGATTTATATATAGTTCCCATACAAATTTCGCTCCCGATTTGACTTTTTCCTCTCTAGAAACCACATATTTTATCAGATTGTTTTCAGATTAGGCGAAATATCTTATATTTAAACTAGGAATACCTATGGTGAAAATAGGTCAGATCGGTTCAGATTTATATATAGCTCCCACACAAATTTCATTCCCGATTTCACTTTTTCCACTCTATAAACCACATATTTCAACAGATCTTCTTCAAATCTTTCAAAATATCATATTTTTCAACTAGAAACTTCCATAATGAAAATGGGTCATAGGTTCAGATTTACATATAGCTGCAATACAAATATCGCTCCCAGAAACCACGAATTTTCACCGAATTTCTTCGAACTGAGTATTACACGTTATATTTGAACTGGAAGAACTTATTTTTAAAGTTAGTCTCTTTATTCCATATAGCCCCGATACAGATATTCTTTTCGATTTGACAAATTGGATATGATTAGGAAACATACAAAAATTCTTCCCGTTTTCACTTTTTTACCGAATTGAATTGTATTCGGATAGAAAGTGGAGTGTATTACCCTTTCCTTACTTGTTAGTAATGGCGTAGTTACTACTTGTCAAATAATAAAAGCTTCAAAAGTGACAGCTACCGAAATACCGGGTGATTCAAAATAACACCTCTTGTTGGAGAACCCTGTATATACCGATTTTCATGATTTTACTTCAGCGGTTGGTACAATTTTTTCAATTGCATCCCTTAACAGTACGAATTTCAAAAAATTCATCTATTTTACGTATTACGCAATTAGAGGGATGTACATTTCAATTTTTATGTTTCTAACTGTTGCCGTATCAGTGGTACCATTTTTATCACTTTTTGTCCCATTTCTTCCGCTAAAATGTGTATATAATTTTTGGTGCTTTTACCCTACAAGAGGAATGTACGCAACAAATTGCAAGTGCATATAAAGCAGACATTTAAAAAATAATTGCTTAAATGGAGGTATTTTCAGTCCTTGTTAAGGAAAAAATGTTTACTCTGGGCCGATTTCGTTCACTTTCAATCCCTACCGATCTGCAACCATAAGACACATTTAGGGAAAACTTGAAACTCCTATCTCATTTCGATCGGCAGCTAGCGTGCCTTCAACAGACAAGCGGACGAAGAAACAGTCGGGCATGGCTAGATCGTCTTAGAATTGTACCACGACCCAGAATATATATATTTTATGGAGTCTCCGATGAATATTTCAAGGTGTTGCAAACGAAATGACAAAGTGAATATCCATACCCCCATCATTAGGCGGAGGGTATAAAAAGAGTTGTGTTAATGACTGACTGACTGACTCATTGATCAGACCAATCGGCTGAAGCCAGGGTTATACAATTTTCAGGGTATTTCCCTAATGTGACGTAGACAACTAAGAAAGGGTTTACGAAATTCGTACATGTAGGGGGTAAAATGAGATCAAAAAGTGATAAACGTCGGAGCTTCGTCCTGACTAAACGGCAGTAGCTGGAATCATGCAATTCGGTGTGTTCCTAACACTGGCCATGCAGACGAGCTACAATTTGTACTTTTAAGGGAGGAAAGAGTCAAAAAGGGATAAAAATGGTACCAATTTATATTCGTGAAAATCGGTATTTACATTTCTCTGACAACGTAGACTTGCAACATAAATATATTTTTCGAAATTTGTACTTATAAGGGGTGAGCGAGACAAAAAGGATAAAAATGGTACCAACTAAAGTATTACCGCTAAAATCGTGAAATTTGGTGTGTTCCTTTGACAACGTAGATTGGATTTTTTTAGAAGTTTGTCCTTATAAGGGAGAGCGCGACAAAAGGGGATAAAAGTATTACAGCTAGAATTGTGAAATTTGAATTGTAAACGTAGACGCGTAATCTAAATGAATGTTTCGAAATTTTTACTTATAAGGGGCGAGCGAGACAAAAAGGGATAAAAATGGTACCAGTTTAAGTATTGTAGCTATAGTCGTGACATTTGGTGTGTAAAATCCTCTGGCAACGTAGAAGCGCAATCATAATGGATTTTTCCGAAGTTTGTTCTTCTAAGCGGTGAGCGGGTCAAAAGGGATAGAAATGGTACCAACTAAAGTAGTACAGCTAGAAGCGGCAAAAATTCAAATTGGGAGCGAAATTTGTTTGGGAGCTATATATAAATCTGAACCGATCTATTACATTTTCGTTTGGTTCTGGCTACAATTGCGACCGGTAACAACAATAGATGGACAGACAGACAGACGGACAGACGGGCATTGCTAAATCGACTCAGAAAGTGATTCTAAGCCGATCGGTATAATTAACAATGGGTCTACCTCCCTTCCTTTTGGGTGTTACTAACAAATGCACAAAGACATAATACTCTCGTGGAGTGTACAAAAATGAGTTCAGCTAAAATAGTGCACAGCGGCAAGCACATTCCTTGGACAGTCTATGAGAATGTATAGGAGTTTTCCAAATTACTATGTTAGATTTATCTATATCCACCAAAAGAAAATTAAATAAATACTATCCAACAACAAGTAACTGGCTTTTTCGCATGTGAAGCTGCGGGTTCTGCATAATTTAGTAGTTTAAACATATAGACTCCAAATCGTTCTGTTTTTGTAGAACTATTTTCAACTCAAAAGAAAATAGCTAAAAATTAGTGAACTTATTTCCAATAAATCATTCGCACATGCTACTGTGCATTGATGACCTTTGTCATGTGCTACTTTTTATCCAGGACTATGTATGTGTTGGTGGTTATGTACGAGTATCGTATACAGACACAGATGCGAAGCTGGTATATGTATTTGACAATGTTTTTGTTTTGCTGCTAATGTTGATGTTGTTGATGCCATTGCTGCTCTCTGCCATTAAGCTCTAAACTAAGTTTGTGGCAATGTCCATTTAAATAATTGTTAAAGCTTTTAATTTATTGCCATGTGTATGTGTATTTGGATATATAGGTATTAGAATGAATGTACAGGGTGACCATGTCCGATGAATGTTTTTTCTACAAAGACTACTGTTTACCGCCTGGATATGAAATCAAATATCACATCTCTTTAGTTCGAACACATGTATGCTTGATCACAGATGTATATGAAGAAGGCAATAAAAAACAAATGCAAATATCATTACCTGTATGCAAAACGAAAATTACAATTTTATAAATTTTCAAAAGAAGCAAAAAAATATCCAATTGCGAAGTTCGTATTGAGATAATAATTTTTTGGACTATACGCATATAAATACTTTTCTGAGATTATTTAACTCGGTCATAGGCAAATATAAAAAAATATATTTATTATTTTTATATTTATATATAATATATTTATTACTTTTTGTAGGTGAAAATATTTGTAGATTTACCTTGTAAAATATATATATGTTGCCGCAATAGTCTAAAAGTTTGCCATATAATATATTTTAGTCAAAAGTACCATAATCAATACAAAACTTGATTTGTGATTTTTGTTGTTACGTCTTTTTGCACTTGACGATATATGTTTCACAATTTTCTTGTGTCTTTGGCAAAGTCAAAATTATTCTTCAAAAAGATTCCTGTATTTGGGTCACCCTGCATTTGTTCCATTCCCAAACATGCGTGTACATTAGAGTGTCCTAATAAAGTTGATTGCGGAAAGTTTATAGAACAGATATTCGTTTTAGAGAAATACAATAACAAACTTGCAGTTTTTTTCTAAGAAATCGTTTTTTGGAAATTATTCCGTAAATTTTTAATGGAAAAAGTTATTTGGATATTATTTTGCATGCTTAAAGCAGAGGTTTTTACCAGATGATTTGCAGAATTTTGGCTGCCTAAATGGTATGGAGGTCACCTCGGCCATGTTCAATTTTGAAATTATTGTCAAAAGTAAAATTATGCTCCGATTCCAAAGATATTTTGCACAGTGATGGTGCTGACGAATACCTACAAAAAACATTTCTATACGTATACAGACAGAGTGTGTGATTCTCTTCATCATCCATTACCAAACTCAAAAATGCCTTTGTAGGAAGAATGATAGGAATAGCTGGCTTTCGAATGTATTACATTCAAAAGCACTTCAAAATTGGATTTTTTAAAAAATACATCAAAAATCTTCGACAAAATGGTTGTAAAATGTTATTGATTTTTCACTTTTTATAATCTTATTAAAAACATTATTCCATTTAGTTTTTTAGTTAAAATTATATTAGTTTAAATTTTGCAGCTCTTATTTTCCCCCGAGGATAAATTCGTGTAATAATCATGGTTGTAGGTGCAGAGTAGCTATTTATTGTGTTCTCGTTAATCATCAGTTGTAGTTGCGCATTCACTTCGTGATAAAAGAAAATTTCGTTTCCTTGTGGACTCTTCTTACTCTGCAGTAGGATGAATAAAACGTCTCCTCGTAATGAAAATGTTTCGATTTGTAATTCATCGCAATCTCCTTGAGCGCATTGTATATTTTGATGTTGTTTGTGTTTTTCCTTTTTCTGCCATACATGATAGCTTTAGAACGAACATTCACCTTCAAATGAAAGGGTTTCTTAGTTACGCTTCATCCGTACGTATCTGTTTATGTGAACCTATGGCCGTCCGGCCATCCTTCCATCGGTTTGTTGTTGGTCGTTTGGTTTGGTATGTTGTCTCACTTATCACAATGCGCAAATAATAGATGTACTCACAGAGATATGCATGTTTCAATATCTGGGCTATGCACATATATGTGTGTGTGAGTGCGTGTGTTTGCGCCTGCGCACAGATGATAGCACTACTTGACGATATCATAGAAATCCTTTTTGCTTACGCTTTAGCAGAAATTAAATTGTATTACCAGTTTGTTGTTCTTTTTTCTCTGCGTTTATGCCTTCTTCTCCTTTTGTGTGAGTTCACATTTTTCTAAAAACCATTATCATCATCATCATCACCATCATCGTCGTCGTCATCATCATCATTCGGCCACATCATTTGGGAGTCAACGTATTGATTGTGCTTTTTTTGTCAGAGAGGGGAGAAGGACGCTCGATAATGAATGGTGTTGGAAGCACTGATGGAGATCGTTTGTACCACGTTTAAGAGATATTTAAGTTAGAATAAAAAAATTTACATATATTTCTGCCGAGGTTAATTTCGTATTTTTTAATGTTGTTATCCATTATTTCGATTTTTCTTAATAAAAATCCCACAATTCCTCAAATGGTGAGCTTCAAACTATATATAATGCAAGATTGCTTATAAGATTCTTATTAATCCTCATACAAAATCACACAATTCCCAAAAGGACTTTTATTAATTATAAAGGAATTATATTAATATTAATCATTATATGTTAGATTTTTAAACTATTTATAATATGATGGCTTATTGAATTCGTAATAAACTACATATAAAAAATCCCACAACTCCTAAAACGTGGGACATAAACCCCAAAAATGTGATTTTATACTTAATTTCGATCTAGGATCAGAAGAAACAAATTTTATTTTTAGTAGCTGTGTATATCCGTGAATAAAATTCAATTTGTATACCTTCCACCAAAGGATGGGGGTATACAAAGTTTGTCATTCTGTTTGTAACACCTTGAAATATCGACATGAGATCCCATTAAGATGGCCTATATTCAAAATGAGTTTTTGATGCCAAACTATTTTCTGATTTGGCTGTCAGCTGTCATATAAACTTGGAGAAGAAATTTTTATCTAAAGCCATTTTGCCACGTTAGTTTGTTACTGCAAATGTGGCTATGAACATAAAAATAAAATAAATAAAATGTTTTGTGAATATAGTTACTTAATATTTGGTAGGCACATTCCTCTTAAAGCATAAAGGTGCACAATAAAGTGATTCTTAGAAATACGAAAATCGGTATGTATCTATAATTGAGTAGATACATAATATAAAAGTATTTTTTTTCCAAATTCTTACTTTTAAGGGGTAAATGGGAATAGAAGGATAACAAATTCGATCTAGACATTCCTCTGATTGCATAGAAACGTAAAATAAAGGATTTTTCGAAATTTGTAATTTTAGGGGGGTAAAATGGAAAAAGGTAATAAAAATTGTTCCAATCAAATGGCCTCAGATAGAGTCATGAAATTCGGAGTATACATTCTTCGGACTCACAACATAAAATGATTGTTCTAAATTCGTACTTTTTATAACCTTCAATAGGGTATTATGTCTTTGTGCATTTATTTATTCATTCATACGTCTATGGAGTACAATCCTTACAGACAAGCCATACTTAAATGTAAATTAAATTTAGAGTTTCCTTTAATTAATTATTTAAAGTATATGACAAATCTATGTCATGCTTAAGTATTAAGATATTATACTCCTTCATTGACCTCAGAATAGGCTCAAAAGAAGCATATTTAGTTCTATGTAAAGGAATATTAAAAAATGCATTATTCCTTAGACATCTAGATGGAACATTAAAACAAATAAGACTAAGCAAACAAGGACAATTGATTAGACCACAAATTAGTTTATACAGAAATAAAATTATGCTCTTTGATATACGACTTGATATGGACTCCAAATGAATTAGTCGACACATAGCTTCATACGTCGGCACGACACAAACTAAAGCAAATTTAATAAATTTTTTTCTGTAACCGCTCAATGCGATTACAGTAAATATCCCATAGAGCCATATTCTAATTTAGACCTGACATTAGAGAATTATTTACTATTTCTTCTTATAAACGCAAGTAAAGGGTGATTTTTTAAGAGCTTGATAACTTTAAAAAAAAAAAAACGCATAAAATTTGCAAAATCTCATCGGTTCTTTATTTGAAACGTTAGATTGGTCCATGACATTTACTTTTTGAAGATAATTTCATTTAAATGTTGACCGCGGCTGCGTCTTAGGTTGTCCATCCGCTTAGTCCAATTTTGGCATTTCTACGTTTTTGAGTAACAGAGACCCAATTGGTGCGAACGGCGACGAATCGAAAATTGGTGGTCATCATTAACACTGGCCGATACAGCTGCGATATTTTCTTCAGTTCGCACTCTACGTAAGCGTGTTGGTGGTTTAATGTCCAACAATGTAAATTTGGTGCGAAATTTAGTCACAATAAAAAACTTATAAAGAGTGATTTTTTTGAGGTTAGGATTTTCATGCATTAGTATTTGACAGATCACGTGGGATTTCAGACATGGTGTCAAAGAGAAAGATGCTCAGTATGCTTTGACATTTCATCATGAATAGACTTACTAACGAGCAACGCTTGCAAATCATTGAATTTTATTATCAAAATGCGTGCTCTGTTAAGAAAGTTCAGAAAGAAAGAAATTGTGTTCAGCGACGAAGCTCATTTTTGGCTCAATGGGTACGTAAATAGGCAGAATTGTCGATTTTGGAGTGAATATCAGCCAGAAGCATTGCAAGAGCTACCAATGCATCCAGAAAAAGTCACAGTTTGGTGCGGTTTATGGGCTGGTGGCATCATTGGACCGTACTTCTTCAAAGATGATGCGAATCGTAACGTAACTGTGAATGGTGAGCGCTACCGTGAGATGATATCCAACTTTTTTTGCCCAAAATGGAAGAACTGAACTTGGTTGACATGTGGTTTCAACAAGATGGCGCTACATGCCACACAGCTCGCGATTCTATGGCCATTTTGAGGGAAAACTTCGGAGAACAATTCATCTCAAGAAATGGACCGGTAAGTTGGCCACCAAGATCATGCGATTTGACGCCTTTAGACTATTTTTTGTGGGGCTACGTCAAGTCTAAAGTCTACAGAAATAAGCCAGCAACTATTCCAGCTTTGGAAGACAACATTTCCGAAGAAATTCGGGCTATTCCGTCCGAAATGCTCGAAAAAGTTGCCCAAAATTGGACTTTCCGAATGGACCACCTAAGACGCAGCCGCGGTCAACATTTAAATGAAATTATCTTCAAAAAGTAAATGTCATGGACCAATCTAACGTTTCAAATAAAGAACCGATGAGATTTTGCAAATTTTATGCGTTTTTTTTTTAAAAAAAAGTTATAAAGCTCTTAAAAAATCACCCGATATATCCGATATCTTTCATCTTCATCTTTCACTTAAATATGACTTAAACCACTTGACCAGGGCAGCTGGAAACCTAATTTTAGCTAACTTTAAGAGAAGTGTATTAAGCGGAACCTTGTCGAACGCTTTACAAAAATCGAAGTAAATTGTATCAACTTAGTGACCCAATTCAATGCTATTAATTAGTAAAAACAAATAGATTAGATGTCGTTGAACGATTTTTCATAAAGCCATGTTGAGCTTCAGATAAAAATCAGCAGACAAAAGAGAATAAGTTATCATAGACTAAGTGTTCAAATAACTTGGCAATATTGGATAATTTAGAAATTGGCCTATAATTGCAAATGTGACCCTTAGGACCAGATTTATGAATTGGATTAATAGCGAAAATTTTCCGGCAATCTAAAAAGAAGCCAATATTTAAAGAATAATTAATGATATACTGCAATGGGAAGCTGACAGATTACGAACATTTTTTTAGAAATAAATCTGAAATACCATCAGTATCTAACCTTGCAGATTAATTAATATCAGATAAACCGGATCTAATATCACTTTCAGAAATATTGAAAAAAGCGAAATTTGAGACTGCAGTAATATAGTCCAGAAGAGCGAAATCCATCAACTGTGAACCCGACTCAAAATTAGAACTAACGAAATTAGCTTGATGCTGAGCTAAACTAGCCCGCTCATCACCAATATCATCATTTGTTTGTAACACCCAAAAGGAAATGTGTTACACCCATCGTTTATTATACGGGTCGGTTTAGAATCACATTCTGAGTCGATTTAGCAATGTCCGTCCATCTATTGTTGTAATCAAATTACAGGTCGCAATTATAGTCCGATCTTAACAAAAATTGGCAAAAATGAGTTGTGTGGATCACGGACGAACGCTATTTGATTTGAGGCAAATCGGTTCAGATTTAGATATAACCCCCATTCAAATGTCGCTCCCGATTTGACTTTTTCCGCCCTATAAAGCACATATAGTACATGATTTTCTTCATATTTGGTTTAACACCTTATAATCTAATTAGAAATACCTATGGCGAAAGCGGGTTAGATCGGTTCAGATTTAGATATATCCCCCATACAAATTTCGCTCCCGATTTGACTTTTTCGATCTAGAAATCACTTATTGTACCCGATTTTTTTAAATTTGGCACAACATTTTATAATCGAACTAGAAACACCTATGCTGAAAGTGGGTAAGATCGGTTCAGATTTAGATATAGCCCCCATACAAATGTTGCCCCAAAATGTTTAACCGATTTGACCAAAATTTATATTATAAAGAGTGATTTTTTTGAGGTTAGGATTTTCATGCATTAGTATTTGACAGATCACGTGGGATTTCAGACATGGTGTCAAAGAGAAAGATGCTCAGTATGCTTTGACATTTCATCATGAATCGTCTTACAAACGAACAACGCTTGCAAATTATTGAATTTTATTATCAAAATGCGTGCTCTGTTAAGAAAGTTCATTGCGCGCTTCCATTTTATGGTCAGTTTAATCGACCCACTGAAGCGGCTATTCGGGCTATTGTGACTAAATTTCGCACCAAATTTACATTGTTGGACATTAAACCACCAACACGCTTACGTAGAGTGCGAACTGAAGAAAATATCGCAGCTGTATCGGCCAGTGTTAATGATGACCACCAATTTTCGATTCGTCGCCGTTCGCACCAATTGGGTCTCTGTTACTCAAAAACGTGGAAATGCCAAAATTGGACTAAGCGGATGGACCACCTAAGACGCAGCCGCGGTCAACATTTAAATGAAATTATCTTCAAAAAGTAAATGTCATGGACCAATCTAACGTTTCAAATAAAGAACCGATGAGATTTTGCAAATTTTATGCGTTTTTTTTTTAAAAAAGTTATCAAGCTCTTAAAAAATCACCCTTTATTTCATCTATAAACTTACATGGTGAAAGCGGGTCACATAGTTCCAGGTTTCAATATACACTCACACAAATGTCCTTTCCGATTTAACATTTTTTGTCAAACACATACATTTGCAGGATACAAAAATTCTTCCCGATTTCACTTTTTTACCGAGTTGAATTGTGATGAGAATGTATCGTATAGTCGGCTCCGTCCGCCTTTAGCCTTTTCTTAATTGTTTTTAAATATTTCTGTAGTTTCAGCCTCAATAAAGCCTTAGAGGTGCTGAGGCATACAATTTATCGCATTTAAAATTATATTTGTTTATATGAAATAATAAAAAAATATGGGGAAATAATAAACTTTTTAAAAAATCCCATTAAGGAAATTATTCCATTTATTTTTAATTTTTCCATGACACCCTATTATTCACAGATACATGTAGAAGCCGAATCTAGTTACTTCGCTCAATATAGTCACATGCTAGAAACTGTACGTTGGCAATGCACGAGGCTGTCCACATTCTCGATGCTGTCCACAGTTGATGTTGTTGATACACAGTTGGGGATTTAAACTCTGGCACTTGCCTTCCACAAAATGCAATTTCTCTACAAAATGCTAAAAAGCTTAGCAGCATAAATGAGTTTTTGGTTTAACACAAACATTTCGTTAAGTAGTTTTGCATGAAAATTTTTGCGAAAAATCCAAATGCCAAAAATGTTTGTGATCGGTGGGAGGAAAAGGATTTGATTAAGTAGCTTGACTTTGTGTGTTAAGGCAACATTTGATGAAGTGAAACATTTAAAATGGAAATATTTTCTTACAACCAGAGGCATGCATACAGACACAGATGCTTAAACACAGGATGACATCAATGTTGAGACAGATGTGTTAGTTTGGATAGTGACAATAACACAGAATCACTGTCAATGGCACAAAGCCTTCGAAACTATCTCGTTGATTTAAAATAGAAAATTACATATTTGGAAAATTTCGTCAAAATGGGAGAGAATGAAGGATATTTCTGTGATCGCTTCACATGAAATTACTCTTTAGTGAAAGTAATCCCGATGAAAATTCCAAAAACTTTTTTTTTGATTTTACAGGCTTCAGAGGAAAATGTTTGTCCCTGTAAACTAGTGTAATCTTCTTCTGAAAATTCCAAAAAAACTTTTTTTTTAATTTTACAGGCTTTAGAGGAAAATTTTTGTCCTTGTAAGCTAGTGTAATCTCGTGCTACTTCTAGTCGAAAATATTCCCTAAAATTGCGAAAATCTGTGTTTATTTATATTTCAACAAAAAAATTATTCTCTACTTGATTTTTGGCCACAAGTGGAAACCACCAGATGCAATTAAAAATATACTCAACTCCAAAAGTATATCCATGACCGAGCGTAGACACTCACATGTGCCCGTACAACTTGGCTCCATGGCATATGTAGGGTCTCTCTCATAAAAGTAAATGTGCTGCTGTGTGCAAGGCTCAACTATGTGAAAAGTGCCTGTCTGCCTGCGATGGTATTCGAGAAAATAACTTAACCAAATTGAAAAGAGGACAAACATTTTGGAGATAGCCTCTGTATTCCAGAACATCCATTTCACATTCGTGGTAGCTATATCTACCGGAAACTGTTTGGCTTTGAATTAAAACTAAAATATAGCCGTTTTGAGGGAACTCGGTTGCTCCACCAACCGTGTCTGTGTGTGCATGTGATTGTCTGTCTCGCTGTGCCACGACAACTGTGTGTGTGTTTAAAATGGTTAGCAAAAGGTTAACAAAAAAAGTTGGCAGTAGCAAAATATTTGTTGGTAACACAATTTAGTTTATTTGAAGTTGGGTTTTTCCCCTCTGTTTGCCTTGGTCTACTTTGACTCAATAAGACTGCAACGGAATAAAATGAACAACAAAACAAACAAACCACTGAATTTATACATTTTAGCAACAATTTAAACTTAAATTGTTTTCGAAAAGTACAGTTGTTGACATGGATGTTTTTCTATTTTGGATAAATGGGTTGCATTATAAAAAATTCCACAAATAAAGAATGTTAAACTCGCTTGGTAAGATAAGAACAAAATTCATGAATTCCGATGGTAAACTCATCTTTCATAGTAAGTGCGCTGTGGGCTGCTCGAAGACCCGAAACATCAACACACATTATGGGTGAAAGCGAATGCTTTCGATATATTCAAGATTTAAATACATGAGATTGTTCAATTGTTCAACGAACATAAAACATAAATAAATTAAATAATATATTTGAACATTAATTACATCATCTTTAAAATGATTTTCCAAATCATTTTAAATCATCATCGTTCACTGTGCGTATGAATAATATTATCTTTAGTAAATACTATAACTCATACGTCGCCAGTATTGCGATAATAAAGAGTGATTTTTTTGAGGTTAGGATTTTCATGCATTAGTATTTGACAGATCACGTGGGATTTCAGACATGGTGTCAAAGAGAAAAATGCTCAGTATGCTTTGACATTTCATCATGAATCGTCTTACAAACGAACAACGCTTGCAAATTATTGAATTTTATTATCAAAATGCGTGCTCTGTTAAGAAAGTTCATTGCGCGCTTCCATTTTATGGTCAGTTTAATCGACCCACTGAAGCGGCTATTCGGGCTATTGTGACTAAATTTCGCACCAAATTTACATTGTTGGACATTAAACCACCAACACGCTTACGTAGAGTGCGAACTGAAGAAAATATCGCAGCTGTATCGGCCAGTGTTAATGATGACCACCAATTTTCGATTCGTCGCCGTTCGCACCAATTGGGTCTCTGTTACTCAAAAACGTGGAAATGCCAAAATTGGACTAAGCGGATGGACCACCTAAGACGCAGCCGCGGTCAACATTTAAATGAAATTATCTTCAAAAAGTAAATGTCATGGACCAATCTAACGTTTCAAATAAAGAACCGATGAGATTTTGCAAATTTTATGAGTTTTTTTTTTAAAAAAAGTTATCAAGCTCTTAAAAAATCACCCTTTAGAATAGAACACCATAGTATCCCAGCAAAAAAGAACATGACGTATGAAAAGATGTAATGGATGTGTTGGAAGTACTTCTTTTTTGGGCAAATCATGCATGATTTTTACATGGGGTTGTCATTGGGAGGATTTGGTTCATTTACAGCTGCCCATGCACCGCTTGTTTGATGCTTGCATGACATATTCTCATGGGTGAAAGTCATTCATTGTTGGATACGTTGAAGGGTGAACATTACAAATAGAGTCTCATAAAAATTAATTTGACTATTTATACACTCCACGAGAGTATTATGTCTTTGTGCATATGTTTGTAACACCCAAAAGGATAGGTCGTTTATTATACAGATCGGCTTAGAATCACTTTCTGAGTCGATTTTGCAATGTGCGTCCATCTATTGTTTTAATCAAATTACAGGTCGCAATTATAGTGTGGATCAAAGACGAACGCTATTTAATTTGAGGCAAATCGGTTCAGATTTAGATATACCCCCCATACAAATGTTTAACCGATTTTAGCGAAACTATACATATTATATTTCACCTATTTCGTTCCAGGTTTCAATATACCCCCATTAGGGTTTGGGGTCCGGGAATTCTCGAATCGTTTTTCCCGGGAATCCCGGAAAAATTTGGACGGGAATTCCAGGGAAAAAATTTTCAATTTTCCAGGAATACGGGAAATATTAAAAAAATAATTTATTTATTATGTTGATCATTAATTTAATGTTACCATATAAATTGGAATTTCTAGATGTATTTCAAATTCATATATGTATTTCCATTACTGACAATAATGAGTATTTATTTATATTATTCTACTACAAACAAAACTTTTTAAATTCGCTAAATAGTCATTTTATGCGAAACCCAGCTAGGGGAATAAAAACTTTTTGTGAGGCTATTTGCAGGATCTTTATTGTGTATTGTAAAAATATCATGCCGACAATACTATGGCTTACATAATGTAAATTTTCTTGTTTTCCTAGAAGAATCTAGGTGAATATCTTCTTCAAGAACAATTTACTTTACATATGCAGCCAGAAAGAAATGGTCTAAAAATAGGAATACAATAAAAATTGTTCGCCTGGAAACTTTCAAGAGAAATCTAATAGGAATATAAATATATGCTACGGTGTATTTAAAAGGCAGAATAAAAGAATTAATCACTGGACTATTTCAATATTTTTATTTTTTATGAATTTATTAAATTAATATTATTTTTTTATGTTTCTATTGTTTTTACAGTTTAGAATATTCCCCCTGTTTCTATAAAATATTTTTGTCTCCAGACGAATGAATATTCTAAATTAAATGCGTCATAATATTCTCCGTAAATTAGTTATTTGTTTCTTTAATCGTTTTCAATTTTGAATCTAGTGTAGGTGTCAGTCACTTCTACCCGCGATATAAATGTCCAATTCTGACGATTAGTCAACAACTTTTCAACTTTATAATGAGAAAATGTAATTTATAGTCGGAATATGTAAGTTCAAGATGAGAAATGTAAATTCATAATAGGAGCATGATAATTCATAATCAGCACTGTAAATTCGTAATGCGAAATGTGAATTCATATTGAGAAATATAAATTCATAATAAGAACATACAAATTGATAATGACATATATATAAATACAAAATGAGAAAATCCAAATTGATAATGAGAAAATATAAATTCTTATTCAGGAATATATATTCATAAAGTATAAATTCATAATCAGGAACTCTAAAATTTATAATCGAATTTATAATCGAAGTATGTACGCTTTTCTATGGATATTTTCGTAGAAACACATATTTTATCAATGTTCTCATTACAAATTTACATTTTCTCAATATGATTTTATATTTTTTCATTATGAATTCATATTTCCTGAATATTAAAACGCATTTCCTGATTATGAATTTGGATTTTCAGATTACAAACTTGTATATTTCATTATGAATTGGTATGTTCCTATTATGAATTAATTGTTCTCAATGAATTATGATTTATATATCTCATTATGAATTATCATGTTCCTATTATAAATGTACATTACCATTATGAATTTATATGTCCCTAATATGAATTTACATTTCTCAATATAAATTTGTATGTTACGAATATAATCTTGAAAAGGTGTAGAGTAAAATATTTGTAAAATGAAAAATAATTTGTAAAATATTTTGACAATAACATTCGTTTTTTATTTGTAATATGACAGTATTGAAAAAAACACACCAGTTATTAAATGTTGATATTTTAAACCATATTGAACATACCTATAAATAAATTACTTTTTCCCGGGATTCACGGGAATGAAATTTTTTATTCCCGTTTTCCCGGGAAATGAAAAAAGTCCGGGAAACCCCAACAATAATCTTTCTCGTTTTCACTTTTTTACCGCATTGAATTGTATTCGGATAGAAAGTGGAGTGTATAATATAGTCGGTCCCGCCCGACTTTAGCTTTTCTTACTTTATTTTGAAATATAACGTTGTCCGACAGTCCATATTACACTTGAACCAGAAGATATACATCTGAAATGGAGTTAATTGACGTTTTTAGTTTTTCATTATACCCTCCACTAGGGTATTATGTCTTTGTGCATTTGTTTGTAACACCCAAAAGGAAATGAGTTACACCCATCGTTTATTATACAGATCGGCTTAGAATCACTTTCTGAGTCGATTTATCAATGTCCGTGTGTCTATTCATCTATTGTTGTTATCCAAGTACATGTCGCAATTATTATCGGATCTTAACAGAAATTGGCACAAGTAATTTTTGTTATTCAAGGACGAACGCTATTTAATTTTTAGCAAATCGGTTCAGTGTTAGATATAGCCCGTATACAAATTTCGCTTCCGATTTGACTTTTTACTCTTTAGAAACCACATATTTTACCCGATTTTCTTCAAATTTGGCACAACACCTTATAATCCAACTAATAACACCTGTGGTGAAAGTGGGTAAGATCGGTTCAGATTTAGATATAGCCCCCATACAAATGTGGGCTGTGATGTGATTTTTCTACTCTAGAGACCACGTTTCTTTTTCAAATTTGGCACAACGCCTTACATTTCAACGGGAAACGTCTATGGTGAAGGTGAGTCAGATCGGTTCAGATTTATGTATAGCTCCAATTTTTGGAGCTATTTTTTCGAATACATAAAACACAAGTAAATACGTACGCGAATTTCACAAACAGTATACACAAAAGAATATTACAACCCACATTTTCAGAAAATGCTTAATTTTTCATCAAAAAAGTTGACATAGAAATAATGGCCTACTACTTGTTCCCAATTGTAAATAAAGTTTTTTTGTTAGAAAATATGCAAAGTAGAATTTTGAAGTTGGAACCACTCTAAAACTTATATTAAAAATACATATATTTTTTTAAAAATATGAAATGGTTTTACTTCAAATTCATTTTTGACTTTTGGCCGTTTGTTACAATGAAATGTTTCTAATATGGTACTGCACTTCTATGTAATGTTGATAACCTCTAATCTGCTGGTAATACTGTGGAATGCATCCCGTGATGGATGGTATATACGATTCGGCTCCGACGAACGCCTTCTGACTTCTTTGGAGTTAATTGTGTAACTTTTGAATGGGAAAATATATATATGGCCAGAGTAGAAGTATTTCCAGATGATTTGCAAAATTTTGGATGTCTAGAGGATATGGGGGCAACTGGCTGACCTTCCAAGATTGGAAACCTCGCCAATGCCAAATTTTGAAATGAATTCCAAAACTACAATTATGCACCGATGGCAAAAGTATTTTGCACAATCACCATCATAAATTTAAATTTATCTTTTTGTGGAGCATAGACTGTCAATAATAGTGCTTTTAATGGTATACGTGTTATATGTTATATATATTTGGTTAGCACCATTTGTATCCCCTATTCCCATTTTACCCCTTAAATGTACGAATTTGGAAAATGTACTTTTGTATTATGTATCTACTCAATTAGTGGAATGTACACACCGATTTTCGTGTTTCTAGCTGCTATCGTTTGATAGCTATCATTTTTATCCATTTACCCCCTACAAATTAGAACCACTTTATGGTGCACATTTTTATACACTCCACGAGAGTATTATGTCTTTGTGAATTTGTTTGTAACAACCAAAAGGAAGGGAGATAGACCCATTGTTAATTATACCGATCGACTTAGAATCACTTTCTGAGTCGATTTAACAATGTCCGTCTGTCCATCTATTGTTGTAATTACGATACAGGTCGCAATTGTAGCCAGTACTAAACGAAACTTTGCACAACGAAGTTCTTCGGGACAAGAACGAACGCTATTTAATTTGAAGAAAATCGGTTCAGATTTAGATATAGCCCCCATACGAATTTCACTCCCGATTTGACTCTTTTCACTCTAGATACCACATATTTTAACAGATTTTCTTCAAAATTGGCAAACCATCTTATAGATCAACTAGAAACACCTGTGGTTAAAATGGGTCGGATCGGTTCAGATTTATATATAGCTCCCCTACAAATTTGGCTTCCAATTTGAATTTTTCCGCTCTAGAATCCACATATTTCTACAGATTTTCTTCAAAATTGGCAAAACACCTTATATTTCAACTGGAAACACCTGTGGTAAAAATGTGTTAGATCGGTTCAGATTTATATATAGCTCCCATACAAATTTCGTTCCCAATTTGACTTTTTCTGCTCTGAAAACCTCATATTTTAACAGATCCTCTTCAAATTAGGCGAAATATATTATATTTTTTTTAAAACAGCCATGGGTCGCTCCCGGTTTCACTTTTTCCACTCTATAAACCACATATTTTATCAATTTCAACTAGAAACATCCATGGTGAAAATGGGTCAGATCGGTTCAGATTTACATATAGCTCCCATACAAATTTCGCTCCCAGATATACTTTTTACGCCCCAGAAACCAAGAATTTTCACCGAATTTCTTTGAAGTGAACATAACACGTTATATTTGAACTGGAAGAACTTATTTTGAAAGTTAGTCACTTTAAGCCATGTTTGGATATAGCTCCGATCAAATATTCTTTTCGATTCGACAAATTGGACCAAGTCATATAGCCTATGATTAGGAAACATACAAAAATTCTTCCCGTTTTAACTTTTTACCGAGTTGAATTGTATTCGGATAGAGAGTAGTCGGCCCCGCCCGACTTGTTTCCTTACTTGTTTTTAAACATGCAAATGTGGCTATTAACCATACAACCGTGAATTGAAGAAAATTTTGAAAACTTTTTCATCGTAACAATTAGTATTCCTCTTTAGATTAAACTGTAGAAGAATGATTAATAAATACTCTTTAAATTAAGGATAAAATCAGTTCTTTCCCTCTCCTGAAAAGTTGAGTTTTTGTTCATAGCCATTTTTGAATATAAGCCCTCGATTTTGTAATTAAATTATTTTTTATAAATCCACAAGGAAGATGCGTTTGAAAGGTATTCACACGAATATTCGCGCGTCAAAATAACTATGGCGTAACAATGTCAGAAGTTATGGAATTTAAAAATAGGGGATTCTAACGCTCATGCCATGTCATGGGTCAAAATTGAATAAAAATAGTACCAATTAAACAACAACAGCTTTCTACATTCCTCTAATTGAAATAATGATTTCGAAATATGTACAATCAGCTGGTTTCGGAAAAATCTATCATCCATCCACATATTTGCGGAATAAAACTTCGTTTGATAAGGATAAGGAAAAAACTTCAAAAAATAATTGGGTATTTTCAGTCTTTGTTAGGGAAATATTTTCCCCTCTGGTTCAATTGTGCATATTTTCAATCCAAACCGATATGCAATTATTTCGGAAGAAGTGAACTTTCAACTGACGGGCGTACAGACATGGCTATATCATCTTAGAATTTTACCATGGCACAGAATATATATACTTTATGGGGTCTCCGTTGAATTTTTCAAGGTGTTGCAAACAAAATGAATATACACTAAAACAAAATGAATGTGAAATATTCTACAGTAATGAAAATACTTTATTTTCAGATTCTGAATCTAATAGAAATAATATACATAAGAACAAAGTGGCTAAATTTCCTTCCTTATTGTGTTTCCCCAGCATTTACCGGAAATAAAAGTGTCACATTATGAATGATTATCATCATTTATCATTTTGCTAAATCATAAATCATAGCTGCTTTTATGTTTTAATCTTTCATTTACTTTTTTCAGTAATAAAATCTTATCACAACTTTACTCTCAAGGCAGGCAATTCTTTAAGGTGGTTGCTGCGTCCGAAAAAAGAGCACCTCTTTAATAAACATAATTTATGATCACTTCAAAGTTTCTCTATTTCCTTGTTCCTCCTCGGAACAACCAAAATGAATTGCACTTAATGAAATTTATTATCATGTTTACAGCCGAAACCACTGGAAAAAAGTTAGACGAAAAAAACAAATAAAATTTATTTGCATAAAACCGAGGAGGAGGAGCAGGGTAAAGTCAACCCCACGCGAAACGTGACCGAGGGACGAACTCCCTCAGGTCATGATTTATACGTGACTGAAATACGGAAAATGCTCTCTACCCGGGACGTACGAGTATCAGACCAAATGTCTCATTATCATTGTCATCATCATCATTCTGTGAGCAAGAAAAAAATAAAAAAACGATACTTAAACTTGAAAAACACTCTGTGAACAAATAGGACCAGTAAAATTGTCTGTAGTAAATTATCTCATACTGGGTGGGGGCTAACTACGAGAGAAAAACAAACAAACACAGGCCGAAAGGACCCTTAGAAAAGTTTGCAGTTTCTTTCTTTCTTTAAATAAAATGAAAGCGAAACAACATAAACTATGTTAGTAGTATCCCTCAGTGCAGGGTGTGCAAAACAAAAAGCTTAGGGCTGGGCTAAATGGAATTAAGTTAAAACTATACGAGCTTTTCATTTCCGCTCTGAATAGTTTGTTTTGTTGAGTAACTTCGCTGTGAAAAGGCAGTCTGTGTGTTTAAGATTTATTAAAATTTAATTAGAGTAGATGAGAGCCACTTCAATCAACACCTGCTTCCCGTGTGAATTTCAAATAACAAGCGGTGGGGAAGTTAAAATGGTACAAAGGGGGTGTGTCAATTTCATTCATCTCCGTGTAAAGTCTGAATAAATTCCTGCCAGATAGACGTACGGACATACTTCAAAACGATATGAAACAGGCAGTCCTTTGATACGTTACAGTTTTTAACATATAACCTATCCTAACCTAATAGCGAACAAGAAGGTATCATAATTTAACCCCTACGTTTTTCAAAATTTTAGTAACAAAAGTCCATATATATTATAAAACAATCGCTACTTTGCTACAACCCAGCAAAAAGAGAGCGCCCAATGAAGTGAAGAAGATGTCCATCTTGTAATTGGGAAGTAGTGAAAATTCGGATCTTCACCAATGAATTTAACATGGAGTTGTCACAGGAGTGATATCCTTTATTTTGAAAAACTTATAAGTGATTTCAAAAGTGTTGCAGAGGAACTACTTTTTCACTAGTTTCCATTTCTGTTTTAAAACATCCACCGATACCGGGGTTAGAACAGCGGACCATTAGCATTAAATAAATTAATACTACTTAATTTTACTGATACTATGGAGTATTAATAACACTGTCCGACAAATTACGACTTTTTGAATGGAACAAAATAGTGACCTTATAATTCTGAAAGGTCATGTTGTCCAGCTGTTCTGAGTTTCTTTTTACGGTGGATCAAAGTTTTCATTTTTTGGTCCAAGGGAGCATTAAACAAAACAAAACAAGTGAGGAAAGGATAAAGTCGTGCGGGCCGACTATATGATACACTACACTTTCTATCCGAATACAATACAATTCGATGAAAAAGTGAAAACGAGAAGGATCTTTGTATGTTTCCCACTCATAGGCTAATATGACCTGACCCAATTTGTTAAATCGGGAAAAATATTTGAATCGGGGCTATATTCAAACATGGAATGAAGTGACCAACATTCACAATAGAATCTTCCAGTCAAGTATAACGTGTTATGCTCGATTTGAAGAAATTCTCTGAAAATACGCGGTTTCTGGGGGAACGAAATTTGTATGAGAGCTATATGTAAATCTGAACCGGAAAAACTTATTGTGAAAGTTAGTCACTTCATTCCATGTTTGGATATAGCCCCTAAACAAATATTATTCTCGATTTGACAAATTGGACCAAGTCATATTAAGCTGTGATTAGGAAACATACAAAAATTTTTCACGTTTTCACTTTTTGACTGAATTGAATTGTATTCCGATATAAAGTGGAGTGTATCATATAGTCGGCCCCGCCCGACTTTAGCCTTTCCTTACTTGTTCAATTTACCTTATTTTTGTACTTTATAGTTTCAAAATAGTCACTTAAAAATTTTATTTTGACAGAGAAAGATCCACAATTTCTTAAAAACTTCCTTGGATTCGATTCCCGCCAGAGGCTCTGGTCTGTCGCTGCAGTAACTAGATACAATGGTATTAGTCACCCTGGCTCAATCCCTGGACCAAAAATTAGAATATATATTTACTTTGTATTGTAATTCATATTAAATAATTAAATTAAATAAATAAATAAAAATGGAAGAAAAAATAAAAATTAATAAATATTGTAAACCCAGCTACTTTAATATATTTTCACGATCCCGCTTTTTATACACTCCACGAGAGTATTATGTCTATGTGCATTTGTTTGTAACACCCAAAAGGAAGAGAGATAGACCCATTGTTAATTATACCGATCGACTTAGAATCACTTTTTGAATCGATTTAGCAATGTCCGTCCATCTGTCTGTCTGTCTGTCTGTCTGTCTGTCTGTCTGTCTGTCCATCTATTCTTGTAATCACGATACAGGTCACAATTGTAGACAGAACCAAATGAAACTTTGCACAACGAAGTTTTTCGGGATAAGAACGAACGCTATTTAATTTGAAGAAAATCGGTTCAGATTTAGATATAGCCCCCATACGAATACCACTCCCGATTTGACACTTTTCACTCTGGAGACCACATATTACAACAGATTTTCTTCAAAATTGGCAAAACATCTTATATTCCAACTAGAAACACCTGTGGTAAAAATGGGTCAGATCGGTTCAGATTTAGATATAGCCCCCATACATATTTCCCACCCGGTTTGACGTTTTCCGCTCTAGAAACCACATATTGTATCATATTGTCTTCAGATTTGGCAAAACATCTTATATTTCAACTAGAAACACCTGTGGTAAAAATGGGGCAGATCGGTTCAGATTTATATATAGCTCATACAAATTTCGCTCCCGATTTGACTTTTCCGCTCTAGAAACCACATATTGTATCAGATTGTCTTCAGATTTGACAAAACATCTTATATTTGAACTAGAAACACTTGTGGTAAAAATAGGTCAGATCGGTTCAGATTTATATATAGCTCCAATACACATTTCGCTCCCGATTTGACTTTATCCGCTCTAGAAACCACAAATTTTAACAGATCCTCTTCAAATTAGGCGAAATTTATTATATTTGTCCTAGAAACACCCTTAGTGAAAATGGGTCAGATCGGTTCAGATTTACATATAGCTTCCATACGAATTTCACTCCCGATTTTAATATTTTCACTCTAGATACCATATATTACAAAAGATTTTCTTCAAAATTGGCAACACATCTTATATTTCAACTAGAAACACCTGTGGTAAAAATGTGTTAGATCGGTTCAGATTTATATATAGCTCCCATACAAATTTCGCTCCCGATTTGACTTTTTCCGCTCTAGAAACCACATATTGTATCAGATTGTCTTCAGATTTGACAAAACATCTTATATTTGAACTAGAAACATCTGTGGTAAAAATAGGTCAGATCGGTTCAGATTTATATATAGCTCCAATACAAATTTCGCTCCCGATTTGACTTTTTCCGCCCCAGACACCACGATTTTTCACCGAATTTCTTCAAAGTGAGCATAACAAGCTATATATGAATTAGAAGAACTTATTCTGAAAGTTAGTCACTTTATTCCATGTTTGGATATAGCCCCGATACAAATATTCTTATCGATTTGACAAGTCGAACCAGGTCGTATTAGCCTATGATTAGGAAACATACAAAAATTCTTCCCGTTTTCACCGAGTTGGAATGTATTCGGTTGGAAAGTGGAGTGTATCATATAGTCGGCCACGCCCGACTTAAGCCTTTCCTTACTTGTTATACCCTACACCACTTCGTGGGCTAGGGTATTATAAGTTAGTTTCGCGGCAAATGTTTGTAACACCAAGAAATAATCGAGCTAGACCCACCTTTAAGTATATGGATCGGCTTAGAATCACCAGCTGAGTCGATTTAACCATGTCTGTCTGTCCGTCTGTCCGTCTGCTGTCCATCTAAGCTTGTTCGCACTCTACAGGTCGCAATTGTTGTCCGATTGTCATGAAACTTGGCAGAAGTTATTTTTTCTGGCCAAGGACCATCGGTATTGAATCGGTTCAGATTTAGATATAGCCCCCATACAAATGTGGCTCCCGATTTGACTTTTTCCGCCCTATAAAGCATATATAGTACCCGATTTTCTTCAAATTTGGCTTAACACCTTATCATCAAACTAGAAATACCTGTGGCGAAAATGGGTTAGATCGGTTCAGATTTAGATATAGCCCCAATACAAATGTTGCTCCTGAATGTTTAACCTATTTTGGCCAAACTTTACTTATTATATTTCACCAATAAACATACATGGTGAAAGCGGGTCAGGTTTCCAGGTTTCAATATACCCCTATACAAATGTCCTTTCCGATTTAACATTTTTTGTCAAACACATACATTTACAGGATGCATAAATCCTTCCCGATTTCACTTTTTTACCGAATTGAATTGTAATGAGATAGAAAGTCCGTCCGTCTTTAGCCTTTGCTTACATGTTTGGGAGATGCCCATATGTCCATACTTTGGTATAACCCAAATGGGGCCCCATTCTGATCTATTACATCTCTAGAAACTACATCTTACATCGGATCTTCATCAAATTTTGCAGATCGTGATATTTTTCAACTAGGAATACCTACCGTGAATGAGAAATATATAGGCCCATGTTTTAGACCAGGCCCAGAATGTTGTTATAGGCTCCTTTTTGAAATGTCGGTCCTATTACTACTGTATAATTTGTATTTGTCCGCCGGATAATTGGATCAATTACCATATTCGTTAAATATGACAAAAAATGAATTTATAGTAACTGTATAATTTATATGAACTACATAAAATTGCTTCCATGAAATAAATGGGTTTAGTATTCAAAGCGAGGTACAACGCAGGGAGTGGTGTAGGGTATTATATAGTCGGCCCCGCCCGACTTTAGCCTTTCCTTACTTGTTTTCAAATAGAGATTGTCACTTTAGGTATATCTTGTTATCATATTCCATCATATCGCATTTATAACATTTGGTTTCTAAAGTCAGACAAAAATAAGACTGAAATAGGATAAATGATGGCTGTAAAATCAAAAATTGTTAAAAGTGACCTTAGTAACCCACGTAACTTTTTATCATATAGAGAATGTTAAAATATTTTTTGGCATGTGATTGGTGACTATAATATTGTTGTGACAGAATTGTGAAATTTTGTGAATTAAGAATGTTGAAATAAATGCAATTACAATCGCGAATTGTGGATTTTTACAGATATGTTACAAGCAATATTTGTTCTTAAAGCACATGCAAAAAATCAGCCGGATCCGTTGTGTAGATCGCGAGAAAACTACAAAACAAAACAAGAAAGGCTAAAGTCGGGCGGGACCGACTATATGATACACTACACTGTTTATCCGAATACAATTCAATTCGGTAATAAAGTGAAAACGGGAAGGATTTTTGTATCCTATAAATGTGTATGTGTTTGACAAAAAATGTTAAATCGGAAAGGACATTTGTATAGGGGTATATTGAAACCTGGAACGAAATAGGTGAAATATTTAGCCAAAATCGGTTAAACATTTGGGAGCAACATTTGTATTGGGGCTATCTAAGTCTGAACTGAACTTACCCACTTTCAGCATAGGTGTTTCAAATTGGATTATAAGATGTTATGTTCAATTTAAAGAAAATCGTTTGTAAAGCGGAAAAAGTCAAATCGGGAGCGACATTTGTATGGGGGCTATATCTAAATCTGAACCGATCTAGTCCAATTTAGCCACAGGTGTTTAAAGTTAGATTATAAGATGTTGTGCCAAATTTAAAGAAAATCGGGTACAATATGTGTTTTGTAGAGCCACAAAAGGCAAATCGGGAGCCACATTTGTAGGGGGGGCTATATCTAAATCTGAACCGACAGTACACACTTTCAGTATAGCTGTTTCTAGTTAGATTATAGGGTGTTAAGACAAATTTGAAGAAAATCAGGTACATTATGTGGTTTCTAGAGCGGCAAAAGTCAAATCGGGAGCGACATTTGCCCCCATATATTTAAATCTGAACGGATCTTACCCACTTTCTGCATAGTTGTTTATAGTTAGATTATAAGATGTTTTGCCAAATTTAAAGAATATCGGGCTCAATATGTGGTTTTCAGAGAGTAAAATATCAAATCGGGACCGACATTTGTATGGGGGCTATATCTAAATCTGAACCGATCTTACCCACTTTCTGTATGGGTCTTTATAGTTGGATTATAAGATGTTTTGCCAAATTTAAAGAATATCGGGCTCAATATGTGGTTTCTAGAGCGAAAAATGTCAAATCGTGTGCGACTTTTGTATGGTGGGTATATCTAAATCTGAACCGATATGCCTCAAATTAAATAGCGTTCGTCCTTGATCCACAAAACTTACTTGTGCCAATTTTTGTTAAGATCGGACTATAATTGCGACCTGTAATTTGATTACAACAATAGATGGACAGACAGACGCACAGTGGCGCCATTTGAGTTTTTTCGTTGCAAAAATCATATCTTTTGAACCGAATAAGATAATTGAACAGTTTAAACAGCATATGATAGATAACTGTTCAGCCTATGAAATGAGCGTTTGGAAAGGGTGCTACGCTCTGTAGGGGCCTAATTATGGGTTATCAAAGTTAAAATTAGTAGAAAAATCAATTTTATGGTAACTAAAAAAAAATATTTTTACATTTTTAGATTGTTTTTGTTTTTTTCTTTAGGGTTTTATGTTTTAATTTTTAACCAACAAATTATAAAAAAATATATTTTTTTTAAATTTATTTTTTCAATTTTCTGTAAAATATTCATCACAGTTCGTAAGAGAAGGTATATCTAAAAGACTAACCATTTCTAAACTATAATTATTTTCTAACTCTTTTCTTGACTTCACATGCCGCAGGGAAGAAATAAGTGGATCGGAAGATGCTGCCAACATGTTGAAGAGGTCCTCATTTTGCCTTACCCTTGATGCTTTGAATGTGTTCTGCAATCTATATTTATTATAAAATTTGTTAAGAGACTCCTGTGCTTCTTCAGAAAGCTATCCAATTGGCAAAGACTGGTACTCAATCATATCTTTGCCATGCGCCAATATTTTATGGACGGTCGGGGTCAACTTCTTCTGTGGATACATTTCTGCTAAAAGAGATGTAGTTTTCGACGCATATTCTCCATATTTTGTAGAATTGACATTTTCTTTGCATTTTAAAACATCTAAGATCGTTCCCAATCTTTTCACGATTTGATTGTCAATTCCAGTGATTCTAGTTACTGCCTGGTTTCAGTAATTGTTGCGCCAACTTTCAGTCGTAGAGTAATCCAGGCATTATCCTTATTTTGCAATATATAGGCTTATATTAAATTTACCTGTTCCCTGCATACATATGGATTTAGGCTGAATAATGCAATTTTGTTATTACGCACGTGTCCAAAAAAGATTTGTGCCTACCTGTAGGGACCATAAGTCAATATTGTTCTTGACCATTTGTACGCCAAAGTATTGTTTAAGTGAGGTACGTACCTGCTATTTTCAATGAGTAGTTTTTTCAAACTATTGTCAGTCAAAGCATATAAGGGATGGACGCCATAGAATTTCTGAAACCATGTCTTTTTAATATTTTTTACCTCTAGAAGCCAAACGGGCACGTACGGGCAGCTAAAATTTTTGAATTATGTAAAGAAATAATCAATGAACATGTTTTGCAATTATGGCAAATATAGAAAAATATAGATTTTTTTATTTTCCGTCAAAGTTGAAAAATAGTGAAAAAAACGGATAGTTTTTAAATAGTGATTTACCAGGAGAAACACAAAGCAAACAGTTAATTTTTTATCATTATACATTTAATAAATACATCAATCAATACAAAAAAAAATAAGGCGATTCGTTACCTATTTTCGTGATAAAGGGTGATTTTTTAAGAGCTTGATAACTTTTTTAAAAAAAAAACGCATAAAATTTGCAAAATCTCATCGGTTCTTTATTTGAAACGTTAGATTGGTCCATGACATTTACTTTTTGAAGATAATTTCATTTAAATGTTGACCGCGGCTGCGTCTTAGGTGGTCCATTCGGAAAGTCCAATTTTGGGCAACTTTTTCGAGCATTTCGGCCGGAATAGCCCGAATTTCTTCGGAAATGTTGTCTTCCAAAGCTGGAATAGTTGCTGGCTTATTTCTGTAGACTTTAGACTTGACGTAGCCCCACAAAAAATAGTCTAAAGGCGTCAAATCGCATGATCTTGGTGGCCAACTTACCGGTCCATTTCTTGAGATGAATTGTTCTCCGAAGTTTTCCCTCAAAATGGCCATAGAATCGCGAGCTGTGTGGCATGTAGCGCCATCTTGTTGAAACCACATGTCAACCAAGTTCAGTTCTTCCATTTTGAGCAAAAAAAAGTTGGATATCATCTCACGGTAGCGCTCACCATTCACAGTTACGTTACGATTCGCATCATCTTTGAAGAAGTACGGTCCAATGATGCCACCAGCCCATAAACCGCACCAAACTGTGACTTTTTCTGGATGCATTGGTAGCTCTTGCAATGCTTCTGGCTGATATTCACTCCAAAATCGACAATTCTGCCTATTTACGTACCCATTGAGCCAAAAATGAGCTTCGTCGCTGAACACAATTTCTTTCTTTCTGAACTTTCTTAACAGAGCACGCATTTTGATAATAAAATTCAATGATTTGCAAGCGTTGCTCGTTAGTAAGTCTATTCACGATGAAATGTCAAAGCATACTGAGCATCTTTCTCTTTGACACCATGTCTGAAATCCCACGTGATCTGTCAAATACTAATGCATGAAAATCCTAACCTCAAAAAAATCACTCTTTATTACACCTGAAATCGCAACAAATTCACTAAAAATTGTGTGTTTTTTTGAAAACCGAAAGTCGGTCAATATCTTCTAAACTAAAAATGTGATATTGTTAAGAGTGGCAGATTTGAAATCGTTGAAAAGTTTCCTATAACATGGGTTTATTCAAAACTTCGTCGGCGCTCATGAAAATTTTGATTTTTGCAACCTCGTTTGCTCTACGGGCGCTACTGTGAGACGGTCATTTTTAAATCGATTCAAAAAGTGATTCTAAGTCGATCGGTATAATTAACAATGGACTCGTGGAGAGTATAAATATCATGCATACAAAATCATTAGTCACAAAAATGATCATCATAGCCCACAAAAATGAAAATTTTGCAAAAATATCCAATTAGTATTTATACCTTACACCACAGAGTATAATGACTTTGTGCATTTGTTTGTAACACCAAAAAGAAAAAGGGATAGACCCATCATCTATTATACCGATCGATTTAGAATCACTTTCGATTTAGCAATATTTATTTCAACTAGATTCACCCATGGTGAAAATGGGTCAGATCGGTTCAAATTTATATATAGCTCCCTTACAAATGTCTCTTCCGATTTGACTCTTTCTGCTCTAGAAACGACATATTTTAACAGATTTTCTTCAAATTTGGCAAACTCAAGCTCATATTTCAACTAAAAACATCAATGGCGAAAGTGGGCTACATCGGTTCAGATATATTATAGCTCCAATACAAATTTCGCCACCGAAATTTTTTCAGCTCTAGAAATAGCATATTTGAAGAGATTTTCAGAATAGAAACATCTATGGCGAAAGTGAGTTCAGATTTATATATAACTCCCTTATAAATGACTCCCGATTTGAATCTACCCGCTCTAAAAACCACATATTTAACAGATTTCCATCAAATTTGGGAAAGCGTGTTATATTTCAACTAGAAAACCTAAAAAATGGGTCACCTCGGCTCAGATTTATATATAGCTCCCATTCAAATTTTCTTACAAATACGGATAAAAGTATGAAATTTATTGTATATTCTCCTCTTGTAGCTCTATAGGACATTGTTGGAAGTAGATTAAAAACACTTCCTCAAAATTAAAATGTGCCTTCTACGAAAGTGTTGCCATACTTTCAGTCAGAGTACACTGTACAACAAAAATTGTGTACAACATTTTCTTATGTATTTTAGCCTTCTAAGCTCGATAACGATACAAAAAATATATGATAATTATAACCTCACTCTACAGAGTACAATGGAATATATCATTTGGGACTGAAAAAAAGTGTAACGCATTGAAGGAGTGACTTAAGACCCTAAGTATGTTTGGACCAAATCCGTTTCCGTCCGTCCGTCTGTCTGGCTGGTGTACACGATTACTCTCGAAAGGAGTTAAGTAATCAATTCAATATTTGCACATGGTAATATTTTTCTCAAACTTAGTTTAAGTTCGAAGATGGGCGAAATTGCCAAGTCATTCCATATCAAGCGGTACGATTTTTGACCTCCATAGCTGCCATTGTTTTGAAAGTTTGTGTATGTATTCTTCTCATAAAAATATTGTATGTTTATTTTTAACAGTGTAAAAATTACTACTTTTTCAAAAAGGCATGTTCATTCAATCGCCTGTAACTCATGAAATACTTGACCGATTTTAATGTTATATACCTTGTTTTGAAGATAATTTCAATTACTTGATTTGAAGTGGGATATTGTCCTGGTTCAAGACCATTTTGCATCTATATTTAATAGAATGCAAATTTATTTAAAAATGGCATGGTGACATTTATTACTTGGCTGCAGACTACCACTATCATGATTTCCACCCTGACAAAGGTTTTTTCAAGTGGCTTCGCAGCGAATTTTCAACACCAAACCCGGCCTCTTTAAGGAAATGATTCTCACAAACGAACGGGAAGCACAACTCAACTTGATTTTCGAAATTATTCCATTTTATTTTTAAATTTTAATGTAGTGTTCAAGGTTTAAGAGTAGATGATGGAAAAAAATATTTTTTTCTTTACTTTTTGTAGCGTACGATTGAGCCATCAGAAAAATACACAATATATATTTTTGCATTACCTATTTTTTCTTAAAACCCTAGCTTATGGGATTACTTTTCCACTTAGTTTTTTGTGGCTAGGCTTCCATTAAGATCGCTCGACTCGCCAAGATAGTCTGAATGCACCTCCAGTAAGACACTACCGACGTAACTCTAATCTAATCAATCTTTAATTTTTTAAATTTCCTTAATGTGACTCGAACTTCAGCACAAGGCCGTTGTCATCTGCTTTAGTCAAACAAGTGTTTGGATTTTATTAAACTTTCGGCCATTAGTTAAAATTAAGAAAAAGAAAATCGTCATCCGTGCCTCGGCTCTAATTTCATTTCTCATTAAATTAACTTTAAATGAAGAAAGTTAGTCGTCAATATAAGGATATAATCGACGGCGAAGTGCTCACAATTTGTGCCATAGAAAAAGTCAGAGAAAAAGTTTTCGATTTGTATGGCAGAAAAATGAAATCAAGGCGACGTGAAAGAAACGCCATGAAATAAAGTTCGATTTTAATTGAATTGATTTGAAGGAATACAACATTAAGTTTGTGTAAATAACTTCCTAATGATTTTTACTTGACTTGTAAGTACCGGAACACACACACACATATACACCCACACACCCTCTCACACAATCACTCAAGCGTCTATGACCCCTGCCCCTGCACGGCAGCCGCCACCACAGCATTACAATCATTGACATTAAAACATTACGAGGTACGAGCGAGGCATTACATCAAATTGTTCAACGTGACTTAATTTAAAATTGAATTTAACTTCCAGTACAACGGGCTGATAGGCAGGCTCTAGATCCGAAAAAACCGGTCGTTTATTATAACCGTTTCCGGTTTAACTGACAATTTACATTACGAGAAACCAATTGTTCGCCTCATTGTTATGCTTCATATTCAACTGGTTCTAAGCTCGGAAGCAGTAATGGAAAAAGCTCAAAATATACAAGAGAATGTAACAATTTTGAGATGAAATATATTTTTTAAATAATTGCCAATCATTAAATATAATCCAAATAAATAAATACAAACAAAATTGTTGCTTGACTCATTGATTGAAAATAAATTCGTTTGAAAATTGAGGAATCTTATAATGAGATGAGTACATAGAAACTGATGTTATATAAAAAAGTCGACCGATAATATCTCCTTTTAATGGTTTTTGGCTCCACTATTGATATGTTAATGTTAGGCAATACGTTTACACTATATATGTATATCCAAATAATACCTCAAGTCAATTAAAAAAAATATTCTTATATTTATATATCCAAAAAATAAATATTGGTAGATAGTGGTGGTACAGTTATTTGTATTTCCATTCTATTTTAATTCCAAAAGTACAAATTTTGATTATCTCACGTATATAGTGCAAAATAACCTAACTTCATGGTTCAACTAATTTTTGCTGTAAAAGTAAAAAAGTACGAATTTGAAAAAATCTTTTTATTTTACGTGTCTATGAATTCAGAGGAATGTATACACCGAATTTCATTATACAAGGTACAGACGTTTTGTTGGTACCATTTTTATCCCTCTATTCCCATTTTACCCCTTAAAAAATTTTTATACCCTACACCACTTCGTGGGCTAGGGTATTATAAGTTAGTTTCGCCCCAAATGTTTGAAACACCAATAAATAATCGAGCTAGACCCACCTTTAAGTATACCGATCGGCTTAGAATCACCAGCTGAGTCGATTTAACGATGTCTGTCTGTCCGTCTGTTGTCCATCTAAGCTTGTTCGCACTCTACAGGTCGCAATTGTTGTCCGATTGTCATGAAACTTGGCAGAAGTTATTTTTTCTGGCCAATGACCATCGGTATTGAATTTGGAGGAAATCGGTTCAGATTTAGATATAGCCCCCGTACAAATGTCGCTCCCGTTTTGGCTTTTTCCGCCCTATAAAGCACATATAGTACCCGAGTTTCTTTAAATTTGGCACAACATCTTATAATCCAACTAGAAACACCTATGCAAAAATTGGGTAAGATCGGTTCAGATTTAGATATAGCCCCCATACAAATGTCGCTCCCTATTTCACTTTTTCCGCTTTAGAAACCACATATTGTACCCGATTTTCTTTAAAATTGGCACAGCATCTTATAATCCAACTAGAAACGCCTGTGCAAAAATTGGGTAAGATCGGTTCAGATTTAGATATAGCCCCCGTACAAATGTCGCTCCCGTTTTGGCTTTTTCCGCCCTATAAAGCACATATAGTACCCGAGTTTCTTTAAATTTGGCACAACATCTTATAATCCAACTAGAAACACGTATGCAAAAATTGGGTAAGATCGGTTCAGATTTAGATATAGCCCCCATACAAATGTCGCTCCCGATTTGACATTTTCCGCTCTAAAATCCACACATTGTACCCGTTTTTCTTTAAAATTGGCCCAACATCTTATAATCGAACTAGAAACATCTAAGGTGAAAGTGGGTAAGATAGGTTCAGATTTAGATAGAGCCCTCATACAAATGTTGATCCCGAATGTTTAACCGATTTTGGCCAATTTTACATATTATATTTCACCAATAAACAGACATGGTGAAAGCGCGTCACATCGTTCCTGGTTTCAATATACCCCCATACAAATGTCCTTTCCGATTTAACATTTTTGTCAAACACATACATTTACAGGATGCAAAAATCCTTCCCGATTTCATTTTTGTACCGAATTGAATTGCAATGAGAATTGTTTGGGTGATGTCCATATGTCCATACTTTGAAATGACTTTGGTATACTACTGTATAATTTGTATTTGTCTGTCGGACAATTAGATCAATTACCATATTATTTACCATACTCGTTAAATTTGACTGAAGATGAATTTATAGCATATAAATTATATGAATATAATTTATATAATTTGTATGAACTATATAAAATACTCCCATTAAATATCTGGGTTAAGTAATCAAAGCGAGGTACATACGCAGGGAGTGGTGTAGGGTATTATATAGTCGTCCCCGCCCGACTTTAGCTTTTCCTTACTTGTTTTTTTCTAAAATCTCTTTATTTTACACGTGTCTACGCAATTAGAGGGATGTACACTAGAGCGTACCAGGTTACAAGTAAAAAAAAAAAAAGTTCGCCGTACACCTTCGAATATGAAGTATTATTGAAAGGTAGTTTCAAAAAAATTTTTTTTATTTTTTTATGCCGAACGTAGGGGTCGCGCTTTTACATTTTTCTATATAACTTCTGCATTTATAAACGGATTTTAAAGTGTGATACATCGATGTTTTTGTCCGATTTTTTTGTCTTTGAAGTCATTGAGCTCAAACATGATTCATGATTTTATGCGAGCTTTAATTTTCGATTATTAGAGTGGTACATTAGGGTAGTAGCAACTGAGAAATGATGGGTAAGTACCAGAAGGGGGTGCTTGAGCTCAATGACTTCAAAGACAAAAAAATCGGCCTCGTCGAGACAAAAACATCGATGTATCACACTTTAAAATCCGTTTATAAATACAAGTTATATAGAAAAATGTAAAAGCGCGACCCCTACGTTCGGCATAAAAAAATAAAATTTTTTTTTTTGAAACTACCTTTCAATAATACTTCATATTCGAAGGTGTACGGCGAACTTTTTTTTTGAGGTACGCCCTAATGTACACACCGAATTTCATAGCTGTAGTCATGTAGTTGGTACTATTTTTATCCCTCTGTTCCCATTGTATACCTTGAAAGTACAAATTTTTATTTTATTTTTCTTGTTTACGCAGTCAGAGGAATTTATACTCCGAATTAGCTTCAGTCATTTGGTTGGTACTATTTTTATTCCCTTGTTTGATTTTTAATCCCAAAAAGTACGAAAAATTCGTTTATTTTACGTGTCTACGAAATAGGAGGAATGTATACACCAAATTTCATTATCATATCATAGGTGCAGCCGTTTGGTGGGTACCATTTTTATCCCTCTATTCCCATTTTATCCCTTAAAAGATTAGGGAATGTACATAGCGAATATCGTGTTTCTAGCTGTTGTCGTTTGATATGTACCATTTTTATCCCTTTTTGCCCCATTACACCCCCTACGAATAAAAATCGTTTTATGGTGCACGTTTTTGTTTTCGGGGGAATGCGCATACCCAATATCAAGTAAGTACAACCAGACATATTGAAAAAAATATGCTTAAATACTCTAAAATATTAGGGGTTATTATGGGTTTTTTCAGCCCTTGTGAAGGAAAAATTTTTCCCTTTGTGCTAATTTCGTCCAATTCAATCCCATCCAATCTACGACTATAAGACGTATTTATGCAAAATTTGGACCTCATAGCTCCTTTCGTTTAGATGCTAGCGTGCTTTCAACAGACGGTCGGACAAGGCGAGATCGTCTTAGAATTTTATGACGATCAAGAATATATATACTTTATAGGGTCTCAGGTCGATATTTCAAGGTGTTACAAACGGAATGACAAAGTTAGTATACCCCCATTCTGGAGGTGGAGGCTATAAAAATAAATGTAGGTGCTCCAAATACTCTGAATATTTCATAGTGGGATTTTTAGTAATTTTTGAGTGGAAATCATGTGGAAATACTCACGTGTATTTACAATTATCAGAGCTCGGTGGCACTATTTAAACATTAAAGAAAACAAATTTTAAAAAATTTACATTTGTTTCTCATTAGGCTTAATAAAATTCCGTGTTTGCCCGCCAAAAATTCAATAACAAATTTATAAGAACCACCCTATTTTGACATACGTTTGGATGATATAACATTAACGAATACTATTTTTTAGGAGTAAAGGTTTTGGACGAAATAATTCAATTTATAATATAATTTTCAAAATCTAAAAGAATTTTTGTCCCCTAATGTAATTTTTATTTTTAGAAATTCGGAATCATAAAAGTTATCTTTTATCGGACATCGATGGGTATTGAATGATCGATATACGAATTGAAGTAGGAAAAATATATTTGGTTAAATAATGATTATAAAGTCATCACACGCCCTGTTGGCTGTCTCTGAACTTCGTATAGCGCTAAAGAAATATTTCCTCATATCTAGTTAAAACTTTTCCTTGAAAAGTAATACATGCTTTAAACTTGATTCTAGATCAACTTTCCTCAAACCCAGTAAATATTTACTCAAACTGAGGAAAATTCCAGTAAGTTTTTCCTCAAACCAAGTACATTTTTACTAAATCTAAGTAAAATTTTGCTGAAATTTTCCTAAATCTAAGTAAATATAGTGAACTTAAAATAACTTCAATTTAACTAAAAAATGCAAACAAATGAATTTGCTTCAGCGTATGAAAACTAGTACAAAACAAGTAAGAAGGCGTTAAGTTCGGCCGGGTCGAATCTTATATACCCTCCACCACGAAGTGCATTCCACAGTATTACCAGCAGATTAAAGGATGCCGACATAGAAGTACAGAACCATATTACGAATATTGTGATATGTTTATGCACATTACTATTTTTGTACTATTTCAAACTATAATGTATACTTATGCGCACTGTTTAAAATCTACTACTATAAATAAATACAATGCTGTAATTGTGAAAGTGAACATGCAGAAAATATTAGGCGATTGTCAGTCGCCATTAGGGAGAAGCATTTTCAGATACAGACAAAGTGACTGCATTATTTTGATAAGAAAAGTACAAATTTTAAAGATATCGCCCCATGCTCCGCCCAAATGTTCAAATTTGGAAAAAACCTTTTTGTTTCGATTCTTCATAGTCAGACCACCGAATTTCATGATATAAACTTCAGCGGTTTGGAAGGTCCCATTTTTATCCCTCTTTTTCAATTATATCCCTTAAAAGTACGAATTTCGAAAAATCCCTCTATTTTACGTGTTCATGCAATTAGAGGGATGTACACACCGAATTTCATGATTCTAGCTGTTGTCGTATCATTGGTACCATATTTTATCCATTTTGTCCCATTTCGCCCGTTAAAACATTTATTTTCTTTGTGGTGCTTCCAAGCTACAAGACGAATGTCCGCAACAAATTTCAAATGTATGAAAATCAGATATATAATTAGTAAGTCAAGGCTACCAATATTTTTATACTATGTATATATAATGAAAATAATACTTCAATTCATAAAGTAAATATAAGGCAGCAATCATAAATACCCTTAATACTGGGGGATAGAGAGTGTATTTTCAGCTGCAGACCTTTGGTTGGTTGTAAATATTTCCATTTATTTTAAATTCAAAAGTATACATTTTGAAAATACCTTATCTCTCACGTACGCAGTATAAGACAGCTTCATGATTCTACCATTTTTTGTCGTAAAAGTAACAAAATAAAGTATGAATTTGGAAAAAAATTACGTGGCTATGCACTCAGAGGAATGTATATACTCAAATCCATGATACTATCTGCGGCCATTTTGTTGGTACCATTTTTATCCCCTTTTTCGCATTTTACTCCTTAAAAGTACGACTTTCGAAAATTTCACATACTAGCTGTAGCCTTTTAGTTGGTACCATTTTTATCCCTCTGCTCCCATTGAATCCCTTGAAAGTACGAATTTGGAAAAACGTTTTTTTTCGTGTCACTCAGTCAGAGGAATGTATAACGCGAACTTCATGGTTCTAGCTGCATCCATTTGTTTGGTAAAATTTGTATACCCTTTTTCCATTTTAAGCCCTAAAAGTACGAATTTCGAAAATTTCCTTTATTTTATGTGTGTACGCAATCAGAGGAATATATACACCGAATTTCATTATTCTAGGTGCAGCCGTTTGGTTGGTACTATTTTTATCCCTCTATCCCCATTTAACCCCTTAAAAGTACGAATTTAGAAAAAATATTATATTTTATATTATGTATCTACTCTATTAGAGGAATTTACACGCCAAATTTCGTGTTTCTATCTGTTGTCGTTTGATAGGTACCATTTTTATCCCTTTTTGTTCCATTGCGCCCCCTACAAATAACAATCACTCTATGGTGCCCTTTTATGCTATAAAGGGAATGCGAATTGGAAATATCAAGTAAATACAAGCTAATAAGTTTAAAAAACATGCTGAAATACACTAAATATTAGGGGTATTTTCAGTCCTTGTGAGGGAAAAATTTTTCTCTCTGGGCCGATTTCGCCCACTTTCAATCCCAACCGATCTACAACTATAAGACACATTTAGGAAAAATTTGAACCTCCTAGCTCACTTCGTTCGGCCGCTATCGTGCTTTCAACAGACAGACGGTCATGGCTATATCGTCTTAGAATTTTACCACGACCCAGAATATATATACTTTATGGGGTCTCCGATGAATATTTTAAGGTGTTACAAACGGAATGACAAAGTGAATATACCCCCATCCTGGAGGTGGAGGGTATAAAAAGGCAACATGAATTATTTCTCAAAAGTTTCATGATACTTCTGCCATAAAGACTTGAGGTGGTTGGTTAGAAAAATACTTGAATTGTTTAAGAAATAAATCGCTGGGAACGAGAATTGCTTCTTAGATTAATATTCAAGAATTTTCTGAACAATTTCAAGTGATTTTCAAGTTAATTAATACTTAAATGTGTCTTAAATTTCAGTATACGCATTAACTTAATTCTAAGAAAAAACTCATTTTTTAGTTTAAATTTCCTAAATAGAATTTTTTCCATACAAAAAAGTGTTAATATTTTTCTTACTTAAACCCATGGAAATTGCATTCTACACAACTATAAATTTTCTCAATTGTAAGAATTTTTTATTAGATTCAATGAAATATTTTTAAGTGAATCTACTACCCTATTTCTAGTAAATGAACTATTTACTATGACTTTGAAATAAGGAAATTTTACTAATACTTAGTTAATTTTCCTACTTTTAAGAAAATTTTTACTGAACTGTAGTAAAATTGTTGAACTAAATTGGAGTATGGATTTTACTCAAATTTAGGAATGCTATTTTTCTGAGTGTAAGATTATGTTAGAACGGAATTACCGTGAATTTTACTAACTATCGCTGCATCTTTAATTTTTAATGAAACCGATGTATATAAAGAAGCGGGTTTCCATAGGTTTTCGGTTACAATTCCGCCTACACTAACGCCGGCACAATTGTTCAGTCATACAAATCAATCGTATAAATCTTAATTTGAACAGCAGCAACAACAGCAGCTGAATCGGAACTCAAAGTGAAATAATAATAAATTCCTAAACACACTTCGTCGTCTGAGTTATTTATCGATAATACACCGCATACAACGTTTAAAAGTTTTAATGAACACAGCCCAAGCGTATCCCACCCCAGTCCGCTCCACTCCAACCTGCCCGCCAGTCATTCATTCGTTCATCCGCACGCACACACAAAGCCGCAACCACCATAACGAGAGCACTAAATTGCGGTTTGTTTCATAATCTAGGCATTCATTGTCTCTACGCATTCGCGAAATTGCAGAAGTGTATCAATTAATATCCTTTGTTCGACTGGGGACTCAAACGGTTGATGGAGAATTTATGGGCATAATTTTGGATTTTATCAAACAGTTTCTACATTAGTTTGCCGTCATTGTGGGGCTGTATTTTGCAATTGTTTATGTTTCGCATTGAGTCGAAATTAGTTTGAAATTATCTAAAAATTGGCATAGGCAGAGAATAATTGTGGCGCGCAGAGAACGAACTCGTATCTATGGAGAAGAAAATATTTAGAGACGGGATGATGTGTGACAGAATCTCTGGTTGATGGACTAGGAATTGAAAAAATTCAATTGCAAAATTTTGGTTTTTTATTATTTAACTTGTCCTAAGATTCAAAGGCTTGAAGCCTTTCCATGAACAGTATTTATATATTTTTCTAATATAAAGTTCCTTTAAATTAATCTTCGTCCTTGTGAAATGTAATGAAACGAAACTATAAAAACTCCCCAAAGGAGCTTGGTTGTGGAACCCCTCTAAGCTAGTTGCTTTGTTTTAAGGTGTATGGGTGTGTGTGTGTGGCGAAATTAAAATATATGTGAACAACAAAGGAAGCTAGCTGGTGCTCTTCTTTTACAATCCCTCTTTTTGGTTAACCATTATAAAACCAATAATAACTCCCCGAAGCTTTAACTATTGAAAACTTTTTAAAACAAATTAAATACTTTCTCCGAAAAAAAAAACAAAAATTCTGTTGTTGTCGGGTTTGCACTGATAACCTCAAAAAAGTACCATAGACAAAGTTGCAAACACATATACGCTCACACACACAGCCACACATAATCCTGATACCACCTTTGTAGTCCTTAATATGGACTCCCGCCCACAGCTGTGATGTACATACATACATTCACAAATGCACACACACACACGAAGATAGAGTTTATCGGAAAAAATGGCAAACATAAATATTTCACATTTCACTTTTGGCCAAAAAAAGAGCAAATATTTCTCAATCAAAAAAAAAACTAATACTTCCGGAAAACATGTTGTGCAAAACTAACATTTACAGCCCTTGCAGATAGTGAACAGTGGGCGAACGGAGGTGAGAACAGTTGAGCAAATAGAAGGTTGTCGACAGTAGTTTTGTGATAGGAATGGAAAAAAATATGTTTTGATATAAGTAATTTAGAGACATTTTTTGCAGTATCCACATTATCCTCAACACAAATTTGGCGGACTAGTGATAAAAATATTTCCTTAAATTATTTCAACTTATCCACTGTGCGTGGATAGACGACGATGTTTACGTGGTGGTCTACCAAAAGGTCCAACAATGAGAGTCGGAGAAAAAAAGAGTATATATATATATATATATATATATATATATATATATATATATATATATATACACATATATATATATAAAGGGTGATTTTTTAAAACACATAAAATTCAGAAAAATTTTATTATCAAAATGCGTGCTCTGTTAAGAAAGTTCATCGCGCGCTTCCATTTTATGGTCAGTTTAATTGACCCACTGAAGCGGCTATTCGGGCAATTGTGACTAAATTTCGCACCAAATTTACATTGTTGGACATTAAACCACCAACACGCTTACGTAGAGTGCGAACTGAAGAAAATATCGCAGCTGTATCGGCCAGTGTTAATGATGACCATCAATTATCGATTCGTCGCCGTTCGCAGCAATTGGGCCTCTGTTACTCAAAAACGTGGAAATACCAACATTGGACTATGCGGACGGACCATTTGAGGCGCAGTCAAGGTCAACATTTGCATGAAATAATCTTCAAACATTAAATTATATGGACCGTACTATCGATTCAAATAACGATTTCCTGCATTTTTCTGAATTTTATGTGTTTTAAAAAATCACCCTTTATATATATATATGTGTATATATATATATATATATATATATATATATATATATATATATATATATATATATATATATGTGTTTTTGACTACCCGTACGAATGTTATGTTGGTTTTATTGTAATCAACGTGTATGCCACTTTGTATGGGAGGTACCAAAAGGGGCGTGGCAATAGCACCCATATTCCATGCGAATGTATACTCTATAAAGCATTGTCAAATATCAAATTTCACAGTATTCCGATCATCCGCATAGAAGTTATAACGCTTTAATTTTACGCATTTTGGGTGATTTGTGTGGGAGGTACTGGAAGGGCGTGTCAAGACCCGCCATATTTAGAAGACTTAAATTAAAGCAAATTATAAAAACATTATTAAATACCAAAATATAGCTGATTCCAAAGATCCGTTGGACGTTACATTAGTTTTAATTTAACATAGGAATATAAGCCACTTGTGTGGGAGGGCGTGACAATTTCGCCCACCTTCGAACTTAAACTAAGTTTGGGAAAAATATTACCATGTGCAAAGTTTTAATTGATTCAGCCAGTCAGATAGTCGGACGGACGGACATGGCTCAAACATTCTAAAAAGTCGAGAAACGGATTTGGTCCAAAAATACTTAGGGTCTTAAGTCACTCCTACAATGCGTTTCACTTTTGCTCTGTCCCAAATGATATATACCCTCCTATGTAGAGTAAGGGTGTAATTAATAGGGTTAAAATTCGTCAATGGTTTTTGGGAGATCGATCATTTTCGACAAAAAATGTGGGTATTTATATAGAGCACTGTAAAAAAAACAACGAATTAAATATTTTTGCAAAGGATTTTTCGTGATTTTCTCGAAAAAGGGTCAAATTGACCCATGAAGAGAGGGGCTAGAGGGTTAAGATCTTCCACAAAAATAATTCTCATAAGATTCCACAATATAGTTCTGACAATAAGAATTCTCTCAGAGATAACTTTACAACATTTTTCTCATGGTGTAATTATACTTTGTGTCCTTAATACATATACTTTTTACAATACAAAGTAAATATTCTAATTTTGGGTCGAGGGATTGAACCGGGGCGACTTAGACCATTGTAGCTAGTTATTGCAGCTACAGATCAGAGCCTCTGGTGGGAATCGAACCCACAACCGCCACGCTGATAGCCGAGCACGCTACCAACTCGACTACCGGGGCGCTCATGTCCTTAATATAGTTTTAATTTTAAATAAAATATAGTCATCTAACATACATAGCTTTATTGCGAATTTTATCAGAATAGGGGCACAGAAAAGTCTGATTGGAGTGTGAGTTCTCCATTCATTTATAAATTTAATTACTTTCCCGACAGTTTCACCCAAGAAAATCAATAGCCATCATATACACTGTCATTGTACTATGAATTCTTTCATGAATAATATAATGTTACGTTTTTCCATGGAAAATATATTTATAAAACGTTTTGAAGATCAAAACTAGCACATTGACGAATTTGTCTTTGTTGTTCAAAAAATATGAATTAAAAAAAAAAAGAAAATATTTTATAATGAAAACAATCGATAACACAGTTGTTACACCAAATACTATGACAAGTGTCCTGAAAATGTACCATTAATTGTATAAAGTTACACGCAAGTCGCACTCACTCGGGCGGGGCCGACTATATAATACCCTAGACCACTCCCTGGGTATATACCTTGCTTTTATTACTAAACCCAGATGTTTCATGGGAGCAATTTTATGTAGTTCATATCAATTAATTATATTTAACAAATATGGTAAATAATTGATCCAATTTTCCGGCAGACAAATACAAATTATACAGTAGTAATAGGATAACAACACTTGGGGCCTGGTCCAAAACATGCGACTACATATTTCTCATTCACGGTAGGTATTCATAGTTGAAATATATCATGATCCGATGTAAGACGTAGATTCTAGAGCTGTATTAGAATAGAATGGGGGCCATTTGGGTTATTCCAAAGTATGGACACATATATTTGTCTTTGTGTTCTTAGTTGAAGTATAATATAATCTGCAAAATTTGAAAAAAAAAATCTATGTAAAATTTGCGTTCTTGAGGGGTAAACATTAAAATGGGGCCATTTGTAAGGGTTCTAAAGGGTGTTTTTTATTGGGGTATAGAACTTTAAGTTGGCATCACTTTTTTAACTGGCGGCCATTTTGTCAGCTGTCAAGTGATTAATATTTAGTTTGGTTTGCCATTTCATCATGAACAGGTTGACAAAAGAACAACGCTTGCAAATCGTGCAAATTTATTTCGAAAGTAATGGTTCAGTTCGCGAAGTTCACCGCAAGCTCCGTCCATTTTATGGTCGACATAATCGCCCATCAGAGCAATTAATTCGGTTAACCAAGATCGTGTGATTTGACACCATTGGATTATTTTCTTTGGGGATATGTGAAGTCGCTCGTCTACGCCAACAAACCAGAAACGTTAGGGGACTTGGAAGCCAACATTCGTGGCGTTATTGCCAACATACGGCCCCATATGCTCGAAAAAGTGGTTGAAAATTGGACCTGTAGAATTGGCTATATTCGAGCCAGCCGCGGCGGCCACATGCCCGAAATCATATTTAAACATTAATGGCATAAAATTATCCTTCCAATAAAGCCAAATTGATGGACATTAAAACGATTTTCTTGTATTTTATTTCAATTCGAAGTTCTATACCTCAATAAAAAACACCCTTTACATTAAAATATAGATCACTTTCAAAGTAGGTATTCTTAGTTGAAATATGACAAAATTATATCGAGATTCAATGCACGATGTGGGTTCTAGAGATGTAATAGAGTGGAATGGGGGCCCAATGTATATGGGGGTTATACCAAAATATTCTAGAGATGTAATAGAGTAGAATGGGGGCCCATTGTATATGGGGGTTATACCAAAATATGCACCCATATATTTGACTTTCATAATATGTCTTCTTAGTTGAAATATAATACAAAATTTGATAAAACTTAAATTGTGGGTCGTAGAGGGGTAATAATAAAAATGGGGGCCATTTGTAAGGGCGCTACATTAAAAAGTGGGCCAATATAGATCACTTTCACAGTAGGTATACGTTATTGAAATATAACATGATCTGCAAAATTTTATCAATATCGAAAGTAAGATGTGTGTTCTAGAGCCATAATAGTGTAAACTGGGTGCCTATTTGTATGGGGGCTATACAAAAACATTGACCTATATAGCTGGCTTTCAAAATACGTGATTCTAGTATAAATGTAACATTTTGTGGAAAAATTGATCAAGATCCGATGTAAAATGTGAATTTTAGAGGAGTAATATTGTAAATCGGAGGTACATCTGTATGGGGGCAATATCAAAACATAGACCCATGTGGTCCACTTTCCCGTGAGCTGTTTCTAGTTCAAATATAATACGATCCTGAAAATTTGGTCATGATCCCATGTAAAATGTGTATTCTAGAGCAGTAATATTGTAAATTATAGGGATATTTGTATGGAGGCAAGGTGAACCGATTTTCTCCAAATTCAATACCAATCGTCCTTGGCGAAAAAAGTAACCTCTTCCTAATTCCATGGCAATCGGACCACAATTGCGACCTGTAGAGTGCGAACAAGATTAGATGGACAACAGACGGACGGACGGACAGACAGACATCGTTAAATCGATTCAGCTGGTGATTCTAAGCCGATCGGTATACTTAAAGGTGGGTCTACCTCGATTATTTCTTGGCGTTACAAACATTTGGCGCGAAACTAACTTATAATACCCTAGTCCACGAAGTGGTGTAGGGTATTATTATATTATTAATATATTTCCTTTCTCTGTAAAGTCGCGTAATTAAGTAAGTAAGCTTCCGTCGGCTAAACCGACTTATATACCTTCACTCTCAGATAATATATAAAGAGTGATTTTTTTGAGGTTAGGATTTTCATGCATTAGTATTTGACAGATCACGTGGGATTTCAGACATGGTGTCAAAGAGAAAGATGCTCAGTATGCTTTGACATTTCATCATGAATCGTCTTACAAACGAACAACGCTTGCAAATTATTGAATTTTATTATCAAAATGCGTGCTCTGTTAAGAAAGTTCATTGCGCGCTTCCATTTTATGGTCAGTTTAATCGACCCACTGAAGCGGCTATTCGGGCTATTGTGACTAAATTTCGCACCAAATTTACATTGTTGGACATTAAACCACCAACACGCTTACGTAGAGTGCGAACTGAAGAAAATATCGCAGCTGTATCGGCCAGTGTTAATGATGACCACCAATTTTCGATTCGTCGCCGTTCGCACCAATAGGGTCTCTGTTACTCAAAAACGTGGAAATGCCAAAATTGGACTAAGCGGATGGACCACCTAATACGCAGCCGCGGTCAACATTTAAATGAAATTATCTTCAAAAAGTAAATGTCATGGACCAATCTAACGTTTCAAATAAAGAACCGATGAGATTTTGCAAATTTTATGCGTTTTTTTAAAAAAAAAGTTATCAAGCTCTTAAAAAATCACCCTTTATATACGGAAGGTATGAGTAATACAATTTTATGTAGGACAGGATAATTTGTGTGGAAGATGCTAAAAGGTTCGTGTCACATGATCCCAGCTTCCACATTAATAAAACAATTGTAAAAACATGCTCTAATAGCAAGTCATAGGGATCTCATGCACCGGTATAGAAATTATGAAGTATTTAATATTACCTAGGATAGAGACATTTGTGTGGGAGGTGTAAGAAGTGGCGTGGCTAAAGCGGAGATATTGTTTATGTTGATTATAAAAACATTTTTATGTAATAAATCACAAATGATTTTAACTACCCGCATGTATGTAATTTCGGTTTTAGTCTAACCGAAGTTTATGCCACTTTGTGTGAAAGGTACCAGAAGGGGTGTGGCAATGTCGCCCATATTCCACATGAATGTAACCACTAGAAAAACATTGATAAACATCAAATTACATAGTATTCCGGGGAAAAACCCGTCATATTTTGCACGCTTAAAGTGAGTACAAAAACTTTATCAAATGCCAAAATATAGCTGATTCTGAATATCCGTGTGGAAGTTACATTGGTTTTAATTTAACATGGAAATATGGGTCATTTGTGTGGGAGGTACCAGAAGGGACATGGCAATTTCGCCCATCTTCGAACTTAAAGTAAGTTTGGGAAAAATATTACAATGTGCAAAGTTTGAATCGATTCCTTAACTCCTTTCGAGAGTTATCGTGGACGCCAGCCAGACAGACAGACGGACGGACTTGGGTCAAACACCTTACAAAGGTTTGAAACGGATTTGGTCCAAACATACTTGGCGTCTTAAGTCACTCTTTCAATGCTTTACACTTTTTTCTGTCCCAAATGGGATATACCCTGATATATACCCTCCTCTGTAGAGTGAGGTTATAATAAATCAGGTTTCGGACACAATTTTGTATACCCTACACACCACAGGGTATAATGTCTGTCCATCTATTCTTGTAATCGCAATTGTTATCCGATTCTAAGGAAACTTGACTCAAACGATTGTTGCATGTCGAAGACGGACGCTATTTAATTTGAAGCAAATCGGTTCAGATTTAGATATAGCTCCCATACAAATGTTGCTCCCGATTTAAATTTTTCTGCTCTGGAAGCCACATAATCGAAACGATTTTGGTAAAATTTTGCACAACGCCTTATATCTAAGTTAGAAACATCTGCTGTCTAGAAACCATAAACTTAAACAGATTTTGATCAAATTTGTAGAAACCTCATATCTTAACAGATTTTCTTCACCTTGACGCGTTAGATTTTTTCAGTATATGGATACATGATAGCAACTTTTGCATACATATACTGTGAAGATTTCTTTCTTTTATCCTTTAATCCATATATCAAGGTTTAGAAAAAGCTGTGGCCATCACAGAAGAAAACTGGATTACTACTTATACAGGGTTTTCCAACAAGAGGTGTTATTTTGAATCACCCGGTATTTCGGTAGATGTCACTTTTGAAGCTTTTATTCTTTGACATTTGACAAGTAGAAACTACGCCATTTCTAAAAATGATACGATACAAGCTTCAACAACGCATTGAAATTGGGTCCTTGAGATGAATGAAAATGATCCGGAATTCCATCAAAAATCATTTTGACTGATGAGGCCCATTTCCACCTCGGTGGCTACGTTGCAAAAATTGGTGGTAAAATTGTCGCATCTGGGGCTCGGAAAACCCAAGAGTTATTGTTGAGAAGCCTCTCCATCCTCGTCGTGTGACTACTTGGTGCGGTTTATGGTCCGACGGGGTCATTGGACCTTACTTTTGCGAAAATGAGATTGGATCAACAGTTACTGTGAATGGATTGCGCTTTCGAGAGATGATTAATGATTTTTTATGATCGGAGTTCCATGGTATTGATCTGGACAACGTTTACTTGCAACAAGACTGCGCTACGTGCCACATAAGCAACAGACCGTGTTATCTCTCGAAGAGGTGATCACAATTGGCCAACGAAATCTTGTGATTTAACACCTTGCGACTTATTCTTTTGGGGCCACGTGAATGATAAGGTCTACGCCAACAGCCCAGCGTCGATTCAAGACCTCGAAGATAGAATTCGTGAGGCTATCAAGGACATAGGGCAGCCACTTTGCGATTTTTTTATGGAAAATTTCATGAAAAGGGTGTGGTCCTGTAAGCGTGGTCATGGTATCCATTTGGCTGATGTTGTTTTTCGGCATTAACTGCTTACCTTCCTCTTTATTATGAAATAAACATCCGATCATTTATCTCAAAAAATGGCATTTTTCTTTGAATACCAAAATAACACCTCTTGTTGGAAAACCCTGTATTATGATATCTTACCTTTCAGAGTAATATAACAAGTAAAAACGGGGATAAGTTCGGCCGGGCCGAACTTTATATACCCTCCACCATGGATTGCATTCCACAGAGATTGTCGGTTTTCGTAGAAGTGCAGTAATATTACAGGAAAATATAAATGTTTTAATATAGCCAAACCAAACAAATACAAATATTGAAAAAATAATTTTATAAATAAATATAATATTTTAATTATTTCAAACAACGCTTATAAGGTAATGCTACCAACACGTCAATTCTAAAAATAAATATTCTTATATTTATATTTTCAAAGCCATAAATATTTTTTCATTTTAACCCCAAAAAGTACGAATTTTGAAAACTCAGTGTATTTTACTTATCTATGCAATCAGAGGAATGCATACACCGAATTTCATTATTCTAGGTACAGCCGTTTGGTTGGTACCATTTTTATCCCTCTATTCCTATTTTACCCCTTAAAAGTACGAATTTTGAAAAAATACTTTTATAAAGGGTGATTTTTTAAGAGCTTGATAACTTTTTTTTAAAAAATAACGCATAAAATTTGCAAAATCTCATCGGTTCTTTATTTGAAACGTTAGATTGGTCCATGACATTTACTTTTTGAAGATAATTTCATTTAAATGTTGACCGCGGCTGCGTCTTAGGTGGTCCATCCGCTTAGTCCAATTTTGGCATTTCCACGTTTTTGAGTGACAGAGACCCAATTGGTGCGAACGGCGACGAATCGAAAATTGGTGGTCATCATTAACATTGGCCGATACAGCTGCGATATTTTCTTCAGTTCGCACTCTACGTAAGCGTGTTGGTGGTTTAATGTCCAACAATGTAAATTTGGTGCGAAATTTAGTCACAATAGCCCGAATAGCCGCTTCAGTGGGTCGATTAAACTGACCATAAAATGGAAGCGCGCAATGAACTTTCTTAACAGAGCACGCATTTTGATAATAAAATTCAATAATTTGCAAGCGTTGTTCGTTTGTAAGACGATTCATGATGAAATGTCAAAGCATACTGAGCATCTTTCTCTTTGACACGTTGTTCGTTTGTAAGACGATTCATGATGAAATGTCAAAGCATACTGAGCATCTCTCTCTTTGACACCATGTCTGAAATCCCACGTGATCTGTCAAATACTAATGCATGAAAATCCTAACCTCAAAAAAATCACTCTTTATTATGTATCTACTCAATTAGAGGAATGTACACACCGAATTTCGTGTTTCTAGCTGTTGTCGTTTAATATGTACCATTTTTATCCCTTTTTTGCCCCATTTCACCCCCTACAAATAAGAATCACTTTTTGGTGCACGTTTTTTCTGTAAGGGGAATGCGCATACCAAATATCAAGCAAATATAAACAGACATATTCAAAAAACATGCTTAAATAAGCCAAAATATTAGGGATTATTATGGGTATTTTTAGTCCTTGTGAGGGAAAAAAATTTCCCTTTGGGCCGATTTCGCCCCGTTTCAATCCCAATAGATCTACGACTATAAGACGCATTTATGGAAAATTTGAACGTTCTAGCTCCTTTCGTTTAGATGCTAGCGTGCTTTCAACAGACGGACGGACGGACGGACGGACATGGCTAGATCGTCTTAGAATTTTACGACGATCAAGAATATATATACTTTATAGGGTCTCAGGTCGATATTTCAAGGTGCTAGATCGTCTTAGAATTTTACGACGATCAAGAATATATATACTTTATAGGGTCTCAGGTCGATATTTCAAGGTGTTACAAACGGAATGACAAAGTTAGTATACCCCCATCCTGGAGGTGGAGGGTATAAAAATGTTATATATACGTGAATATCTTTAAACCGGTATCTTCGAAAAAATATAAAGTAAAAAAATGAGTGGGAAATAAAAATAATGCTTATAGAGCTATGACTTCTTTTTGTGGCATTCAGTCCACAAATTTGATTTGGAAGACAGATAAGGAATATTTATTCAAAGACACCCCAGTTAAAATTCCAGCACCGAACTTGTGTCGAATTATATCAAAAGCGGTCTAGACGTTGGACATAATTATTTTAACTTTTTTCGTTTATCCCATTGTGTATCTCGCCGAACTTCTACTGTACCCCACTAATATTTTTTAGCATTTGCTTGGAATAACTAACGTTGCCTTTTCGCAAAATAGAAAACAGCTTTAAAGGCTTAAATAATATGTGTGAAGTTTTAGGGCTTTTCGCCCATTCATTCACTGCCTCTCCTCACTCTCTCCTACTCACACTCTTTTATATTTTAAGGTTCGCACAACGAATTTGGTGTGAAACATGCTTAACGGGTATTACCAACTATTGGATGGATGGGTTCGGTTGGTTCTGGTTATTTCCATGTGTTCTAGGTAATCCTCAGAGCCAAAGGACAAATATAAATGATGGAAATTTTGCATACAGATTTACTATGGTTACACAATCGGAACTGAACTTCTTTTGTACATTTCTACGTACAATTCAATTCAAAAGCAAATGACCTAGATGGATAAGAAATAATATACGACTCTTTATATGTATTACAATATGAAAGTGTATTTACGCCAGTTTGCTTTTCAGCGTATGCCTGTAGCTGTCTCTAGCTCAATATGCCACATTTAACAAAATTAATTTCGAGGTTTTATGCTACTGCTTTTCCTTCTTTGGTCATCTGAATGCGGTTCGATTGTGGTTGTACATTTGGATGGTTTCTCTTTTAATTTAGTTTGCATATGCAGTTTATTTTCCTTTGGGATTTTCATTAAGTTAATACATGCATTATGTAGAAACATGATCAATCTAAATAATTTTTGTGGTTGCAGTAAATGGAAGTAAAAATCTACAAAAGGTCCTATCAAATTTTAATATTTCATAATCGTTTTAGGCGTACGGTACGATATGTCCTATTACCGATCTAGAACAAACATACATATCTTTATATATAAAAATGAATCCGTGTTTGTAAGTTTGTGGGATTGTTTGTTTGTTCTTTATAGCAGCCTAAAGTACTGAACCGATCTTCTTGAAATTTTCACAGTATGATCATGCTGAACCGGTGCACTATGGTCCCAAATCCATTTTTTTGCCAGAAATTCAAAAAAAATTAAAATTGGAAAGTTGTAAATGTGTATATATTTTCTTTATGGCAACACTCCAAGCAATCAAGAAAATATACTGGAGAAAATTAGGTGGCAACACCACAAGCCTGAATGGTACTTAAACTTTGCGGTTCAAAAAAAAGTGGGATTAATTTTGATATAAAGCAGTTTTACGAATTAATTAAAATCAAGACTTAAAAAGAAAACAAGTAAGGAAAGGCTAGAGTCGGGCGGGGCCGACTATATAATACCCTACACCACTCCCTGCGTATGTACCACGCTTTGATTACTAAACCCAAGTATTTTATGGGAGCAATTTTATGTAGTTCATACAAATTATATGAATATAATTTATATGCTATAAATTCATCTTTAGTCAAATTTAACGAATATGGTAATTGATCCAATTGTCCGACAGACAAATACAAATTATACAGTAGTATACCAAAGTCATACCAAAGTATGGACATATGGGCATCACCCAAACAATTCTCATTGCAGTTCAATTCGGTAAAAATTTGAAATCGGGAAGGATTTTTGCATCCTGTAAATGTATGTGTATGACAAAAAATGTTAAATCGGAAAGGACATTTGTATGGGGGTATATTGAAACCAGGAACGATGTGACCCGCTTTCACCATGTCTGTTTATTGGTGAAATATAATATGTAAAATTTGGCCAAAATCGGGTAAACATTCGGGAGCGACATTTGTATGAGGGCTATATCTAAATCTGAACCGATCTTACCCACTTTCACCATAGGTTTTTTAGTTGGATTATAAGAAGTTGTGCCAATTTTAAAGAACGGGTACAATATGTGGATTTTAGAGCGGAAAAAGTAAAATCGGGAGCGACATTTGTATGGGGGCTATATCTAAATCTGAACCGATTTCCTCCAAATTCAATACCGATGGTCCTTGGCCAGAAAAAATAACTTCTGCAAAGTTTCATGACAATCGGATAACAATTGCGACCTGTAGAGTGCGAACAAGCTTAGATGGACAGCAGACGGACGGACGGACGGACGGACAGACAGACATCGTTAAATCGACTCAGCTGGTGATTCTAAGCCGATCCGTATACTTAAAGGTGGGTCTAGCTCAATTATTTCCTGGTGTTACAAACATTTGGCGGAAAACTAACTTATAATACCATAGACCACGAAGTGGTCTAGGGTATTATAGTGAATATATTATGAAAATTGATTGAGTTAGTAGCTGAAAAATTATATTTAACATTTTATGATTATTGTGGTCTTGGAAGAATTCATAGGTATTGTAATTTTGTGATTTGTAGAGAACATAATCTATAAATGTCGTGGACCAAAAGTTATATATATGACTCAACTTGGCTCAAAGTGTAAATGTGAAAGTGTTCGTCTGAGCTTGTAGTTTATGGTGGAATTAATATCTCGTCAGCATTTTTCGGCAAACTCCAAAAATTTTCAGTTTTTGATTAGCCATAGACATATATATGATTATATCTCTGAATTAGTTTTATGTACGAGACCAATCAATATTTTATTTAAAAGGTATTGAAAGTACCTTTAATTTTTGTACACATTTTACTTTATTTCTTGAAATAATTATTTAAATTGCAGTTCAAGGTATACTATTTGTGTGCTATATTTTGCTTTTGTAATAATGTTTAGAAAAACACATTTCGTCAAAATAAACAAATCTTCATTCTTTTAAGCTTTCATAAAGTTTTGTTTTTGGTCACTCTGTACCAATACAGGGTGATAATTATGTTGGTTACATATTGACCTTATATGGGAGGTGGTAGTGGGCGTGGTCCGATCGGCCCAATTTTATTTTTATTTTTTGCGTATGATATGTCTAGCAAATGTGCAAAATTACAAGACTGTATGTTTATTTTTCGACTTTATGCCATAAAAATGGATTTGGGACCAGTGTGCGGTGGTAAAAATAGGCTATATAAATTTTTGATATTTTCATTGGGCGTGGCACCTCCCACACAAATTAGGGATTTATTCGTTTTTTATAAATTAGCATATTCGGAGTACCTTTGCAGCTAGAGTCTTGAATTTTTGTGAATGTTCACTAATTGTTAGTCTGCACAGTTTTGACAAAAATGGGCGGTATTGTAAAAGTGGGCGTGGCACCTCCCATAGTTAAAACCTATTATTGAATATTGTCTGTTCTATGACAACTAGAGTGCTGAAATTTTGTGCAAGTGCATCTTGTGCCAAAAATGGGCGGTATTTTAAAAGTGTGCGTGGTACCTCCCGTACAAAGTTAAAGCTTATTATTGAATATATTCAGTTTTATAACAGCTACAATACTGAATTTTTGTGTGAGTGCATCTAGCATATACCTGCGTAGTTGTGCCAAAAAAGGGCGGTATTGGAAAAGTGGGTGTGGTATCTCACATACAAAGTTAAAACCTCTTATCGAATATTGTCATTTCTATAACACCTAGAGTGCTGAAATTTTGTGTTAGTAGATCCAGTGTAAATAGTTGTGCAAAGATGGGCGGAAAGTGACCGTGTCCCGTCCCATTCGAAATTAAAACCTGTTTTAGAGTATATTCGACACCGAGATTCCTATATTGTTGTGTGAGTTAATTTATTTGTAACCTTCTTAGACAATATACAAATGGGCGGGATTTGAAAGATGGGTAATTTTTTTATTTGAATTTTGTAAAATTACAAAAAAAATTAAACGCAAATTCGGCAAGCGAGTTGTGCTTCTCGTTCGTTTGTGAGAACCGGGTTTGATGTTGAAAAGTCGCTGCGAAGCCACTTGAAAAGATTTGACATGGTCGAAATCATGATCGTGGTAGTCTGCAGCCAAGTAATAAATGTCACCATGCCATTTGTAAATAAATTTGCATTCTATTAAATATAGATGCAAAATGGTCTTGAGCCAAGACAATATCCCAGTTCAAATCAAAAAAATAAATATTCATTCGTCAAAAGCCGACTTAAGTCAAGAAAATGGAAATTATATTAATTTTTTAGTTTTTGTGTTATCTGATTAGTGAACAATTTGATATCCAGCTATTCGATTAAGTAAGTTCTTCTTACGTAGGAAGTTTATAGTTTTGGTTATGGAAAGGAGGAGAATCACACCCAACCTAAAATAAATTTGATTTTTGACAATTCTTCCTTTTTGCCGTAAACTAAAGTTCTGTTCTTCAATATTCGCTATGGAACATATCCATTGATTATAAGTGGTACATATATTACCTATCACAATAAAAACACTATGAAACCTGATTTTAATTTCCGCCTGTGTATCTGCCTGGCGAAGCGGGCGGGGGTTCAGCTAGTAAAATATATAATACATACGTGATTCCTTCTTGTAGGGGGTGAACAAAGGCGGATAGAATTTTCACTTTTAATAGGGAAAATGGAATGCAAAATAATGGATTTTCGAAAATTTGTACTATTTGGAAAAAATGGATTGGAAGTTCTACAATGGCTGTATGAAATTCGTAGTGCTTGCTGCTGGGCGAAATCGGACTAGAGGGAAAAGGATATCTCTAACAATGACTGAAAATTCGCCTTAGAACCCAGAACATTTAGGATATTTAAGCACTCTTGTGAAATTGATGTTGTAAAGGGTGGTTAAATTGTAAGGGCCGATGTTGAATGTGAAGCACACCTAAACGTCAAGTTTTTTCTGGCATTTCATTTGACATTTCTCAATTTCAGACTAATTCAATTTGCACCATGGAAAGATACACAGTCGAGCAACGCGTCAAAATTATTCAGGCTTATTATGAAAATTGGCGTTCAAATCAAAATGCATATCGTGCACTTCGGTCAATTTAATCGAAAAAATTTGAGCAAATGGGGTCTGTAGGAGATGTGAAAACACCAGTGCATGCTCGTACAGCTCGTACTGTAGAAAATATTGGGATAGTGGCGGGATAGTGTGGCTGAAGAGCCGTCCACCTCAACTCGTCGTCGTGCCCAACAATTGCACCTCTCACGCTTGTCGTTGATGAACATTATGCATAAAGACTTGCATTTACACGCTTACAAGGTGCAATTGAATCAAGAACTAAAGCCTCTTGACCATTCCAAACGTCGTCAATGGTCAGAATGGTGGCAAGAAATGGCAACAGTGGATGATCAATTTTCGAATAAAATCATCTTCAGTGATGAGGCACATTTTCACCTCGGTGCCAGGACGGTGCCACTTGCCACACAGCTAACGAAACAATGGCTCTTTTGAGCGACAAATTCAATGGCCGTGTTTTTCTCACTTGGTGGTGATGTCAATTGGCCGCCAAGATCATGTGATTTGAAACCGTTGGACTTCTTTCTTTGGGGTTATTTGAAAGAAAAGGTGTACGTCGATAAGCCAGCAACAATTCAAGAGCTAAAGGAAGAGATAATTCGGCACATTAACGGCGTAGGATCACAATTATGCTGCAGCGTCATCGAAAATTTGGACCATCGGATGGAGGTGTGCCGACGAGGTCGCAGCGGCCATTTGGCCGATATTTTGTTCCATACTTAATTGAACCATACCAATATTATCATAATAATTTCCTAAATAATTTGTGTTTTATTCAAAATCAATATCGGCCCTTAAAATTTAAAAACCCTTTTTAATAATTATTTGAATCCAATAGAGGTATTATTTTATTATATTTATATAGTGGGCGTAGTTTAAAATTATTTAAATTTCATTTAAGGTAAACATTTTATGATATGATACATTTGTATTTTTTTTACTTTTCTACTGCCATTTTGCCATTTTCTCAGTATCATTGTAAATTTCTAGATCTCACTTTATAAAGGGTGATTTTTTAAGAGCTTGATAACTTTTTTTTAAAAAAAAACGCATAAAATTTGCAAAATCTCATCGGTTCTTTATTTGAAACGTTAGATTGGTCCATGACATTTACTTTTTGAAGATAATTTCATTTAAATGTTGACCGCGGCTGCGTCTTAGGTGGTCCATCCGCTTAGTCCAATTTTGGCATTTCCACGTTTTTGAGTAACAGAGACCCAATTGGTGCGAACGGCGACGAATCGAAAATTGGTGGTCATCATTAACACTGGCCTATACAGCTGCGATATTTTCTTCAGTTCGCACTCTACGTAAGCGTGTTGGTGGTTTAATGTCCAACAATGTAAATTTGGTGCGAAATTTAGTCACAATAGCCCGAATAGCCGCTTCAGTGGGTCGATTAAACTGACCATAAAATGGAAGCGCGCAATGAACTTTCTTAACAGAGCACGCATTTTGATAATAAAATTCAATAATTTGCAAGCGTTGTTCGTTTGTAAGACGATTCATGATGAAATGTCAAAGCATACTGAGCATCTTTCTCTTTGACACCATGTCTGAAATCCTACGTGATCTGTCAAATACTAATGCATGAAAATCCTAACCTCAAAAAAATCACTCTTTACTTGCCATAGTAGTTCGTCAATCAATGGTATATTTGCACACATTTTACATTGGTTACCTTTAGACCGAAAACAAACCACTTCATCATCGTATGAAGTGATATTCATGTGTTCATATTAAGTAATTACTTACTGACGTACATATACATATAATGTATATTGACTGTGCATAAATATTTAACGAACATCGGAAATAAATACTACATATAACTGAAAACATCTGTAAATACTTTCATTCCCACACGCACACACACACGGACACAAGTTGATTTAATTCACTTTTATTATGACTTGAGAGTAACGATATCAATCAAATCCAGTGACGGACTAGGACACCCATCTGACCTGGTCATAGGTGAATTTGTTGGCCTTTCGTTTATTACTATTCCCAGAAGGTCGATAACTTCCATAGATTTGCTCCAATTAGGCCTTGTCGTCTTGCTTAAGATGCCAGCACTTATAAAAACAAGTAAGTAAACTTCAGTCGGCTAAACCGACGTATATATACCCTCACTCTCAGAGAACATATATACCGAAACAAATTTGTTTTATTTGATTTATTTATTTCAACTTGTAATTCAAAGCCATCGGGCCAATTTAAAACAAATTACAAAATGCATATATATTACTTTTTTAACATGGCTAAAAAAACTACTCAACAAAATTCAAAAATTGTATGTAGGGCAGGATAATTTGTGTGGAAGGCGCTAGGACGTTCGTGTCACATAATACCAACTTCCACATATACAAAACAATTGTAAAAACCTGATCAAATATCAATTCATAGTCGAGTCCATGCATGCACCAGTATAGAATTTATGAAGGATTTAATTTTACCTAAAATATAGACAATTGTGTGGGAGCTACAAGAAGGGGCGTGGCTAAAGCGTAAATATTTATTTGGTTTAAAGTAATTATAAAAGCTTTTTCAAATATCAAATTGCAAATGATTTTGATTTCCCGTACGGATGTTATATCGGTTTTATTGTAACCAAAGTATATGTCACTTTGTGTGGGAGCTACCAGAAGGCTTGTGGCAATTTCGCCCATATTCCATGCGAATGTAACCACTAAAAAAGCATTGCTAAATATCAAATTCACAGCATTCCGATCATCCTTATAGAAGTTATAATTTAATATTACGTAGTTTTGTGTGGGAGTTATTGGAAGGGGCGTGTCAAAACCCGTCATATTTAGTACACTTTAAGTGATTATAAAAACACCAAATACCAAAATTTAGCTGATTCCGCTTATCCGTATGGAAGTTACATGGGGTTGGGATATAGGCTATCTGTGTGGGAGGTACCAGAAGGGGCGTGGCAATTTCCCCCATCTTCGAACTTAAACTAAGTTTCGGAAAAATATTACAATGTGCAAATTTTGAATCGATTTCTTAACTCCTTTCGAGAGCTATCGTGTACACCAGCCAGCCAGACGGACGGACATGACTTAAACACCTTTAAAAGTCGTGAAACGGATTTGGTTCAAACATACTTGGGGTCTTAAGTCACTACTTCAATGCGTTGCACTTTTTTGCTGTCCCAAATGATATATATAGGATATATACTACTCTGTAGAGTGAGGGTATAAATATAATATTTCAATATTTCTCAAAAAATAATAAATAAAAATTTAGAAAAAACAAGTAAAAACGGCGTTTATATACCCTCCACCATGGAGTGCATTCCACAGAGTTTCTCTCCCCTATATCCCCTTTTTTCATTTTAACCCCAAAAAGTACGAATTTCGAAAAATCTGTTTATTTTAAGTGTTTACACAGTCAGAGGAATGTATACTCCGAATTTCATGACTCTAGCTGCGGTCATTTGATTGGTACTATTTTTATCCCATTTTTTCATTTTAACCCCAAAAAGTACGAATTTTGAAAAATCCGTGTATTTGACTTGTCTATGCAATCAGAGGAATGTATACACCGAATTTCAATATTCTAGGTACAGCCGTTTGGTTGGTACCATTTTTATCCCTCTATTCCCATTTTACCCCTTAAAATTACGAATTAGGAAAAAATACTTTTATATTATGTATCTACTCAATTAGAGGAATGTACACACCGAATTTCGTGTTTCTAGCTGTTGTCGTTGTATATGTATCATTTTTTCCCTTTTTTGCCCCATTTCACCCCCTACAAATTAGAACCACTTTATGGTGCACTTTTTGCTATAAGGGGAGTGCGCATACCAAATATCAAGCAAATATAAACAGACATATTCAAAAAACATGCTTAAATACGCTAAAATATTAGGGATTAGTATGGGTATTTTTAGTCCTTGTTAGGGAAAAATTTTTCCCTTTGGGCCGATTTCACCCACTTTCAATCCCAACCGATCTTCGAGTAAAAGACACATTTTTGGGAAAGTTGGGACGTTCTAGCACCTTTTGTTTAGATGCTAGCGTGCTTTCAACAGACGAACGGAAGGACATGGCTGGATCGTCTTAGAATTTAGAATCAGGAATATATATACTTTATAGGGTCGATATTTCAAGGTGTTACAAACGGAATGACAAAGTTAGTATACCCCCATCCTGGAGGTGGAGGGTATAAAAATTATTTTGTGTCTACAAATAGTGTCATAACATAATTGAACTAGTCATTTTCTCCGATTTTTCGATTTTTTTATGATTTTTTCGTGCCATCAAAAATACATTTATTCGATTTTTTGTTACAATTTTTGAAGACTTTTCTTACTTCACAAAACCGCAAAATTTGTGTCCATCATAATTACCTTTAAAAGAACGTATAAGGGGGTGTGATCGGGCCAATATTTCCAAAAAAAGGTTCCTTCGACGCAAATTTGAATTTTAGTAAAAATCAATTTTAATTTTCTTTCTCGAATTTAGAAAGTCTAAATACCACAATTATTTCTCCACTAATAGCATCGAACTATGAAATATAATATATATTATATATATATATATATATATATATATATATATATATATATATATATATATATAATATAAGACTTAATTTGTTTGTTTTTGCTAAGTCTGAACTTTCCTTTTTATTCATTTTGAGCCACACCTACTCGTGAGATTGTTGTAATTTATATAAATATAATTTAATCTTCTGCTTCAAGTTATCCTCCCCCCAAAACTACTGGCCTTAAATGCCTTGCAGATAATCCGGCCCTGGCACATCCACTTGCATTTTTATTATCAAATACAAACTTCATGTGCATTTAATTAATTAAATGTACCAATTCCAATATAAACAAAACAGACATACAAATTGGCATATACTATGTATGCATGTACCTTCATTCAGTTGTGCACATGTATTTATTCATGTATGTAAAGGGTGATTTTTTAAGAGCTTTATAACTTTTTTTTAAAAAAAAAACGCATAAAATTTGCAAAATCTCATCGGTTCTTTATTTGAAACGTTAGATTGGTCCATGACATTTACTTTTTGAAGATAATTTCATTTAAATGTTGACCGCGGCTGCGTCTTAGGTGGTCTATTCGGAAAGTCCAATTTTGGCATTTCCACGTTTTTGAGTAACAGAGGCCCAATTGCTGCGAACGGCGACGAATCGATAATTGATGGTCATCATTAACACTGGCCGATACAGCTGCGATATTTTCTTCAGTTCGAACTCTACGAAAGCGTGTTGGTGGTTTAATGTCCAACAATGTAAATTTGGTGCGAAATTTAGTCACAATAGCCCGAATAGCCGCTTCAGTGGGTCGATTAAACTGACCATAAAATGGAAGCGCGCGATGAAATTTCTTAACAGAGCACGCATTTTGATAATAAAATTCAATAATTTGCAAGCGTTGTTCGGTTGTAAGTCTATTCATGATGAAATGTCAAAGCATACTGAGCATCTTTCTCTTTGACACCATGTCTGAAATCCCACGTGATCTGTCAAATACTAATGCATGAAAATCCTAACCTCAAAAAAATCACTCTTTACATGTGTCAGTAAGTGCACACATGATGCTATGCCATGCTCTAACTTAAAATAATGCAGTTTTGTAAATTTCTGACTAACTACCCTGAGGACTTTGAAGAACAGCATCAGAAGCACCCAGCAAACATTTTTCGGAACAGATTCTCAACAAATATGTGATTGAAGGTGCTACATAATGGAAAGCAATTGTAAATTAAGGGCAGAAATGTATTTAAAGGGAATACAAATTGTACTAAACAAACGATTATTATTATTTTTACGAATAATGAAAGACAAAAATGGTAGATATCAAAGACAAAAATATAGTTATAGATACGCATTATCTTTTTTTTCAAAATGAAAGGGGATATCCTCGGTTATCCTTGATAAATGGTGTACCAAATATTCAAGAATAAAAAAACATTGTAATGAAAATAAATAAAACTCTAACTAGCTATGTATTTGAGTTCTATATAAATATAATTATAAAGGTTCCGCCATCTAACGTTTTTTTACAACTGTTCAACCATTGGACTATTATTTGTGGGGAGCCGGGGCAGCCATTTGAATGAAATTATTTTCCATTATTAACCGGAAGGATTGTACTTTCAAATAAAAAAAGAAATTTGAGAAAATATTCAATAGTTTTTTTATAGCATTTTCAAAAAGTTATTTGGCGGACCCTTTATATAGTATAGCTGAACCCCCGCCCGCTTCGCCAGGCAAAAAAAAAAACAAACGGTAAAATTAAAATCTGCTTTCATATTAATTTTTGTCCTGATCGGTAATATATGTACCAATTATAATGAAGGTTCTTCCCTGAGATAATAAAGAAATGGATATGTTCCATGGAGAACGTTAGTTTACGGCGAATAATTGAAAAAATGTCAAAATCAAATTGATTTTTTTGTTAAGTGTGATTCTCCTCCTTTCCATTACGTAAACAAAAAACTTCATTCGTAAGATGAAATTACATTACATTCAAAACACATAGAAAATCAATCAAATTGTTCTCTAATCAAACAACACAAAAACTAAAAAATTAATATAATTTCCGTTTTCTTGACTTAAGTCGGCTGTTGGCGAAAGAATATTTCTCTTTTTGTAACCTTTCTTTACTATTGTGCTAAGAAAATCCACAGTAATTTTACAAAATTCAAATCAAAAAATGCACCATCTTTCAAATTCCGCCCATTTGTATATTATCTAAGCAGGTTACAACTAAATTAACTCACACAACAATATAGGAATATCGTTGTAGAATATACTCAAAAAACTGGTTTTAATTTCGTATGGGAAGGGTCACGGCCGCTTTCCGCCCATCTCGGTGTCGAAATACTCTAAAACCGGTTTTAATTTCAGATGGGAAGGGTCACGTCCACTTTCCACCCATCTTTGCACAACTATTTACACTGGATCAACTAACACAAAATGTCAGCACTCTAGGTCTATGGCACCTACTAACCATATTCGATAATATGTTTTAACTTCGTATGTGAGGTACCACGCCCACTTTCCCAATACCGTCCATTTTTGGCACAACTACACAGTTTTCTGCTAGATGCACTCACACAAAAGATAAATATTGTAGCTGTCATTGAACTGAATATATCCGATAATAGGTTTTAACTTCGTATGGTATGATAATAGGTTTTAACTTCCAATATAGCCCATTTTTTGGGTACAATTACGCACATTGATGCTAAATGCACTTACACAAAATTTCAGTTTTTTATCTACCATAGAGCGGCATATATTCGAAAATGGGTTTTAACTTCGTATGGGAGGTGCCACGCCCATATTTCCATTACCGCCCATTTTTGGCACAACTACGCACATTGATGCTAGATTCACTTACACAAAATTACAGCACAATAGGCGTCATTCAAAAATAGGTTTTAACTTCATATGGGAGGTGTCACGCCCACTTTTCCATTACCGCCCATTTTTGGCACAACTACGCACATTGATGCTAGATTCACTTACACAAAATTACAGCACTCCAGGTGTCATAGAACTGACAATATTCAGTAATATGTTTTAACATCGTATGGGAGGTGCCACGCCCACTTTTCCAATACCGCCCCTTTTTGACACAACTGTGCAGACTAACAATTAGTGAACTTTCACAAAAATTCAAGAGTCTAGCTGCAACAGTACTCCGAATATGCTAATTTATAAAAAACGAATAAATCCCTAATTTGTGTGGGAGGTGCCACGCCCACTGATAATATCAAACAATTATATAGCCTATTTTCACCACCGGTTCAGCATGAACATACTGTGAAAATTTCAAGAAGATCGGATGAGTAGTGTAGGCTGCTATAAAGAACAAACAAACAAACATACAAACACAGATTCATTTTTATATATATAGATTCGATTTTTTTTTTTTTCAAAAATGTTATCCTTTGAAACTTTATAGTCTTTTAACGGGGCAACAAGATGAGAAAACGAAACGCCAATTTGCCAATAGTTTCGGTTTAAGTGTAATATGGCCTGTCGAACGGTGTAACTATTTTCCAGTGTCCAAATTTCTGCGGCATACAAACAAATTAAAAATAAAATAATAATTAATCCAAAAATTTTATTAGGAATTTATTTTTTATTTTACTAAAATTTCAAGTTTCTTCTAAATTATTACACTATCGGACGTCCATATTACACTTGAACTAGATGATATATAGCTGAAACTATAGGTGAAATAGATTTAATTGGCGTTTTTTAACTTTTTATTTTCACATCCTCTTGCTCATAAAAGGACTTCAAAGTTGATGTTTGAGTCAATTGAAAAATATGTTTCCACCGAAGCACAATTTTTTTATAATATCTTTCTACTATATCGAACTTTTATAAAAAAAATCGACAACGTTGGTTACCTCTAAGGGAACCACTACTTTCGGAAGATGTACTGACTTAGGCCACTTTCATTCTTTTCAAAATTGAAAAAATAAACAATAACATATTTTATTTCGCAAAAGTAATATTTCCTTACCAAAAATGAAAAAAATCACATTCATTTTTTTTTTTTTCAAAAAAATAAATATAAATATTTACAGGTTGTTCGTCTAGAAACTTTACATTGAAATTATTGTTTACTTTACAAATAATTTCGTTTTATACGTTACTAGCAGAACTCCCACCTGCTTCGCCAGGCAATAAAAAAACAAATGGTAAAATTAATTTCATGTTTGATTATTCTTGTGATCGGTAAAATATTTACCACCATCAAGGTTCTCATGGAAGAGGAAGAAATGTCAAAAATCAAATTGAATATAATTGCCGTTTTCTTGGCTTAATTTTTAACGAATGGATATTTCTTTTCTTGTAACCGTCCTTTACTATTGTGCTATGAAACTCCAAAGAAAGCGTGTTATTTTACAATATTAAAATATTAAATTTTCGCCATTTTTCCATGCTTTATATAAGGTTACTTTCTATGTAAAGGGTGTTTTTTATTGAGGTATAGAACTTCGAATTGAAATAAAACACAAGAAAATCGTTTTAATGTCCATCAATTTGGCTTTATTGGAAGGATAATTTTATGCCATTAATGTTTAAATATGATTTCGGGCATGTGGCCGCCGCGGCTGGCTCGAATATAGCCAGCATATGGGGCCGTATGTTGGCAATAACGCCACGAATGTTGGCTTCCAAGTTCCCTAACGTTTCTGGTTTGTTGGCGTAGACGAGCGACTTCACATATCCCCAAAGAAAATAATCCAATGGTGTCAAATCCCACGATCTTGGTGGCCAATTGACAGGTCCATTCCGCGAAATTATGCGGTTAACCGAATTAATTGCTCTGATGGACGATTATGTCGACCATAAAATGGACGGAGCTTGCGGTGAACTTCGCGAACTGAACCATTATAATTTAAAACCTATTATTGAATATTGTCAGTTCTATGACACCTAGAATGCTGAAATTTTGTGTAAGTGCATCTAGCATCAATTCGCATAGTTGTGCCAAAAATGGGCGGTATTGGAAAAGTGGGCGTGGCATCTCCCATACGAAGTTAAAACCTATTATTGAATATTGTCAGTTCTATGACACCTAGAGTGCTGAAATTTTGTGTAAGTGCATATACCATCAATGTGCATAGTTGTGCCAAAAAGGGGCGGTATTGGAAAAGTGGGCATGGCACCTCCCATACGAAGTTAAAACCTATTATCGAATATTGTCAGTTCTATGACACCTAGAGTGCTGTAATTTTGTGTAAGTGCATCTAGCATCAATGTGCATAGTTGTGCCAAAAATGGGCGGTATTGGAAAAGTGGGCGTGGAACCTCCCATACGAAGTTAAAACCTATTATTGAATATTGTCAGTTCTATGACACATAGAGTGCTGAAATTTTGTGTAAGTGCATCTAGCATCAATTCGCATAGTTGTGCCAAAAATGGGCGGTATTGGAAAAGTGGGCGTGGCATCTCCCATACGAAGTTAAAACCTATTATTGAATATTGTCAGTTCTATGACACCTAGAGTGCTGAAATATTGTGTAAGTGCATCTAGCATCAATTCGCATAGTTGTGCCAAAAAGGGGCGGTATTGGAAAAGTGGGCGTGGCACCTCCCATACGAAGTTAAAACCTATTATTGAATATTGTCAGTTCTATGACACCTAGAGTGCTGAAATGTTGTGTAAGTGCATCTAGCATCAATTCGCATAGTTGTGCCAAAAATGGGCGGTATTGGAAAAGTGGGCGTGGCACCTCCCATACGAAGTTAAAACCTATTATTGAATATAGTCAGTTCTATGACACCTAGAGTGCTGTAATTTTGTGTAAGTGCATCTAGCATCAATGTGCATAGTTGTGCCAAAAATGGGCGGTATTGGAAAAGTGGGCGTGGCACCTCCCATACGAAGTTAAAACCTATTATTGAATATTGTCAGTTCTATGACACCTAGAGTGCTGTAATTTTGTGTAAGTGCATCTAGCATAAATTCGCATAGTTGTGCCAAAAATGGGCGGTATTGGAAAAGTGGGCGTGGCACCTCCCATACGAAGTTAAAACCTATTATTGAATATAGTCAGTTCTATGACGCCTAGAGTGCTGTAATTTTGTGTAAGTGCATCTAGCATCAATGTGCATAGTTGTGCCAAAAATGGGCGGTATTGGAAAAGTGGGCGTGGCACCTCCCATACGAAGTTAAAACCTATTATTGAATATTGTCAGTTCTATGACACATAGAGTGCTGAAATTTTGTGTAAGTGCATCTAGCATCAATTCGCATAGTTGTGCCAAAAATGGGCGGTATTGGAAAAGTGGGCGTGGCATCTCCCATACGAAGTTAAAACCTATTATTGAATATTGTCAGTTCTATGACACCTAGAGTGCTGAAATATTGTGTAAGTGCATCTAGCATCAATTCGCATAGTTGTGCCAAAAAGGGGCGGTATTGGAAAAGTGGGCGTGGCACCTCCCATACGAAGTTAAAACCTATTATTGAATATTGTCAGTTCTATGACACCTAGAGTGCTGAAATGTTGTGTAAGTGCATCTAGCATCAATTCGCATAGTTGTGCCAAAAATGGGCGGTATTGGAAAAGTGGGCGTGGCACCTCCCATACGAAGTTAAAACCTATTATTGAATATAGTCAGTTCTATGACACCTAGAGTGCTGTAATTTTGTGTAAGTGCATCTAGCATCAATGTGCATAGTTGTGCCAAAAATGGGCGGTATTGGAAAAGTGGGCGTGGCACCTCCCATACGAAGTTAAAACCTATTATTGAATATTGTCAGTTCTATGACACCTAGAGTGCTGTAATTTTGTGTAAGTGCATCTAGCATAAATTCGCATAGTTGTGCCAAAAATGGGCGGTATTGGAAAAGTGGGCGTGGCACCTCCCATACGAAGTTAAAACCTATTATTGAATATAGTCAGTTCTATGACGCCTAGAGTGCTGTAATTTTGTGTAAGTGCATCTAGCATCAATGTGCATAGTTGTGCCAAAAATGGGCGGTATTGGAAAAGTGGGCGTGGCACCTCCCATACGAAGTTAAAACCTATTATTGAATATTGTCAGTTCTATGACACCTAGAGTGCTGAAATTTTGTGTAAGTGCATCTACCATCAATGTGCGTAGTTCTGCCAAAAATGGACGGTATTGGAATAGTGGGCGTACCACCTCCCATACGAAGTTAAAACATATTATCGAATAGTGTCAGTTCTATGACACGTATAGTGCTCAAATTTTATGTAAGTGCATCTAGCATCAATGTGCGTAGTTGCGCCTAAAATGGGCGGTAATGCAAAAGTGGGCGTGGCACCTCCCATATGAAGTTAAAACCAAAATTACACCTACTGTAATTTTGTGTAAGTACATCTAGCATTAATGTGCGTAGTTGTGACAAAAATGGGCGGTAATGGAAATGTGGGCGTGGCACCTCCCATACGAAGTTAAAACCCATTTTCGAATATATGCCGTTCTATGGCAGATAAAAAACTGAAATTTTGCAGTAATTTTTCCTTCTACAAAAGATAACTAAAAAAATAGAAATTCTGCTTGCATAAAGCATGGATTTGAAAAAATTTTTTTTTGATTTACTAGTTCAAATTCCGTCCATTTGTATATTTTCTATACAGGTTAAAGCTAATTTATCTCACACAACAATTTAAGAGTTTCGAACCACACACGTTGAATCTGGATGCACTCACACAAAAATCCAACACATTAGTGCTAATTTTAGAAATAAATATAATATTTTTACTATTTCAAACCACACTTATAAGGTAAGGCTACCAATACGTTGACACTAATCGAAATAATACTTGAAGTCAAATCAAAAAATAAATATTCTTATGTTTATATTTTCAAAAAGCTTAAATACCATAAATATAAATTGGTAGATAGTGGGTTCTACAATTTCTTGTATTTCCATTATATTTTAATTCCAAAAGTACAAAAAAATCCATTATCTCACATAGTGGAAAATAACCTAACTTCATGATTCAACCAATTTTTGCCGTAAAAGAAAAAGTACGAATTTGAAAAAAAAACTTTTTATTTGGCCTGAGGAATGTATACACCGAATTCTATGATTCTAGCTGCGGCCATTTGATTGGTACCATTTTTATCCCCTTTTTCCTATTTTACCCCCTTAAGAGTACGACCTTTTAAAATTTCTTTATTTTACGTGTACACACCGAATTTCATCACTCTAGCTGTAGCCGTTTGGTTGGTACTATTTTTAACCCTTGAAAGTAGGAATTTGGAAAAAACTTTTTATTTTTCGTGACTGCGCAATCAGATACACCGAATTTCATGACTCTAGCTGCGGTCATTTGACTGGTACTAGTTTTCTCCCCCTTTTCAATTTAGCTCCAAAAAGTGCGAATTTCGAAAAATCCGTTTATTGTACGTGTCTACGCAATCAGAAGAATGTATACACTGAATTTCTTATTCTAGATGCAGCCATTTGGTTGGTAGCATTAGGGGTTAATATGGGTATTTTTAGTCCTTGTGAGGGAAAAAATTTTCCTTTTGGGCAAATTTCGCCCATTTTCAAACTCAACCGATCTACGACTATAATACGCATTTATGGAAAGTTTGGACTTCCTAGCTCCTTTCGTTTAGATGCTATCGTGGTTTCAGCAGACGGACGGACATGGTCAGATCGTCTTAGAATTTTATGACGATCAACAATATATACTTTATAGGGTCTCAGGTCGATATTTCAAGGTGTTACAAACGGAATGACATAGTTAATTTACCGCCATCCTGGAGGTGGATGGTTTAAAAATATATGAAAAATTATATTTATTACAGTCTTACGGTTTCATCTATAACATTCGATTCGTGTGAGATCCCACGAATATTTTACAGAAAAAATATTAAAATCGAAGATGACATTAATTTCTAAAATTAAATATATTTTTGGCAACATACTATAATACAATTCGGCCCTGGCGAATTTAACGCCTAAATATTATAAAAATTACTCATCATCTTAAATATGAATATATCACACAAAACAATCAAGTATCAAGGTGCTAAACTGCACAGTTTTAGCCGTTTCGATTTTTTATTATTAAGAAGTGTCTTCAAAGTGTGTCACAGTTTTTAATAATATTAGCAAAATTATTGAAGTATCTAATTATGTTTAAATACAAATTAAACAAGTAAGGAAAGTCTAAAGTCGGACGGGGCCGACTATATGATACACTCCACTTTCTACCCGAATACAATCCAACTCGGTAAAAAATGAAAACGGGAAGAATTTTTGTACTCCGGTGCCATACTCTAAGGTGATAAGTTCTGTGATATTAACAATAAGCTCCGTGATATTTACAATTTGGTTATTCATTATTTATTGAATTATTTAAATGTGTGTGAAGTCCAGTTTTAGTAATGACGATAAATAATTTAAGTTAAAACTAATTGATTTTCTAATAAATACCCCTGAAGAAGTCGGAAAAAGGCTGACGAAACGTTGGGAAAAATGGAATAAATTAGTTTTATTTTTTGAAAAAGTGACCAAATTAGCCCGAAAACAAACAAAAAATTCAGTACGAAAATACAACACAATTGGTCAAAAAACAACAATAAACGGAAGAATTTTTGTATGTCTCCTAATCATAGGCTGGTCCGATTTGCAAATCAATAAGAATATTTGTATCGGGGCTATATCTAAACTTTAAATAAAGTGACAAACTTCTTCCAGTTCAAATATAACGTGTTATGCTCACTTTGAAAAAAATTCGGTGAAAATTCGCGGTTTCTGGGGCGAAAAAAGTCTATCCGGGAGCGAAATTTGTATGGGAGCTATATGTAAATCCTGACCGATCTGACCAATTTTCACCATAGGTGTTCGAAGTTTAAATATAAGATGTTTTGCCAAATCTGAAGACAATCTGATACAATATGTTGTTTATAGAGCGGTAAAAATCCAATCGGGAGCGATATTTGTATGGGAGCTATAAATAAATACGAACCGATCTAACACATTTTTACTGCAGGTGTTTCTAGTTGAACTATAAGATGTTTTGCCAATTTTGAAGAAAATCTGTTCTAATATGTGTTATCTAGAGTGAAAAGAGTCAAATCGGGAGTGAAATTCGTAAGGGGGCTATATCTAGTGATTCTAAGTCGATCGGTATAATTAACAGTGGGTCTATCTCCCTTCCTTTTGGGTGTTACAAACAAATGCACAAAGACATAATACTCTCGTGGAGTGTATAAATATGTTTTTAACCGATTTTTGTCATCTATGAATTTAGTTTGATATGATTATCATTGAGTTATATTTCAATATCATTTTTTTTGTTGCCGAAAATGTTGCTGGGATTCATTTATTTGCAGCTTTAATAGAGATTTTTTCGGTGTTTTAACGCTGCTTTTCATGGCTCTAAAGATTTAAGCTGAAATGGAAATATGCCACAGCAACAGCAAAGGCAGCTTCACGTTTTGGTGGCGCTCAACGGAAGCTTACAACAATTTCAATTAATTATGCTAATTTCCGCAGGAAACACCTCCAGTGCACACTCGCACACACCCTCCACACATACACTCACGCACTGAGGATAGAAGCATTGCGAGATAGCAAAGGAAAAAGTTTCACTTTGTGATGATATGCCACTTGTTAGTGCTCTAAGGATGTACGTATGTCTGTATGTATGTATTAGTGCAAGTATTAGAACACAACATTGGCAGCCAGCTCCCACCACCACCACAGTGTGTGTGCGCGCTTCCGAAGTGGAACATTTGTATAAAAAACGGAAGTGTGTGCAGAAGTTTTGGTAGAAGTTTTGTGTTGCAATCAAAATTAAGAAAATTTCATTTCCTTTCATTGTCGTTGCCATCCATCTCTACTTGAGCAAGTCCTCTCCGGCGTTGTTCTAAACGTGTTTCGTATGTCTGTGAAATAATTTTGCCAAAGGCGATGCGTGCATGGTGTGCACAGTGTCTGGTTTCTACATTAAGATTGGAATACAAGTAGGGTAATGTCGGAGAAGTCACATGACATTATTTATTTCAATTTTTTTCATGGTTGGAGACTACGACATGGAAACGTTGTTGGGGGAGCAGTCGCCAACAAATTTAGAAAAAAACTTAAAAATAGAAAATAACTTCCGGAAAATGTATTATTTGTTAATAAGAAGAAATCAAATATGGGTTATAATAATGTTAAATTTTTTAATATAGGGTCCGCCATCTAACATTTTTAACTATTCAACCGTTGGACTATTATTTGTGGGGTGCCCTCAGCAGTCATTTGAATGAAATTGTTTTCCATTATTAACCGGAAGGATTGTATTTTCAAATAAAAAAAGAAATTTGAGAAGATATTCAGTATTTTTTATAGCATTTTCAAAAGAAAAATTTAATTTGTTGAAATATGTGGTTTCAAGAGCGGAAAAAGTAAATCATAGGAGACATTGGTATGGGATCCGCCATCTAACTTTTTTTTTTTTCAACTATTCAACCGTTGGACTATTATTTGTGGGATGCCCGAGGCAGCCATTTGCATGAAATTATTTTCCATTATTAACCGGAAGGATTGTACTTTGAAATAAAAAAAGAAATTTGAGAAAATATTCAGTAGTTTTTTATAGCATTTCAAAAAAAAAGTTATTTGGCGGATCCTATATAAACAAACCAAAGCAGATACAAATATTGAAATAATAATTTTATATATGTATATGTATATATACAAGGTGGCGCAAAAATAACCTTCCGATGTTTTTTGGCTGTAATTTAAAAAAAATGAAAAACTTTGATTCTTCTTGTGGATTATTTTTATTTGGTCTTTTAATTTTTTTTACATCAAGTCGAGAATATGATGTCATGTAAATGGCCGCCGCCACAGTTGATTGTCATTTGAGCCCTTTTTATGGCATTTTCCATTGCTTTGGCCAAAACTTCCGGCGATAGGTCCTACCATTCTTGACGGATATTGTCTTTAAGAGCTGCAAGAGTCTGAGACACAAAAATAAGTCTGGAGCGGTCAAATCAGGCGATCTTGCTGGCCAGTGCAAATCGCCAAAACGGGAGATTAGGCGCCCGGGAAATGCATCCTTCAGCATATCGGTTGTGGCACGTGCAGTGTGTGCCGTTGCACCGTCCTGTTTGAACCACATGTTTTCCAATCCCAATTCATCAAGTTGCGGCAAAAAGAACTCGTTGATCATTGCTCTGTAGCGCTCACCATTCACAGTAACCGTTTGGTCCGCGACGTCTTCGAAGAAAAAAGGTCCGATGACTCCTCCAGCGAAAACAGCACACCATACAGTGACTTTGAGCGGGTGTAATGGCTCTTCGTGGGTTACACGCGGATTTTCAGAGCCCCAGAAGCGTAAATTTTGCTTATTTACGTACCCGCTAAGATGGAAATGGGCCTCATCACTCATGATTATTTTTGATGAAAAATCATCTTCCTGTTGGCGGTGATTAAGGATGGCTTGAGCGTATGTTAGACGCGATTGGCGGTCAGCAGCTAAAAGCTGATGCACTGTCTGGACTTTGTACGGAAACATCTTCTAATCTTGTACCAAAATTCGCTGTAAACACCGTCGACTGATACCCATTTGCGTGGCACGTCGTCTGGTCGATGTCGACGGCGCTTCCATGACATCCTCGGCTACAGCAGCAATATTCTCTGCAGAACGGCTACTCCAGGGTCTGCCACGCCTGGCAGCATCTCGTGTTGTGCCAGTCTCTTCGAGGCGAGCGGCTAAACGTCGCAGTGTTTCACCAGTAGTGAATGACAATCAAGGGCGAGAATCGATTGTCGATTCCCGATCAACTATTTTTCAATCCGATTCCTAGAATCGAAGAATCGGACCTGATAATCGATTTTTAATCGGAATCGATTGAAATGTTGAACCATACAATATATATATTGGATTCTATGCAAAATGGATCAAAAATTAATATTTGTCCTCCGATTTTTCGCAGAATGTAGAAGTTTATGTTGGTAAGAAATATTTTATTTTGAAGATACGTTTGAAAAATAATTACCTGTGATTTTATAAAAATTCAATAAAATATTTTATATTGACAACAATAAAATTAAAAAAATAATTTATTTTTTACGAACTCGATTCCCCTTCGATTATTTTTTATCTAGAAGTAGCTCAATGTCTTAAATATTGTTAAAAAATAATTATTTTAAATCACAAAAATTATATATTTTTATTTAACAAAAACATATAGTTTGAAAGTAGCCTGTCTTCTTACAGGCTTACTGACCGTGTTTAGATTTTTTTCGAGGTCCGCTTTTCATACCCCGGGGAATTCGAGTTTTATGTAATATTTCTTCAACTTGCAAACGACTTTTTGAAAAAAGACGCAATTCTAATGATAGATGCATTAATGAAATGATATTTTGGCGACGACGAATATCGGACGAAAGTATTAAAAATTTACTAGAAGATCTTCATATTAAAATATAAATGATTTTCAAACATTCGCGAAATATTGCATTGAAATTTTAAGTATATGTTGGAATATCTATGCCACATTTTGTGAACTTTTCCAAATGTTTGGAATGTATGGAGGTCCTACCACAAAAAAACAGTGGACATATTGAGTTCCTATATTTTGTACCATTTTCAATTTCTTTAAAATAATTCCACACTGCCTGTTTGTTTTTTTAATAATTCCACATTTTCTTTTGTTTGTAATAATAGAATTCACATCTTAAAATTTTCCCAACTTTTAAATTTCACAAATTGTTACCGACAATTGTACATTTAGGGCGTACCTCAAAAAAAAAGTTCGCCGTACACCTTCGAATATGAAGTATTATTGAAAGGTAGTTTCAAAAAAAAAAATTTATTTTTTTATGCCGAACGTAGGGGTCGCGCTTTTACATTTTTCTATATAACTTGTATTTATAAACGGATTTTAAAGTGTGATACATCGATGTTTTTGTCTCGACGATTTTTTTGTCTTTGAAGTCATTGAGCTCAAGCACCCCCTTCTGGTACTTACCCATCATTTCTCAGTTGCTACTACCCTAATGTACCACTCTAATAATCGAAAATTAAAGCTCGCATAAAATCATGAATCATGTTTGAGCTCAATGACTTCAAAGACAAAAAAATCGGACAAAAACATCGATGTATCACACTTTAAAATCCGTTTATAAATGCAGAAGTTATATAGAAAAATGTAAAAGCGCGACCCCTACGTTCGGCATAAAAAAATAAAAAAATTTTTTTTGAAACTACCTTTCAATAATACTTCATATTCGAAGGTGTACGGCGAACTTTTTTTTTTTTACTTGTAACCTGGTACGCTCTATTGTACATACTTCCCGGCATTTTCTATTAAAATAAATTTCGATTCCGAAGCATCAATAATCGATTCCAGTATAAAGTTTGACGCGTATAATCGATTCCAAAAGAATCGGTTTTGGGCCCATAAAATCGATTCTCGATTAGAATCGGAATCGATTTACCAGTCACTATTCACCAGTAGGCGTTGGACGGCTAGGAAATCTGCGACGAAATTCACGTTGTGTCAAAGTCACCGACTGATTATTGGTCAAATAAATAGCCACCAATATTCCGCGTTCTGGAGCAGTGTAGCGTAACATTGTTTATTAACGTGTATTTCGCATGTGTTTACTACACAAATGTCAAAACAGAACTGAAATTAGGGGCCAATCGCAAAATTTATAGCATTTTCTGATAGGAGGATTACTTTTGCGCCAACTTGTATATATATATGCTTATAAGAGAAAGCTAACATTATATTTACCCTATATATTGGGGGATATTATCTCTCACGTACACAGTAAAAGATAACCTATCTTCATGATTCTGCCGATTTATACAAGTAAAAAGTGCGAATTTGGAAAAATATTTTTATTTTGCGGCTCTATGCAGTCAGAATTCCATGATTCCAGCTGCGGCCATTCTCCACTTAGAAATACGACTTTCTAAATTTATTTTACGTGTCTACGCAATTAGACGGATGTACACACCAAATTTCATCATTCTAGATGTAGCCGTTTAGTTGGTACCATTTTTATCCCTCTGTTCCCATTGTATCCCCTCAAAGTACAAATTTGAAAAAAAAACTGTTTTATTTTGCGTGTCTACGCAGTCAGAGGAATGTATACTCAGAATTTTATGACTCTGGTTGCTGCCATTTGGTTGGTACCATTTTTATCCCCATTTTCCATTTTAACCCCAAAAAGTATGAATTTCGAAAAATCTCTTTATTTTACGTGTCTCGCCATTATGAGAAATGTATACACCGAATTTCATTATTTTAGGTGCAGCCGTTTGGTTGGTACCATTTTTATCCCTCTATTCCCATTTTACCCCTTAAAAGTACGAATTTGGAAAAAATACTTTCATATTATGTATCTACTCAATTAAGAGAATGTACATACCGAATTTCGTGTTTCTAGCTATTGTCGTTTGATAGGTACCATTTTTATCCCTTTTTGCCCCATTTCACCCCCTACGAATAAGAATCTTTTTATGGTGCATGTTTTTGTTATAGAGGGAATGCGCATACCCAATATCAAGTGTTAGGAGTTATCTAAAATGTTAGGAGTTATTATGGGTATTTTCAGTCCTTGTGGGGAAAAAGTTTTCTCATTGGCCCGATTTCGCCCAGTTGTAATCCCAGCCGATTTACGACTATAAGACACATTTATGGAAAATTTGGACGACCTAGCTCCTTTCGTTTAGATGGTTACGTGTTTTCAACAGGCGGACGGACGGACATGGCTAGATCGTCTTAGAATTTTATGACGAATCAAGGTCGACATTTCAAGGTGTTACAAAAGGAATGACAAAGTTAGTATGCCCCCATCCTGGATGTGGAGGGTATAAAAATACATTATTTGGTTGGCAAATATCATTGCCATTTTTCCATGTTGCGCAGCACTGTGTTGCGTCTTCCACTTTGAAGTATTTGAAGTTGTGAGCATTTTTCTACAGATAATTCATGAAATATCTTCTGGAAACTTTTTGACAACGATCTGCAATGAAAATGGGAAGGTCAAGGAAGGAAGAAGGAATATTTTAAATTAATCTATCGTTTGCTGAGCTCAAAGGTTAAAGTCATTTATTAGAAGGTATGATTTTGATGGTGTATAACTTTTTTATAAAATAATAAAATAAAATATAAAAAGAAAAGGACACATTTCACTATACGCTTGGATATCCTTTAAAACTTGAAGGCCCTAAGAGCAATTTGTGATAGTTTCAAAGTAGTTGTATACATAGAGAAGTTTTGTGTTTGTGTGTGTGACAAAAGTCAAAAGATATGATATGCTTCGGAGGAAACTTTGTAAAATCTTCCATCAGAAATTAATGCATAATAGTGTAGTTGGGAAAAGGACTGGGAAAGTTATTTGTTTGCTTAACTTGAGGCATCCAAAAATATTTGAATTGATTTGACAGATTGGCCAATGAAAATACTTTAGCCGTACTTTAATCTTTGTACTGGCATATTCTTGGAAATGAGGAAACATTTTCATTCACCATGAGCAAAAGGAAACAAAAACAATGCTGCTTCACAAAAAATGATTCTTAATTTTGCGGTTTTGTTGTGAATTGTTTCAAAGATTTAGGTGTTTGAATGGAGACAAAACATACGAAATGTTTGAGGGAATAGGAACAAAATTAAGAAGCAATAAAATGTAGAAATAAACAAATTTTAAAGCAATTTTTGATGCACTAATTTAATGGAATTATAACTAAGTCGTTTTAAGCCTATAATGGAGATCCAGCTACATTATTCGTGATAGATGTGCCATATAAATAAAAAATCTAACAACTTCCTCACCAACTCTTGGAGGTGTGAAATGCTTTATGATACTTTTACATTAGAGAGTGGCAAAATCGTCCGCAAAATGACACCTCTAAAAATCATGTTTTTCCCATATTATTATACCCTACACCACTTCGTGGTCCAGGGTATTATAAGTTAGTTTCGCGCCAAATGTTTGTAACACCAAGAAATAATCGAGCTAGACCCACCTTTAAGTATACCGATCGGCTTAGAATCACCAGCTGAGTCGATTTAACGATGTCTGTCTGTCCGCCCGTCCGTCTGCTGTCCATCTAAGCTTGTTCGCACTCTACAGGTCGCAATTGTTGTCCAATTGTCATGAAACTTGGCAGAAGTTATTTTTTTGGCCAAGGACCATCGGTATTGAAGGAAATCGGTTCAGATTTAGATATAGCCCCCATACAAATGTAGCTCCCGATTTGACATTTACTGCTCTAGAAAAGACATATTGTACCCGATTTTCTTTAAAATTGGCACAACATCTTATAATCCAAGTAGAAACACGTATGCAAAAATTGGGTAAGATCGGTTCAGATTTAGATATAGCCCCCATACAAATGTCGCTCCCGATTTGACATTTTCCGCTCTAGAAAAGACATATTGTACCAACACAACATTTTATAATCGAACTAGAAACACCTATGCTGAAAGTTGGTATGATCGGTTCAGATTTAGATATAGCCCCCATACAAATGTCGCTCCCGATTTGACTTTTTCCGCTCTAAAATCCACATATTGTACCCGTTTTTCTTTAAAATTGGCACAACATCTTATAATCCAACTAAAAAACCTATGCTGAAAGTTGGTATGATCGGTTCAGATTTAGATATAGCCCTCATACAAATGTTGCTTCCGGATGTTTAACCGATTTTGGCCAAATTTTACATATTATATTTCACCAATAAACAGACATGGTGAAAGCGGGTCACATCGTTCCAGGTTTCAAAATACCACCATACAAATGTCCTTTCCGATTTAACATTTTTTGTCAAACACATACATTTACAGGATGCAAAAATCCTTCCCGATTTCACGTTTTTACCGAAATGAATTGCAATGAGAATTGTTTGGGTGATGCCCATATGTCCATACTTTGGTATGACTTTGGTATACTACTGTATAATTTGTATTTGTCTGTCGGACAATTGGATCAATTACCATATTATTTACAATATTCGTTAAATTTGACTAAAAATTAATTTATAGCATATAAATTATATGAATATAATTTATATAATTTGTATGAACTACATAAAATTGCTCCCATGAAATACCTGGGTTTAGTAATCAAAGCGAGGTACATACGCAGGGAGTGGTGTAGGGTATTATATAGTCGGCCCCGCCCGACCTTAGCCTTTCCTTACTTGTTTTTTTATGTTGAATTTTTGTCCAATATTTTTTTTTCGGAATTTATAGACCCTTGGTAGCACTTTAAATAAAAATTGTTATTCTCGTCTTAGAATAACTCATTGGTCGTATTATTGGACATTTAGATTGATTTGTTGTAGATTTTCAAAGTGACAGTAACAAAATCATATGTGACGTCACTGACTCCATATTTGTGAAATAATTTAATACAAATTTTTCAAACTCTTTTTACAAAAAATGATCGCTGCGACGTCAATTTCCTTCCGATGTTCATCATATAGGCATCATTTGAAAGGTATTGACTGCTGCTATTTACATTTTATAATGACGACAAATACAAAATAGTTTTCAGTTGTCAATATGAAAAAAACGAAACAAGTAAGTAAGTTTCAGTCTGCTAAACCGACTTATATATACCCTCACTCTCAGAGAACATGTATACGGAAGATATAAGGAATTACATTTAAAGTAGGGCAGGATAATTTGTGTGGAAGGTTCTTGGAGGTTCGTATCATATGGTCCCAGTCATAGTGAATTCCATGCAACAGTATAGAAGTTATCAATGATTTAATATTACCTAGCATAGAAACAATAGTGTGGGATGTACAGGAAGGGGCGTGGCTAAAGCCTAAATATTTTTTAGGTTTAAAGTGATTATAAAAATATTTTTAAATTTTAAATTGCAAATAATTTTGACTACCCGTGTGGATGTTATGTCGGTTTTATTGTAACCAAAAATTATGCCACTTTGTGTGGGAAGTACCAGAAGGGATGTGGCAATTTCGCCAATATTCCATGCGAATGTAACCACTATAAAAGCATTGCCAAATATAAAATTTCACAGCATTCCGATCATCCGTATAGAAGTTATACAGCTTTAATTTTACGTAGTTTTGTGTGATTTGTGTGGGAGGTATTGGAAGGGGCGTGTCAATTTAGTACACTGTAAGTCATTATAAAAACATTATCAAATATCAAAATATAGCTGATTCCGAATATCCTTGTGGAAGTTATATGGGTTTTAATTTAACATTGGAATATGGGCTATTTGCGTGGGAGGTACCAGAAGCGGCGTGGCAATTTCGCCCATCTTCGAACATAAACTTAGTTTGCGAAAAATATTACCATGTACATCGTTTTGAATTAATTCCTTAACTCCTTTCGAGAACACCAGTCGGACAGACAGACGGACGGACATCGCTCAAACACCTTAAAAAGTCGTGAAACGGATTTGGTTCAAACATACTTGGGTTCTTAAGTCACTCCTTCAATGCGTAATAATTCGACCAATAAGTTACTCCAAGACAAGAATCAAAGTTTATAGTTAAAGTGCTTTCGAGGGTCTATCAATTCAGAAAAATATTTGGACAAAAATGCAACGTAAAAACAAGTAAGGGAAGGCTAAAGTCGGACGGAGCCGGCTATATAATACACTCCACTTTCTATTCTATTGCAATTCAATTCGGTAACAAAGTGAAATCGGGAAGGATTTTTGTATCCTCTAAATGTATGTGTTTGACAAAAAATTTTAAATCGGAAAGGACATCTATATGGGGGTATATTGAAACTTGGAACGATGTGACCCGCTTTCACCATGAGTGATTATATGTGAAATATATATATAAAGTTTGACCAAAATCGGTTAAACATTTGGGAGCAACATTTGTATATATAAATAAATTTCTATCTAAATCTGAACCGATCTTACCTACTTTCACTATAGTTGTTTTTAGTTGGAATATAAGATGTTGTGCCAATTTTCAATAAAATCAAAAAAAGTCAAATCGGAAGCGACATTTGTATGGGGCGATATCTAAATGTGAACCGACTTTTCACTTTCGCCACAGGTTTCTAGTTAGAATATAAGGTGTTGACACAAATTTGAAGAAAATCGTGTACAATATGTGGTTTCTAAAGCGGAAAAGGTCAAATCGGGAGCGACATTTGTATGGGGGCTATATTTAAATATGAACCGATCTAATCCGATTTCGCCACAGGTGTTTCTAGTTAGAATATCGTGGGGTGACTGGAAATTATTTTTCCATTTGTATGGTCCTCGTCCCAGCCTAGTGTACACGATAACCCTAGAAAGGAGTAAATGAATATTTTCAAACTTTGCACATGATGTTTTTTTTTTACAAATATAGTTTAAATTCGAAGATGGGCGAAATTGTCATGCTCCTTCTTGTAATTCCCACATAAGTGGCTCATATTTCTAAATTAAATTAAAACCAGTATAATATCCACACAGATATTTTGAATCAGACACATATATTTTGGTGTTTAATAAAGTTTTCATAATGACTTTCGCCACGCGAAATCACCCTAAATTACATAAATTTAAAGTTATCATAACTTCTATACGGATAATCGGAAGAATGTGAAATTATATATTGCGCAATTAGTTTATAAAGGGTGATTTTTTAAGAGCTTGATAACTTTTAAAAAAAAAAAAAACGCATAAAATTTGCAAAATCTCATCGGTTCTTTGTTTGAAACGTTAGATTGGTCCATGACATTTACTTTTTGAAGATAATTTCATTTAAATGTTGACCGCGGCTGCGTCTTAGGTGGTCCATCCGCTTAGTCCAATTTTGGCATTTCCACGTTTTTGAGTAACAGAGACCCAATTGGTGCGAACGGCGACGAATCGAAAATTGGTGGTCATCATTAACACTGGCCGATACAGCTGCGATATTTTCTTCAGTTCGCACTCTACGTAAGCGTGTTGGTGGTTTAATGTCCAACAATGTAAATTTGGTGCGAAATTTAGTCACAATAGCCCGAATAGCCGCTTCAGTGGGTCGATTAAACTGACCATAAAATGGAAGCGCGCAATGAACTTTCTTAACAGAGCACGCATTTTGATAATAAAATTCAATAATTTGCAAGCGTTGTTCGTTTGTAAGACGATTCATGATGAAATGTCAAAGCATACTGAGCATCTTTCTCTTTGACACCATGTCTGAAATCCCACGTGATCTGTCAAATACTAATGCATGAAAATCCTAACCTCAAAAAAATCACTCTTTAGAAGTCAATTGCAATTTGAATTTTGAAAATGTTTTTATAATTACTTTAAACCTAAGCCCTTCTTCTACCTCCCATACAATTGTCCCTATCCCAGGTATAATTGAATCCTCCACAACTTTTATACCGGTGCATGGAATTCACTATGACTTGATATCTTGCGGCATGAAGGCATCCCAGAAAGTGGCATTTGCAAAAAATCGTAGATTTCGAGAGTTAAATGTTTCCAAAACGAACAAAAATGGTACACACAACACGGCTGAAGCTAGAATCATGAAATTTGGTGTGTACATTTCTCTTACAGCATAGAGATCAGATATGAAGGAATTTTTTTCGTAATTCATATTTGTAAGGAGTAATATGGGGTAGAAAAGGGATAAAAATGGTACCAACGCAATAAACAGCCGGTTAAATCTAGAATCTTGAAATTTGGTACGCAAATTCCTCTTGTAGCTTCAACGGACCCAAGGAAATATTTTTTAATTCGTACTTTTTGGGGTGAAATCTGGTAAAAAGCGATAAAAATGGTACTAATCAATCAAAATGCTTAGAAACGCAAAATGAACGAATTTTTCGAAATTCGTACTTTTATAGGGTGATCAAAAAGGTACCAACAACACGGATGACGCTACAATAATGAAATTCGGTGTGTATTTCCGTTTTACAGCGCAGATCACTGATAAGAAGGCTTTTTTTTTCGAAATTTGTACTTTTAAGGGATTAAATGGGCAAGAATGCGATCAAGAAAATATTTTTCAAAATCAAACAGACGGCGCCGGAATCATGAAATTCGGCGTGTGCATCCTTCTTAGAAATTCTTCTTATACTTAGAAATGCAAAATGAATGAATTTTTCGAAATTCACACTTTTAAAGGCCAACAAGAAAAGGGGGATAAAAAAGTACCAACAACACAGATGATGCTACAATCGAGAAATTCGGTATATAAAGGGTGATTTTTTAAGAGCTTGATAACTTTTTTTAAAAAAAAAAACGCATAAAATTTGCAAAATCTCATCGGTTCTTTATTTGAAACGTTAGATTGGTCCATGACATTTACTTTTTGAAGATAATTTCATTTAAATGATGACCGCGGCTGCGCCTCAAGTGGTCCATCCGCTTAGTCCAATTTTGGCATTTCCACGTTTTTGAGTAACAGAGACCCAATTGGTGCGAACGGCGACGAATCGAAAATTGGTGGTCATCATTAACACTGGCCGATACAGCTGCGATATTTTCTTCAGTTCGCACTCTACGTAAGCGTGTTGGTGGTTTAATGTCCAACAATGTAAATTTGGTGCGAAATTTAGTCACAATAGCCCGAATAGCCGCTTCAGTGGGTCGATTAAACTGACCATAAAATGGAAGCGCGCAATGAACTTTCTTAACAGAGCACGCATTTTGATAATAAAATTCAATAATTTGCAAGCGTTGTTCGTTTGTAAGACGGCTCATGATGAAATGTCAAAGCATACTGAGCATCTTTCTCTTTGACACCATGTCTGAAATCCCACGTGATCTGTCAAATACTAATGCATGAAAATCCTAACCTCAAAAAAATCACTCTTTATATGGTTGTTACTATTTTTATCCCATTTTTCCATTTTAACCTCAAAAAATATGAATTTGGAAAAATCCCTTTATTTTACGTGTCTACGGAATCAGAGGAATGTATACGCCGAATTTCACTATTCTAGGTGCAGCCGTTTGGTTTGTACCATTTGTATACCTTTATTCCCATTTTACCCCTTAAAAGTACGAATTTTGTAAAAATACTTTTATATTATGTGTCAACTGAATTAGAGGAACGTACGCACCGAATTTCGTGTTTCTAGCTGTTGTCGTTTGATATGTACCAACTTTATGCGTTTTTGCCCTATTTCACCCCTTACGAATAAAAATCGATTTAACGTGCACCTTATTGTTATAGGGGGAATGCGCATACCCAATATCAAGTAAGTACAAGCAGACATGTTGAAAAACTATGCTTAAATACTCTAAAATATTAGGGATTATTATTGGTATTTTTAGTCCTTGTGAGGGAAAAATTTACCCTTTGGCCCGATTTCGCCCAGTTTCAATCCCAACCGATCTACGACAATAAGACGCATCTATGGAATATTTAGACGTATACCCCCATCCTCCAGGTATACTAACTTTGTCATTCCGTTTGTAACACCTTGAAATATCGTCCTGACCCTATAAAATATATATATATTCTTGATCGTCATAAAATTCTAAGACGATCTAGCAATGTCTGTCTGTTGAAAGCACGCTAGCTTCCGAAAGAAATGAGCTAGGAGGCAATTTTCCCTAAGTGTGTCTTATGGTTGCAGATCGCTTGGGATTAAAAGTGGGCGAAATCGGTCCAGAGGGAAATTTTTTTCCCTAACAAAGACTGAAAATATCCCCTATTATTTAGATTATTTAAGCAATTTTTATACCCTACACCACTTCGTGGTCTAGGGTATTATAAGTTAGTGTCACGCCAAATGTTTGTAACACCAAGAAATAATCGAGCTAGACCCACTTTAAGTATACCGATCGGCTTAGAATCACCAGCTGAGTCGATTGAACGATGTCTGTCTGTCCGTCTGTCCGTCCGTCCGTCCGTCTGCTGTCCATCTAAGCTTGTTCGCACTCTACAGGTCGCAATTGTTGTCCGATTGTCATGAAGCTTGGCAGAAGTTATTTTTTCTGGCCAAGGACCATCGGTATTGAATTTGGACGAAATCGGTTCAGATTTAGATATAGCCCCCATACAAATGTCGCTCCCGATTTGGCATTTTCCGCTCTAGAAACAACATATTGTACCCGATTTTCTTTAAATTTGGCAGAACATCTTATTATCCAACTAGAAACACGTATGCAAACATTGGGTAAGATCGGTTCAGATTTAGATATAGCCCCCATACAAATGTCGCTCCCGATTTGACATTTTCCGCTCTAGAAACGACATATTGTACCCGATTTTCTTTAAATTTTGCACAACATCTTATAATCGAACTAGAAACACGTGTGCAAGTATTGGGTAAGATCGGTTCAGATTTAGATATAGCCCCCATACAAATGTCGCTCCCGGTTTGACATTTTCCGCTCTAGAAACCACATATTCTACCCGATTTTCTTTATATTTGGCACAACATCTTATAATCCAAGTAGAAACACCTATGCCGAAAGTGAGTAAGATCGGTTCAGATTTAGATATAGCCCCCATACAAATGTCGCTCCCGATTTGACATTTTCCGCTCTAGAAACCACATATTGTACCCGATTTTCTTTAAATTTGGCACAACATCTTATAATCCAACTCGAAACACGTATGCAAAAATTGGGTATAATTGGTTCAGATTTAGATATAGCCCCCATACAAATGTCGCTCCCGATTTGACATTTTCCGCTCTAGAAACGACATATTATACTCAATTTTCTTTAAATTTGGCACAACATCTTATAATCCAACTAGAAACACATATGCAGAAATTATGTAAGATCGGTTCAGATTTAGATATAGCCCCCACACAAATGTCGCTCCCGATTTGACATTTTCCGCGGTAGAAACGACATATTGTATCCGATTTTCTTTAAATTTTGCAGAACATCTTATAATCCAACTAGAAACCCGTATGCAAAAATTGGGTAAGATCGGTTCAGATTTAGATATAGCCCCCATACAAATGTCGCTCCCGATTTGACATGTTCCGCTCTAGAAACGACATATTATACTCGATTTTCTTTAAATTTGGCACAACATCTTATAATCCAACTAGAAACACGTATGCAAAAATTGGGTATGATTGGTTCTGATTTAGATATAGCCCCCATAAAAATGTCGCTCCCGATTTGACATTTTCCGCTCTAGAAACCACATATTGTACCCGATTTTCTTTAAATTTGGCACAACATCTTATAATCCAACTAGAAACACCTATGTTGAAAGTGGATAAGATCAGTTCAGATTTAGATATAGCCCCCATACAAATCTTGCTCCCTATTTAACTTTTGCCGCTTTAGAAACCACATATTTTACCCGATTTTCTTTAAATTTGATACAACATCTTATAATCCAACTAGAAACACCTATGCAGAATTTGGGTAAGATAGGTTCAGATTTAGATATAGCCCCCATACAAATGTCGCTCCCGATTTGATTTTTTCCGCTTTAGAAACCACATATTTTACCAAATTTTCTTTAAATTTGGTACAACATCTTATAATACAACTAGAAACACGTATGCAGAATTTGGGTAAGATCGGTTCAGATTTAGCTATAGCCCCTATAGAAATGTCGCTCCCTATTTCTCTTTTTCCGCTTTAGAAACCACATATTTTACCAAATTTTCTTTAAATTTGGTACAACATCTTATAATACAACTAGAAACACGTATGCAGAATTTGGGTAAGATCGGTTCAGATTTAGATATAGCCCCTATAGAAATGTCGCTCCCTATTTCTCTTTTTCCGCTTTAGAAACCACATATTGTACCTGATTTTCTTTAAAATTGGCACATAATTTTATAATCGAACTAGAAACACCTATGATGAAAGTGGGTAAGATCGGTTTAGATTTAGATTTGCTCTCGAATGTTTATACAATTTTGGCCAAACTTTACATATTATATTTCACCAATAAACATACATGGTGAAAGCGGGTCACATCGTTCCAGGTTTCAATATAATTCCATACAAATGTCCTTTCCGATTTAAAATTTTTCGTCAAACACATACATTTACAGGATGCAAAAATCCTTCCCAATTTCACTTTTTACCGAATTGTAATGAGATAGAAAGTTCGTCCGTCTTTAGCCTTTCCTTACTTGTTTGGGAGATGCCCATATGTCCATACTTTGGTATAACCCAAATGGGGCCCATTCTGATCTATTACAGATCTAGAAACTACATCTTACATCGTATATTCATAAAATTTTGTAGATCATGATATTTTTCAACTATGAATACCTACCGTGAATGAGAAATATATAGGACCATGATTTGGACCAGGCCTTTTGAAATGTCGGTCCGATTCATCCTATTACTACTGTATAATTTGTATTTGTCTGTCGGATAATTAGATCAGTTACCATATTATTAACCATATTCGTTAAATAAAGATGAATTTATAGTAACTGTATAATTTATATGAACTACATAAAATTGATCCCATGAAATACTTGGGTTTAGTAATAAAACCGAGGTACATACGCAGGGAGTGGTGTAGGGTATTATATAGTCGGCCCCGCCCGACTTTGGCCTTTCCTTAATTGTTTTGAAAATGTTTTTGTTTTTATGAACTTGATGTTTTTTGCGCACATTCCTCTACTAACGTGAAAACACCAAAAAATTTAGCAGGTGAAATGGGGCAAAAAGGGATAAAAATGGTACCATTGATACGACAACAGCTAGAAACATGAAATTCGTGTGTATCCCTATAATTACGTAGACACGTAAAATAGAGGGAATTTTTCGAAATTCGTACTTTTGATTTGATTTATTTATTTCACCTTGTAATTCAAAGTCATCGGACCAATTTACAACAAATTACAAAATGTATAAACATGGCTAAAAAACTACTCAATGAAATTCGGGGTACAATTGGAAAAGAGGGATAAAAGTGGTACCAACAAAACCGCTGAAGTTGAGATCATGAAAATCTGTGTATGCATTCATCTGCTGTGTAGACGCGAAACATAATGCAATTTTTCGAAATTTGTACTTTTAAGCAGAAAATGGGACAAAAGGGGATAAAAAGGTACCAAACAAACAGCTGTAGTTAGAATAGTGAAATAGTTACTGTGTAGATGCGAAAAATAAAGATATATTTCGATATTCGCACCTTAAGGATCGAAACGCGATAAATTTGATACCAAGTAAGCGGCTGTAGTTATAATCATGAAATTCAGTGTTTACACTCGTCTGTCTTCGTAGACACGCAAAATATGAGTATTTTCACGAATACGTACTTTTAGGGTCAAAATGAAAAACTAAAATAATTAAAACTGGTACCAAGAATACGGATGTACCTAGAATCATGAAATAAGATGTGTATATTCCAATTTGGACCCGAAATATAACGAATCTTTGAAATTAGTACTTTTCACTTTGTCTGTAACTGAATCGAGAAATTGCAAATGGGGGGAAATGTTTCTTCCTAATGACGCCTGACAATACACTTTATATTTAGGACACATTTTTGAAGATTGCTGCCTCATGTCCACTTTTTGATTACAATTGCAGTAATTTATTTATATAAAGCCAGACTATATTTTATTATAATAATGAAGCAATACATTGTTTTAAAACAGTGCACTTAAGTATGCCTTATAATATCAAATAGTAAACAAATATATATAATATGGTTTCGCACTTCTAGGTAAAGCCGACAGCTTTACTGTAATACTGTGGAAGGCACTCCGTCGTGGAGGGTATATAAGATTCGGCCCGTCCGAACTTTTTTACTTGTTAATTTTAAACACATTATAATGAAGAAAATAATGTCTATGTTTAGACATAAAATATTTCTTAATCATCATTTTTGTAGAATATGTTCATGCTAAATATGAAGGTGTGAGAAATATTACCTTCATTATTAGCGTGAACATACATTTGTGGGCCAATCGATTCATGCCTAATATTATAACCAGAAAAAAGTGAATGGAGGTAACTGCCAAATTGTCATTGTCATTTTTGAGCGATTTCCCTGCAAAACAATTTATTTTATTTCGTTCAACATTTTTATCATATTTCTCGATGTAAAACCAACCAACCAACACGAGGTGTTATTTTGGTATTCAAAGAAAAATTCCATTTTTTTTGAAATAAATGATCTGATGTTTATTTCATAATTAAGAGGAAGGTATGCCGTTAATAATGAAAAACAACATCAGCCAAATGGCCACCACGAGCACGCTTACAGGATCATATACTTTTCATGAAATTTTCCATAACCAAATCGCAAAGTGGCTGCCCTGTGTCCTCGATAGCCTCACGAATTCTATTTTTGAGGTCTTGAATCGACGCTGGGCTGTTGGCGTAGACCTTATCTTTCACGTGGCCCCAAATGAAGAAGTTGCAAGGTGTGAAATCACAAGATCGCGGTAACAAATTGTGATCACCTCTTCGAGAGATAACACGGTCCGGAAACTTTACCCGTAAAAGAGTAATGGTTTCGTTGCTTGTGTGGCACGTAGCGCCGTCATGTTCAAAGTAATCGTTGTCCACATCAATACCATCCAACTCCGATCTAAAAAATCATTAATCATCTCTCGATAGCGCAATACATTCACCGTAACTGTTGATCCACCCTCATTTTCGAAAAAGTAAGGTCCAATGACCCCGCCGGATCATAAACCGCACCAAACAGTCACACAGGATGGAGAGGCTTCTCAACAATAACTCTTGGGCCCCAGATGCGACAATTTTGCTTGTTGACGTAGCCACCGAGGTGGAAATGGGCCTCATCGGTCAAGATGATTTTACGCTGGAATTCCGGATCATTTTATTTATTTTATTTATTTATTATGAATTACAATACAAAGTAAATTTATATTCTAATTTTGGGTCCAGAGCCGGGGTAACTAAGACCATTTTAGCTAATTATTGCAGCGAAAGACCAGAGCCTCTGGTGGGAATCGAACCCACAACCCCCACGCTGATAGCCGAGCACGCTACCAACTCAACGGGCGCTCTAACCGGACCATTTTCATGCATGAATTTTAATAATTTCAATGCGTTGTTGAAGCGTGTATCCTTCCATTTTTATTAATGGCGTACTTTCTACTTGTCAAATGTCACCCGAAATACCGGGTGATTCAAAATAACACCGATTTTGTTAATGATAATAAAAATGCAATGAAGCATTTGAAATTTGTATTAGGAAATGTTTAAGGACAATTATCGAATACATTTAAAAAGGGAACTTTTTCTAAACCAAAATCATGCTCAATTACCGGAAGGGGAAAATATCTTGGGTACGTCAATAAAGAAAACCATTTCTGTCTGCTTAATAAAATAGCTCGTTAGCCTCCTATCTATTCTTAATTAAATCTTACGAATTTATCAAAGAGACAGCAAATAGTCGGTCACGTTGTCCCTTCATATCCGTTAACCCGCATTAGCGTAACTGAATGTTTACGAGATGGAGTTTATTGCGTGCAGCGCTCCTGTCCACAGCCATCATGGCAGCCAATTAACATTGTCCAGGAACTCATTTAAACTAAACCGAATGGTTGGATTTTTCAAACAAGTTTCTTGGCGTTCGCTTAAATTTAAAGGCAACATCAAAATCGTTAAGAAAACACCGCCCGGCCGACATTTTCGCAGGGAAAAAGAAGAAGAAGAATACTTAAAAATGTCCCAGGGAAGTTTAACATAATAACATGTAAATCCCTCTAAAGCTGACCTTTTTTCAGGCATGAACGATTTCACGCTTTCTTCTTTTTTTGGCGTTTCGCATTTGGATTTCCCCTACCCCGTCCTTTGCGTTGGTTGGGATTTTTGGCAAATGCACGGGTGCGAGAAATGCTAAACTTCACGAACACGCTCCAGTGTAATTTCCTGCAATAAATGAGGAAAAAAAGGACGATAGCTGTCTGAAAAGTCGCACCGCGCCTTGCAGGGTTTTACGGGGGCTGAGAGAAGAGAATAGGAATTGCGTGTGATTTGTGTAAAGAAACGCATTAAGTTTATACAACATTCGACATTGTTTGTAGTTTCAACAGAAACGAAGCGAAATGCTTTGGCCAACATTTATGCTAATCGCGCATTTGACTTTGAAATCGCCAGCGAGGGTGCCAGCAAAAATTTACCGCCATAAATGGAGCAAATCTTCTCCATAAAGGAGGACTTTGACAACCGCTGTAGTTGTATTGGTGATATTTGGAATCTTAGTCTTATGATGATGGGCGGTTTCAAAGCACGTAGGACCAACTGTGGAACAACCTCCAACGGGAAATGAAAATGGGCTACTACAGTATAGGCAGAATGAAGAAAAACGGGCAAATACCATCGAAACCTGCCTCAATAGGCACTATCCGCCTTAAAGAGAAGATTCTTTGTTGTAAACTTCAAAATATTTCGACCACTGGCTTCACTACAATTGACTTAGAAATAGGAAACAGGGAATCTCTGACCAAACATGGGACACAATAAGCAGCGGGATGGCTCTAAAACTTCATTTAAATATGACCAAAACACGAACGCTTAAGGCAAGATTCTTTATGCGTGGAGTACGCCGCGCTAGGCACGCAAGTCAAGAAAAGCGCCAGGGACGAGATGATGGCTTAATAACTTGGCAAAAGATGCAGAAGACTTTGCCTCGCATAACAAACTTCTAATATCTCTAGTTGGTTGGTTGCTTGGTTTATGTGTTTGAATGGACACCACTCGAAAAGGTCTGATATATCCAGATTGAAATATTAAGATATTTGATTAGATCTCTAATATCAATTGCCAATATCTCTTCAAAGTCGTGTAGTAATTTCCACCAAAAGTCCTGTGCCATGGGTGGGTGGGTTAGATCTGGGCAGCCACATAACAAGTGATCGACTGTATCTTGATCCTCTTCGTTGTCGCAGCTTGTGATGGCTAGTCAGCACAGCTATCACTCCTGTCCTTATAATTTGTTTAAGAAGGTCTCTGGTACGTTTTTTGTTATATTGAGTCCATGATTGTCCGGCTATTTGATAAGTATCTAAGTTTTTCCATTTGAAATTAGGTCGGCCTAGGTAGAGCATGAATATATAATTTCAACAGACCCTATCGGCGTTGCAAGCAACTCCGTAGCGAGGGCGTTCAAAGTAGATCCCATCCTCGCTAACCCGTCAGATCGTTCGTTCTCATACAAGTGCCTATGTCTAGGGATCCACATAAAAACCATTTTTGACAGACAACTCAGTCTGGACAGATTTTCAATGCAATGACCTACCAATGTTATGTTATTAGATCTAAGAGACAATAGGGCAGCTATGGTACCTAAAAAGGGATGCTTCGTTAATTGCGAAGATAATTTATAAACACTCCACGAGAGTCTTATGTCTTTGTGAATTTGTTTGTATCACCCAAAACACAGCGAGATAGACCCATTGTTAACTATATCGTTTCAGATTTAGATATAACCCCCATACGAATTTCACTCCCAGTTTGACTCTTTTCACTCTACACCATTTTCAAGTTTAATTCAAAAGACACCATTCGAAATTCAAAAATTCCATTTGAAATTCAAAAAATATCATTTGAAATTCAAAACTCATCATTTGAAATTCACAGCTCGTCATTTGTAGTTCAAAAGACACCATTTGAAATTCAAAACTCATCATTTGAAATTAAACTTCATTTGTAGTTCAAAAGACACCATTTGAAATTCAAAAATTATTCCATTTGAATTTAAAAAGATTCCATTTGAAATTCAAAAATGTAAACAAACTTTTTTAGCATTTATTTTTTCTGCAAATTTGGATATTCTGCAGTTTTGGAAACAGATTTAATAAAATGATAAGCAATTAATAATTATAATGATGTAAAATGTCGGTAATTTCATATATAGTTTATAACCTTCACCAGCTCAGAGAGCATCTGCATATAATTTATAATGACTATTGGATTATTTGTGTGGGATCATCATAACAATCATAACTATTTTACAGGTATAAAGTGATTGTAAAACCATTTCCAATATAAAATTGTTACTGATCAGTTTTATTTTAACCAAAGCTTATGCCAATTTGTGTGAGAGGTCTTGCAACATCGCTCATATTGCAGGTGTATATAACGTCTATGAAAAAATTACCAATGACCAAATTTCAGAGTATTCCGATCGTCCGTATAGAAGTTATAAAATCTTTAAATTTAAATATGTTAGAGTGATTTGCGTGAGAAATACGTAAATCTGTTTTCTTAACAGCAGAATATTAAAGTTTACAGAAATAAATAAATGCTACCCAACCTAATGTATATTTTGCTTAAATAATTTTGTTTACCCTTTTTGAATTGCAAATGGAATAATTTTGGAATTACAAATGGAATAATTTTTGAATTTCAAATGAAAACTTTTGAATTTCAAATGGTGTCTTTTGAATTACTTACAACGAGTTTTGAATTACAAATGAAGAGTTTTGAATTTCAAATTGAATTTTTGAATTTCAAGTGATATTTTTTGAATTGCAAATGGAATTTTTGAATTTCATCTGGTGTCTTTTGAATTACAATTGAAAAAGGTGTAGAAACACCTGTGTTGAAAATGTGTTAGATCGGTTGAGATTTATGTATAGCTCCCACACAAATTTCACTCCCGATTTGATTTTTTCCGCTCTATAAACCACATATTTTAACAGATCTTCTTCAAATCTTGCTAAATATCTTATATTTTAACTAGGAACACCCATGAGGAAAATGGGTCAGTTCAGTTCAGATTTATATATAGATCCCATACAAAATTTCGCTTCCTTGGCATGAGTTTTTCCACCACAGATAGATATACAAACAAATAATATAAATATTAAAGATATGTTTTTAAGGATAGTCAAGGATTATTTTTTGAGTCCTGAGCCGTAAATTGCAGTTCAGGACTCTTTATTTACGGATTTGGAAAGAGGTGGTGCAAACTTTTCAGATGATACTAGTGTCGCTAAAATCTGATGTTGTGATACCATATGCCTTGTTGTCTTCGTTAAGACGCTAAATTAAAATAAAATATTCTGTTATCTAATTTGTAATTTGAACAAAAATTAAAATTTAAAAATTATGATTTTTTTAAAAATCTATTTCGTCTACAACATTTAGTTTAATTTCTACATTTATGCATAGATTCTTTATATATAGTTTTATATATATTAGCTATTAAAAAATAAAACAAAATGCCTTTTCCGTCTTTTTTCTATTTTTTTTTGTACAAGCGAAAATAGATTTCTTTTTCGAATAAAAAATTTACCAAATTTGTTAAGACTGTTCCTAAACCACTGTTTCTATGTGAAAGTGTTATTCGCAATGTTTGTAGTCATCGTGAGTACCTTTAATTTTATATATATCCGTGTTATCGGATTTATATTTACGGTGTCTTCGCCTAAAATTGGAATTCTAGTAAAGAATTACAAAAAAATACCATAAAAAATGTTTAATATGTGTTTTTGATTTTAGAAAGCCAAAATACATCACGGGCCTTCGACAAATTTTTTGTTGCATAGTGTTATATTTATAAGGCTATGTTGAATTTTTTTTAAATATTATATTAAATTTTCAGAGAGAATAAAACTTATCGAGGGCTTATATTCATAAGTGGCTATGAACCATTTTCCCGAAAATGAGTTTTTGATGTCAAACTAATCTCAGATTTGGATGTCATCTGTCATATAAATTTGGAGAAGAAATTTTTTTCTAAAGTCATTTTTTTTCAAATTTTTCTAATTTGGCGTTCTACACACACGTTAATTTGTGACTGCAAAAGTGGCTATGAACAAAAAAATAATATTAATAATATACATAGTTCAAAAATTGAGCAGTGTACATCCAAAGGTTGTAATTCGCTACAACGATTTTGTTTAAAGCATTTTTCTATGTTTAGGGCATATCGCGGTATCATAATTCCCATATTTCGCCGTTATTAGCATTTTGGTTCCCAAGTTATTAGGCTAAAATACGATAAATAGTGGCTGTAAAGTAAAGAATTGTGAAGAGTATCTTTAGAAAAACCCGCGTCACTTGTTATTATATTGAGAATATCAAAAAAAAGTTGACATGTGACTGCTGACTTCATGGGGAATATTTGTGTCAGAAAAGTTTCAGAATCTTGGATGGAGAAAGTTAAAATATAAGCAATTGCATCCGCGAATTTTAAATTTTTCAACAATTGCGGCGATTTTCGCGACTGACAAGCGACATTGGTTCTTAATACACAAACAAAAATTCAGCCGGATTCGTTGGCTAGATCGCGAGAAAATCATAAAACAAAAATGTCATGTGTGAAAATCACTTCAGCCATATTTGCCGCGAAAATGAAAATTTTCCAAAAAATATCCAGTTTGTATTTTTTGTTTACCGTGCCCTACCGCAATATCCAGTTTTTGTAAAAAATTTGGAAAAAGGGATAAAAATGGTACCAATCTGACGGATGAAGCTGGAATTTCTAAATTCGCAGTCTACATGCATTTTTTGCATAAGATTGCCAATATTTCATAAAAACGTTATCGAGTTTACAAAAAGTCTTATTTATTTATTTTGGCATTAATGGCTATGTGCTTATTTCAAAATTCATAGTGCTCAATTTGAAACGTGCAAAAGCGAACCATAAAACCGCGAATAATAGGAAATTTCGAAAACTTTTTAATCGTACCAATTAGTAATCCTCTTTAGATTAAACTGTAGAAGAATGTTTCATAATTGCTCTTAAAATTAAGGTGAAAATCAGCTTTTTCGCTCTCCTGAATAGCTGTGTTTTTGTTCATAGCCTCTTATGAATAAAAGCCCTCTATATTTAGAATGATTTTTGTGGATTCTGGGAAAAAATATTTATGTTATCATTTTTAAAAATAGAGACCACAATTATTGCTAATTAATTTTTTGTAACACATAACTGAAAATGTCTTAAATTATTTTGTAACACCAAAAATCGAGCTAGACCCACCTTTAAGTATACCGATCGGCTTAGAATCACCAGCTGAGTCGATTTTTGCGCTCTAGAAACGACATATTGTACCCGATTTTCTTTAGATTTTGTAGAACATCTTATAATCCAACTAGAAACACGTATGCAATTGCAAATTGGGTAAGATCGGTTCAGATTTAGATATAGCCCCCATACAAATGTCGCTCCCGATTTGACATTTTGCGCTCTAGAAACGACATATTGTACCCGATTTTCTTTAGATTTTGTAGAACATCTTATAATCGAACTAGAAACACGTATGCAAAAATTGGGTAAGATCGGTTCAGATTTAGATATAGCCCCCATACAAATATCGCTCCCGAATTGACATTTTCCGCTCTAGAAACGACATATTGTACCCGATTTTCTTTAAAATTGGCACAACATTTTATAGTCGAACTAGAAGCACCTATGCTGAAAGTGAGTATGATCGGTTCAGATTTTGATATAGGCCCCATACAAATGTCGATCCCGATTTAACTTTTTCCGCTTTAGATACCACATATTGTACCCGATTTTCTTTAAAATTTGCACAACATTTTATAATAGAACTAGAAACACCTATGCTGAAAGTGGGTAAGATCGGTTCAGATTTAGATATAGCCCCCATACAAATGTCGCTCCCGATTTCACTTTTTCCGCTTTAGAAACCACATATGGTACCCGATTTTCTTTAAAATTGGCACAACATTTTATAATCGAACTATGCTGAAAGTGGGTATGATCGGTTCAGATTTAGATATAGCCCCCATACAAATGTCGCTCCCGATTTGACATTTTGCGCTCTAGAAACGACATATTGTACCCGATTTTCTTTAAATTTTGCAGAACATCTTATAATCCAACTAGAAACACGTATGCAAAATTGGGTAAGATCGGTTCAGATTTAGATATAGCCCCCATACAAATGTCGCTCCCGATTTCACTTTTTCCGCTTTAGAAACCACATATGGTACCCGATTTTCTTTAAAATTGGCACAACATTTTATAATAGAACTAGAAACACCTATGCTGAAAGTGGGTAATATCGGTTCAGATTTAGATATAGCCTCTATACAAATGTCGCTCCCGATTTCACTTTTTCCGCTTTACAAACCACATATTGTACCCGATTTTATTTAAAATTGGCACAACATTTTATAATGGAACTAGAAACACCTGAGCTGAAAGTGGGTAAGATCGGTTCAGATTTAGATATAGCCCCCATACAAATGTTGCTCCCGATTTCACTGTTTCCACTTTGGAAACCACATATTGTACCCGATTTTCTTTAAAATTGGCACAACATTTTATCATGGAACTAGAAACACCTATGCTGAATGTGGGTAAGATCGGTTCAGATTTAGATATAGCCCCCATACAAATGTCGCTCCCGATTTCACTTTTTCCGCTCTAGAAACCACATATGGTACCCGTTTTTCTTTAAAATTGGCACAACATTTTATAATCGAACTAGAAAGACCTGTGCTGAAAGTGGGTAAGATCGGTTCAGATTTAGATGTTTAACCGATTTTGGCCAAACTTTACATACTATATTTTACACCAATAAACATACATGGTGAAAGGGGGTCACATCGTTCCAGGTTTCAATATACCCCCATACAAATGTCCTTTCCGATTTAACATTTTTTGTCAAACACATACATTTGCAGGATGCAAAAATCCTTCCCGATTTCACTTCTTTACCGAATTGAATTGTAATGAGATAGAAAGTCCGTCCGTCTTTAGCCTTTCCTTACTTGTTTGGGAGATGCCCATATGTCCATACTTTGGTATAACCCAAATGGTGCCCCATTCTGATCTATTACAGCTCTAGAAACTACATCTTACATCGGATCTTCATCAACTTTTGCAGATAATGATATTTTTCAAATACCTACCGTGAATGAGAAATATATAGGCCCATGTTTTGGACTAGGCCCAAAATGTTTATAATGAAATGTCGGTCCGATTCATCCTATTACTACTGTATAATTTGTATTTGTCTGTCGGATAATTGGATCAATTACCAATCGTTAAATATGACTAATGATAAATTTATAGTAACTGCATAATTTATATGAACTACATAAAATTGCTCCGATGAAATAACTGGGTTTAGTAATCAAAGCGAGGTACGTACGCAGGGAGTGGTGTAGGGTATTATATAGTCGGCCCCGCCCGACTTTAGCCTTTCCTTACTTGTTTTTTAAATTCTCTTACATCTATAAACTTCTACATTTATTCATAAAAATTATTTCTTCGATAGAATGATAACAATGATATTTTATTCATATTTTTATGATTTTTACGACCAAAAAATTATTTTTTTTTTCAAAAAAACGCTTTTAAACTACTGCTCCTGAACAACTGCTTCCACATGAAAGTGAAATCCACTTCATTCATTCGTAGTCTTCATAATCATCGTGACCGCAGCTATACTTTCAAAATCCTACTATCAATATTAAAGGCGCCTTAGACACAAACTGGAATTGTCCATAAGAACATTTTTAAAATCGTTTTCAAGTTTAGATTTCCATATTACCTCAGCAAATTTTATACACTGCCTTTCGACAAAATGGTTGTAATTTAGTGTTAGCAAATAACATTATTGAAAATACTTGTCATATACACTCGATACAAATTCGCATGTTATATAAAAAGAGTAAAAACGAATGGGTATGCTATGCTGTTGTCGGAATATTGTTAATTCTCTGAAGTGCTAGAAATTAATGTCCAACAAATTGTGTAATTAGAAAAGGTTATGGTTTTGACAAAGGTTAAACGTTTTCTGTGGTTTCACTTTCATGGATCTCTTCCCACGCAAAATTCCACAAAGTTTCATGATATTGGCTTCAGTCTATTTGTTTGGGTGCTGATAAATGGGTCAATGAGCAACAATTATATATATGTACATATACATAGATTTCTTAAAAAATACATATAACCATGAAGTTTGCTGAAATGAAATATCGCTTTTGTCTGCTTTCCAGCTTTCCTTTTAAATTAGTTTCTGTTCTTTTTTTAATAAAGAACTTAAGGATGCAATAATAAATTTAACGGCAACAGTGAATGTTCTCAAAACCAAACAAGCGAACTTCGACGGTAACCCTCTTAATCCCAAATGTGTTCGTACCCACCACATCCCTGCGGAAAAGTTTCCGTTCATTGTGGGATTTAATTTAAAGCTGTGAAATGGCGAAAACTTGTACGGAAAACTTAAACTGTTCGTTGTTTCGTTAAATGAATACCGTTCGCCAATGACTTCAATGACTTTGTGTTCTTTAAGGCAAGAAATAGGGATACGTTTTTTGTTAATTTAGAAAAGAGAAAGGTATTCATTGTCTGCTGGACTGTGAAGAAGCGTTCTTTGAAGGAATAGTAAATAATTGCAAATTTTTACAATCGGTTTCCATCTGTCTGCCAGCTTTGGAGAGCCTTGTGATTTCTGTCCGCACAACCATATCCTTTGAAGTCCTTTATATTGCAAATTATACATTTTGTTTGCTGTTCTTAAATGCTACCTAATTGCGTGTTGAAACCCTGTAGATTAGGGAGAAACACACACGCACACACACTGTAAAGGAATTCTATTTTATCCAGTTCGTATTGGAGTATCTTATCTTCTTTGCAGATAGACAAAACCCACAAATGGCTACAGCGCCTGCTGACGCTACGGATTCAGCAGACACTGTTAACCAAATATCCGCAAATAGCATCAACATCAACATCAGCAGGACCAGAATCAGAATCAACTCGACTTTTCCCAATCACATTGATAGATTGGCCTCTTAATGCCTTTGTTGCTGGTTTTTATTCATTTCTCTTCGTAAGAAAGTTTAAAACGACATCACATCACAACACAATCATCAATTGAACATAGCCATCAACCCCATCAATACTACTGCTGGCATTGCTATTGTCAATGCACTCAGAGAAAAATATCCGTATTACAAATACTTACTTGTAATATATTTTATTTGAAAATAAAAAGTGATTGTAGTCTGTGCACAGCAAACAGTATATCGTCACTTGAAATTCAAAATGACGAAACCCACATTTCCATTAGTTTTCTGGAGAAGAAACAAGTAAAAACGGCGATAAGTTCGGCCGGGTCGAACTTTATATACCCTCCACCATTGATTGCATTCCACCGAGGATGTCCATTTTCGTAGAACCGCAGTAATATTACAGGAAAATAATTTTCTTTTATATAGCCAAATCAAAACAAATACAAATATTAAAAAAATATTAATAAATATAATATTTTAGTTATTTCAAACCACGCCTATAAGGAAAGGCTACCAATACGTCAATTCAAAAAATAAATATTCTTCTATATATATTTTCAAAAAGCTTAAATACCATAAATATTGGTAGATAGTGGGTGCTACAGTTGGTTGTATTTCCATTCTATTTTAATTCCAAAAGTCTAAATTTTGAAAATCCATTATCAGACGTACATAGTGCAAAATAACCTAACTTCATGATTCAACCAATTTCTGCCGTAAAAGAAAAAGCAAAAATTTGAAAAAAAAACTTTTTATTTTGCGTTTCTATGCAGTCAGAGGAATGTATACATCGAATTCCATGATTCCAGCTGCGGCCATTTGGTTGGTACCATTTTTACCCCCTTAAGAGTACGACTATCTAAAATCTCTTTATTTGATGTTTCTACCCAATTAGAATTTCATCATTCTAGCTGTAGTCGTTTAGTTAGTACTATTTTTATCTCTCTGTACCATTGTATACCTTGAAAGTACGAATTTCGAAAAGTCCGTTTATTTTCCGTGTCTACGCAGTCAGAGGAATGTATACACCGAATTTCTTTATTCTAGGTGTAGCCGTTTAGATGGTACCGTTTTTATTCCTCTGTACCCATTGTATCCCTTGAAAGTAAGAATTTGGAAAAAACCTTTTATTTTCCATGTCTACGTAGCCAAAGGAATGTATACACCGAATTTCATGACTCTAGCTGCGGTCATTATGTTGGTACTATTTTTATCCCCTTTTTCCATTTTGACCCCAAAAAGTACCAATTTCGAAAAATCCCTTTTTTTCCGTGTCTACACAGTCAGAGGAATGTATACTCCAAATTTCATAACTCTAGCTGCGGTAATTTGATTGGTACTATTTTTATCCCTTTTTTCATTTTAACCCCAAAAAGTACGAATTTTGAAAAATCCATGTATTTTACGTGTCTATACAATCAGTGGAATGTATACACCGAATTTCATTATTCTATGGGCAGCCGTTTGGTTGGTACCATTTTTATCCCTCTATTCCCATTTTACCCCTTAAAAGTACTAATTTGGAAAAAATACTTTGATATTATGTATCTACTCCATTAGAGGAATATACACACTGAATTTCGTGTTTCTAGTTGTTGTCGTTTAATATGTACCATTTTTATCCCTTTTTGCCCCCATTTCACCCCCCTACAAATAAGACTCACTTTATGGTGCACGTTTTTGTTACCGGGGGAATGCGCATACCCATTATAAAGCAAGTACAAGCAGACATATTGAAAATATATGCTTAAATACTCTAAAATATTAGGGATTATTATGGGTATTTTTAGTCCTTGTGAGGGAAAAATTTTTCCCTTTGGGCCGATTTCGCCCCATTTCAATCCCAACCGATCTACGACTATAAGACGCATTTATGGAAAATTTTAACGTTCTAGCTCCTTTTGTTTAGATGCTAGCGTGCTTTCAACAGACGGACGGACGGACATGGCTAGATCGTCTTAGAATTTTATGACGATCAAGAATATATATACTTTATAGGGTCTCAGGTCGATATTTCAAGGTGTTACAAACGGAATGACAAAGTTAGTATACCCCCATCCTGGAGGTGGAGGGTATAAAAATGTGTTCAGCTATAAAGTAAGCATTATAACGGGTGGTTAAATTGTAAGGGCCGATGTTGATTTTGAGTAAAACACAAATTATTTAGGAAATTATTGTCATTTCTATTTATCATGATAATATTGGTATGGTTCAATTATGTATGGATCAAAATATCAGCCAATGACGCTGAGGCATATTAGCGAAGACCATTCACAGACTGATCGGCCTCATTTTGGAAAAAAATACGGCCCGATGATGCCGCCAGCCCATAAACCGCTCCTTGTGGGTGCATTGGTTTTTCGACAATCACTCTTGGATAATCATTCGCCCAAATGTGGCAATTCTGCTTAGTGACGAATCTACTGAGGTGAAAATGTGCCTCATCACTGAAGATGATTTTCTTCGAAAATTGATCATCCACTGTTGCCGTTTCTTGCCACCATTCTGACCATTGACGACGTTTGGAATGGTCAAGAGGCTAAAGACTATAGAATGACAAGAGGGGAGATTTTGGTGAATGAAGGGTATTTGTGATCTATAAGCCAATAAAGTCTCTTAGCAAGTCTAAGGAAAAACACTAACCTTGCATGTTGACTAAAAATCGAGATAGGGCATGACGAAGTCACCAATGCAGTCAGACGTTCTAGTTCTTCGTGAAGCGAGGTATATCAGCAGATGTACATTAGGGCGTACCTCAAAAAAAAAGTTCGCCGTACACCTTCGAATATGAAGTATTATTGAAAGGTAGTTTCAAAAAAAAAATTTTTATTTTTTTATGCCGAACGTAGGGGTCGCGCTTTTACATTTTTCTATATAACTTGTATTTATAAACGGATTTTAAAGTGTGATACATCGATGTTTTTGTCTCGACGAGGCCGATTTTTTTTGAAGATCGACATACTTCACGGTGCTAAGACCACCGTGAGTTTGAGCCCTTGCGGCAGGTACTCACGTTAAGCCTGGACACGTCTGTCTTTGAAGTCATTGAGCTCAAGCACCCCCTTCTGGTACTTACCCATCATTTCTCAGTTGCTACTACCCTAATGTACCACTCTAATAATCGAAAATTAAAGCTCGCATAAAATCATGAATCATGTTTGAGCTCAATGACTTCAAAGACAAAAAAATCGGACAAAAACATCGATGTATCACACTTTAAAATCCGTTTATAAATGCAGAAGTTATATAGAAAAATGTAAAAGCGCGACCCCTACGTTCGGCATAAAAAAATAAAAAAATTTTTTTTGAAACTACCTTTCAATAATACTTCATATTCGAAGGTGTACGGCGAACTTTTTTTTTTTACTTGTAACCTGGTACGCTCTAATGTACATCGCCTTTATCTGCAACTGCTGAACGGAAAAATATATACATATTGACAAAATTTTAGATACTCAGAGCTGAGGCGTTTTCAAGATGATTTCCAATGGTGTGGTATGGGTGTTACTGGGCGACCCTCGTCCATATCAAACTTAGCCAAAAGTACATTAATGTACTGATTGATTCCTATTTATTTATTTATTTTTTCATTTATTATTTCCAAAGTATATGCCACTTTGTGTGGGTGGTACCAGAAGGGGTTTGTCACAATTTCGCCCATATTCCATACGAATGTAACAATTAAACAAGTAAGGAAGGTTAAAATCGTGGCGTGGTCGACTATATGATACCCTACACTTAGCCATTATACCCTATGGCGTAGGATATAAAAAGGGTCATAACATTTGAACCGGGTGATATACGATGCAGCTATAAAAGGAGAATATACTACAAATTCCATAATTCTATCTGTATTTGTAAGAAAATTTGAACGCTAACTATGAATGGGAGCTATATACAAATCTGAACCGAACCGGAAAACCCCTCTGTTCTAAACATATGCAATTTTGTCAAGATATATTTTTCCGATTAGGTGTTACAAAAATAATTAAAAACGATTTGAAATCAATGCCAGAGGGTCGTTGGAGACTATAAGCTTTAGAAATCGATCCATGATTGCTTTATGACCTTTATGTAGAATATATCTATCTGTTTGTCATGGCACCATCGATAATTGATTATCTACATGGAAGCTCATTTGTTGATTCATTCCCTACAAAGTAGGTGTCTTTCAGTGAGTGCAAAATTATATCGGAAGTAGTTAATCGATTCGAGTAGTTTCCCTTTTTTCTTTGGGGTTGATTTCTAAAATTATTTATTAATTTATACCAATGACTGGATACAGGTCGTTCCAAGGCAAATTATTTTTAAGTAAGCTTAATTTGTGGTAATGTATGCATTGAAAGTCATTTATTTTACAATTGTATAAACTATGAATCGTTTTTTCTCGAGCTAATACCCCCACATCGCTCTATAAAGTTTGCTGTGCACATTGATGCAAAGGGGAAAAGGATGTCGCCTTCCTCCTTATCGTCCTGACGATGTGCATGTGAATTCATTCATGGCTGACTATGCATTCGATCTTATTGTGTCTGTCTCAAAGAACCATGCGTATGTACGTGCAAGCATTTCCGTTTTTTTTTTGCTCTTCTCTCTCAGTTCTTCTCGTTTTTTGAACCTATTTATTTGGTACAAGTGGTTGGTTCTTCCTTTCATGCAAGTATTCGCAAATATATTAGGATATTCCGTATAGGAAACATACAAGTGCAAGGAATCAAAATGATTTGCGAAAATATAAAAAATAAGACAAAAGGAAAGGAATTATAAGAACACTTTAAAATTAAGAACATAAATAAATACTGATTTTAAAAATATATTTAAATTACAAAAGTTCTAATTTTTGGCATACTGGGTCTAAGAAATGTGAAAAATCTCCTGGAAACAATTAATGTTTGTATTTTTTCAATTACTTTGTTAAACTACTATGATGATATCTTATTTTGAAGTTAATATAGCACAGTGTATAAATATTTTCAATATATTTTTGCAAAATTTGTCTAAAAAGTTGCCAAATGAGAAATTAGTAAGGGAGACCCAATGACTTCCCTGCCAAGGTTTTATGATATAATACGCTAATATTTTTAGAGTTTATTTTATTTTTCTCTTGCGTATGTTATATTCAGCGACATCCATAATTCTCAGTTTCTGGTACACACTAATGTATCTCCATTTATCCTGCAAGTACCGAAGTCTGTCCGTGTGTGCGTACTTACATTATACGTGTGTGTCTGGGTAATTTCAAAAGAAAATTATTTGTATTGTACGACAAGTCACTTGTTAACTAAAAGTTTTGTTTGACAAAATAAATTGTGGGTTTCGTTTTGGAAACAAATCCTCTTATGGGAATAAAAATACTAAAAGAAAATTTAAAGAATCATAAATATTGAAGTGTTGTTTAAAGAACAGCTATAGGGGCGTGTTAGTCCCTGTGAACATCGCAATTGTGTTTTCAGTCACAACAAAGTGAGGTCTTGAATGTTGGCGAGCTGGCCAGTTTTCAATTTTCTTAATGACATTAACACTTAATGGAGCAAAGAAATAAATTAGTATTTCATAACAGTCATTAGAAAAATATGCCATTAGGAAAACAAATAAGGAGAGGATATGATAACCTTAATCTAGATGTTATAGACATTGTATCAAAACGTGGTTCTGAATGCAGCCAAATAAAGGGTCATTTTTTTGGCAACACTGGTTTAAAAGCTGACGCACATTTCGTCTTTTGTTTCACTGTCAAACATCTTCAGTTTGGTCTATAATTTAGCCGTCTTACAAACGAACAACGCTTGCAATTTATTGAATTTTATTATCAAAATGCGTGCTCTGTTAAGAGAGTTCATCGCGCGCTTCTTCCATTTTATGGTCAGTTTAACCGACCCACTGAAGCGTCTATTCGGGCTATTGTCACTAAATTTAGCACCAAATTTACATTGTTGGACATTAAACCACCAACACGCTTACGTAGAGTGCGAACTAAAGAAAATATCGCAGCTGTATCGGCCAGTGTTAATGATGACCATCAATTTTCGATTCGTCGCCGTTCGCAACAATTGGGCCTCTGTTACTCAACAACGTGGAAAAATTTGCAGAAGGATTTAGGTGTGATGCAGCTGGTGCAAGAATTGAAGCCGAACGACCTACCGCAACGTAAAATTTTTGGTGAATGGGCTCTTGGAAAGTTGGCCGAAGATCCACTTTTTTTTACCGAAAAATTGTGTTCAGCGACGAAGCTCATTTTTTTTGCTCAATGGGTACGTAAATAGGCAGAATTGGCGATTATGGAGTGAATATCAGCCAGAAGCATTGCAAGAGCTACCACTGCATCCAGAAAAAGTCACAGTTTGGTGCGGTTTATGGGCTGGTGGCATCATTGGACCGTACTTCTTCAAAGATGATGCGAATCGCAACGAAACTGTGAATGGTGAGCGCTACCGTGAGATGATGTCCAACTCTTTTTGCCCAAAATGCAAGAGCTTGACTTGCATGACATGTGGTTTCAACAAGACGGTGCCACATACCACACAGCACGCGCAACAATGGACTTATTGAGAGACGAGTTCTGTGAACATTTTATTTCACGTTCGGGACCGGTCAATTGGCCGCCTAGATGGTGCGATTTAACGCCTTTAGACTATTTTTTGTGAGGCTATGTTAAAGCTCATGTCTATACAGACAAGCCTGCTTCAATTGACGCATTGCAAGACAACATTGAAGCATTTATTCGTGAGATACCGGCCGAAATGTTGGAAAGAGTGTGGCAAAATTGGACTAAGGGGATGGACCATTTGAGGAGCAGTCAAGGTCAACATTTGCATGAAATAATCTTCAAACATTAAATTATATGGACCGTACTATCGATTCAAATAAAGATTTCATGAATTTTTCTGAATTTTATGTGTTTTTTTTAACTTTCCTATAGCTTTTAAAAAATCGCCCTTTAATTTGCACTCATCATAAATCTAAAACACACAGACCAAAACACAAACAACAATTGACCAAAACAATTTTAAATTATATGCTTTTGGCTTCAAGTCAGGAGATACATTGGTATGGGCTACATCAATACATGTATCGATTTGAGAAAGAAAATTATATGCGGCAAGTCTGACCAGAATTGCCTTCTGGTGCGGAAAGAACAAAAATTAGCAGGTACATTACCCATTTTCACTTTAATCCTTCTGCAGTGTTCCAATTTATACTACACATATAGTGTTTTGGGTAGGGTTTGGGGTCCGGGAATTCCCGGGTATACGGGAAATTAAAAAAAAATATTGATTATTTTGAGCACTAATTTAGTTTTACTGTACAATTGGGAAATTGTATATATATTTTAAATGCATATATTTTTATACACTCCACGAGAGAATGTCTTTGTTGCATTTGTTTGTATTACAACAGATTTTCTTTAAAATTGGCTGGTACCAAAAGCAAACGGCTTCCGAACGTCTAATTAATTTTTATTCTAAGCACCCAAGACGAACAATCATAAACACCGCGACGAATTTTATAAACAGGGTCCTACAAACCAGTGACAAGGAATTTCACGAAACAAACAAATCCAATATTAGAAATATTCTGCGTATGAACGACTTTCCCGAAAAATTAATAAATAATCTAATCAAGCGAACGACGGAAGAAAAACTTAACAAAAATGACGAAAGACCAAACAAAATTTATAAATCCACAACATACATTCCAGGACTATCCGAAAGACTAAAACATTCTAATATTTACGACAAAGAAAAATTTGAGTTGGCATATAAAACACACAGGACCGTCAACCAACTATTTAGTAGGACAAAATCAAAAATCAAGAAAGAGGAGAAACAAAACGTCGTGTACAAGATAAAATGCAATGGTGACAAGTCCGACATATGACAGAAGGTATATGTCGGCACTACGAAAAATAAATTGAAATCCAGACTTTCATCACATAAAATCGAACACAAATCTCTTGACAAACCCATTGAGCAAAAAACTGCCTTGCAGCCCACTGTATCTTGACGGGACATAAACCAAACCTTATTGACGTCGAAATATTAGCGGAAGAGAATAATTATACAAGGAGATACACTTTGGAAATGCTAAATATAATTGACGTCTCCCCTGGAAAAAGGTTTAATTATAAGAGAGACACAGACGGTTGTGCTCAAATATATAGGAACACGGTGGAAAAACATAGACGACAAATTAGACAGTAGTTGACAAAAGCTTGCAGAGAGTGGCAGGAGAATTTTCCTATTGTGAAAAACTTTTTTAAAAATTTAAATATAAATATTGTGATATTTTTTGATTGTTAATGCTTGTAACTTGTAATTGAATAATTTGTGTTTTTTGTAATAGACCCCTGAAGATGACCAACGGAGTTGGTCGAAATATTGGGAAATAAAAAACAAGAAAATAATAAAATAGTCATTTTTGTTTTATTATTTGAAAAAAACTGACCTCAAGCCGAGCAAAATACAAAACGCATTGGCAAACCATCTTATATTTCAACTAGAAACACCTATGGTGAAAATAGGTCAGATCGGTTCATATTTATATATAGCTCCCATTAAAATTTGGCTCCCGATTTGACTTTTTCTGCTCTAGAAGCCACATATTTAAACAGATCCTCATAAAATTAGGCGAAATATCTTATATTTGTTCTATCAACAGCCATGGCGCAAATGGGTCAGATCGGTTCAGATTTATATATAGCTTCCATACAAATTTCGCTCCCGATTTGACTTTTTCCGCTCTAGAGACCACATATTGTTTCAGATTGTCTTCAGATTTGCCAAAACATCTTATATTTAAATTAGGAACACCTGTGGTGAAAATAGGTCAAATCGGTTCAGATTTATATATAGCTTCCATTACAATTTCGCTCCCGATTTGACTTTTTCTGTTCTAGAAACCACATATTTTAACAGATCCTCTTCAAATTAGGCAAAATATCTAATATATGTTCTATAAACAGCCATGGTGCAAATGAGTCAGATCGTTTCAGATTTATATATAGCTCCCACACAAATTTCACACCCGATTTAACTTTTTCCACTCTATAAACCACACATTTTAACAGATCTTCTTCCAATCTTTCAAAATATCTTATAAAGAGTGATTTTTTTGAGGTTAGGATTTTCATGCATTAGTATTTGACAGATCACGTGGGATTTCAGACATGGTGTCAAAGAGAAAGATGCTCAGTATGCTTTGACATTTCATCATGAATAGACTTACTAACGAGCAACGCTTGCAAATCATTGAATTTTATTACCAAAATCAGTGTTCGGTTCGAAATGTGTTTCGCGCTTTACGTCCGATTTATGGTCTACATAATCGACCAAGTGAGCAAACAATTAATGCGATTGTGACCAAGTTTCGCACTCAGTTTACTTTATTGGACATTAAACCAACACGAATGCGTACAGTGCGTACAGAAGAGAATATTGCGTCTGTTTCTGAGAGTGTTGCTGAAGACCGTGAAATGTCGATTCGTCGCCGTTCGCAGCAATTGGGTTTGTGTTATTCGACCACATGGAAGATTTTACGCAAAGATCTTGGTGTAAAACCGTATAAAATACAGCTCGTGCAAGAACTGAAGCCAAACGATCTGCCACAACGTCGAATTTTCAGTGAATGGGCCCTAGAAAAGTTGGCAGAAAATCCGCTTTTTTATCGACAAATTTTGTTCAGCGATGAGGCTCATTTCTGGTTGAATGGCTACGTAAATAAACAAAATTGCCGCATTTGGAGTGAAGAGCAACCAGAAGCCGTTCAAGAACTGCCCATGCATCCCGAAAAATGCACTGTTTGGTGTGGTTTGTACGCTGGTGGAATCATTGGACCGTATTTTTTCAAAGATGCTGTTGGACGCAACGTTACGGTGAATGGCGATCGCTATCGTTCGATGCTAACAAACTTTTTGTTGCCAAAAATGGAAGAACTGAACTTGGTTGACATGTGGTTTCAACAAGATGGCGCTACATGCCACACAGCTCGCGATTCTATGGTCATTTTGAGGGAAAACTTCGGAGAACAATTCATCTCAAGAAATGGACCGGTAAGTTGGCCACCAAGATCATGCGATTTGACGCCTTTAGACTATTTTTTGTGGGGCTACGTCAAGTCTAAAGTCTACAGAAATAAGCCAGCAACTATTCCAGCTTTGGAAGACAACATTTCCGAAGAAATTCGGGCTATTCCGGCCGAAATGCTCGAAAAAGTTGCCCAAAATTGGACTTTCCGAATGGACCACCTAAGACGCAGCCGCGGTCAACTTTTAAATGAAATTATCTTCAAAAAGTAAATGTCATGGACCAATCTAACGTTTCAAATAAAGAACCGATGAGATTTTGCAAATTTTATGCGTTTTTTTTTTTTTTTAAAGTTATCAAGCTCTTAAAAAATCACCCTTTATTTCAACTAGAAACACTTATGGTGAAAACTGTTCAGATCGGTTCAGATTTACATATAGGCTCCCATACAAATTTCGCACACAGCTTGACTTTTTTACCGCCCCAGGAACCACGAACTATATATTTGAACTGAAAGAACTTATTGCGAAAGTTAGTCACTTTATGTCATGTTTGGATATTGCACCGTTACAAATTTTCTTTTCGATTTGACAAATTGGACCAGGTCATATTAACCTAAGATTAGGAAACATACAGAAAATCTTGCCGTTATCACTTTTTTACCTAGTTGAATTGTATTCGGATAGAAAGTGGAGTGTATCATATAGTCGGCCCGCCCGACTTTAGCCTTTCCTTACTTCTTTTGCATGAAAATATTCCACCGTGCCCCGACCGACTTTAGCTTTTCCTTACTTGTTTTATTTTCTATTTGTTTTTGGCATAGGGTCCTCAAAAAGGGTGTCACATAGAGGACATATGAGTTCAAAGGAATTGTTTATCAAAACAAGGACCCTTGTTATCCTGAGAATACGGATCAACATTTCCAGGTTCAATTAATTTAATATGTTGTTTTTTGATAGGTAGGGCAAACATTTTAGGGTCTGATTTCCTATTTGATAGGTCTTCCAGTTGATAAATTTGACTCAAACCTGATGTACTGTGTGGATTTGCTCAAATGATAAAGCGAGCTAAGAAACCACTTTTCTGTTCAAGAACCGAAAACATTTTAAGCGAATCAGTAAAATGTACCAATGGGACATAAAAACGTATTTCATTCCTCCGTCTACATAAACATGACATTGATTTACCTCAAACAGACTCCGTTTTTAACTTAATTCCCTCGTCGTATTAGATTTTTGCCCACACCCATGACATTGACTTTTAAACAAAGTAATCACTTAAAAGGGTTGTTTAATAATAATCATCTTTAATTGGTTTCCTGAAACAACCAGCTGTACAAGGCTTTAAATACAATTTTGTGTTTTTGTTTCGAAGCGGAAAAGTATTTGAAATGTCCAATAATAGAATTCATTATTAATTAAATAATACTTTTAAAGATGATTATGGGACATTTTAAAATTATGCAAATGATTGTGATTTAATTACTACAAAAACAAACAACACTCACAAACGGCGACATGGACACTGGCACGGACACAAACACAGATACCAACGAGACGACAAAAAAATACCAGAATCATTTATGGCTTATAATGACAAATTGTCAAATTAATTACAAAATTAATTATGAAATGTAATACAAAAGCGAAACGGCAATAATTAAGATGAGATGATAATGATGTACTTCGTGCTTTGCTCTGCGCTCATTCAAAACTATGTCGGAAACATTTCAAAGTTATAAAAACAATGTGAAGAGGAGAGGAGAGAGGATGAACGAATGAATGAATAATGAAAGCGCAGTGACAAAGAGCTACAATGGAATAATCAAATTTAATAACAATGATTAAAGAACACATTGTTGATATGCCGGCAGAGCAGAACCATTCATTTATTATTAGTTCGATCCAAACTTAATTAATCTTAATCGCAGGTGCGGGTTTCATATTTTCCACTCCGAATGGCAGATACAATTATTTATATTTTTCATTGTATGAGCAAGATGATAAGAGGTGTGGAATCGCTGATCCATAACGCCTGGATGATATGAACATTAATGCGGACGTGTTGTCATTTATTTTGGTTCAAGACCAAAGGTTGTGCTGAAGTCTTCAGCAGAACCCAAAATTAGCAAAAAGGCAAAGTGAGACCTTTATTGTTGCAGCTAAAAGTTGACTGCGCAGTTTCGATGGGCGCCACCCCATCTCGTCAGAACTTTCGCAACGAATGTATGCCTTTGACTTAAATCAGGATTCATATTAGTACCAGCGGTCACATATGACAAATGAGAAGCGCTGATAAACAAAATGTTCCACCGAACTAAGTCGACACACTAAAAATCTCACTTTGCCTTTCCCAATCAACATGACAAATGTTGGCACTTTTCAAGAATTGTAAGGCTTTGACGCTCAGCCAATGGTGGCGGAGAGTCCAGTACAAATACGACATTTTTATACCCTCCACCTCCAGTATGGGTGTTATACTAACTTGGTCAGTCCGTTTGTAACAGCTTGAAATATCGACCTGATACCCTATAAAGTATATATATTCCTGATCGTCATAAAATTCTAAGACGATCTAGCCATGTCCGCTAGCACGTTAGCATCTATACAAAATTTTCCATAAATGCGTCTTATAGTCGTGGATCCGTTGGGATTTCAGCTGAGCCAAATCGGTCCAAAGGGAAAAATTGTTCCCTCACATGGACTGAAAATACCTATAATAATCGCTTATATTTTACAGTATTTAGGCATGTTTTTTTTTTTCAATATGTCAGTGCTTCTTATTCGTAGGGGTGAAGTGGGGCAAAAAGGGATAAAAATGGTACCTATCAAACGACAACAATTAGAAATTCTTTCCTCCAATTGAATAGATACATTATATAAAATTATTTTTCCCAAATTCGTACTTTTAAGGGGTAAAATGGAAATAGAGGGATAAAAATGGTACCTATCAAACGACAACAATTAGAAATTCTTTGTCTATTCCTCCAATTGAATAGATACATTATATAAAATTATTTTTCCCAAATTCGTACTTTTAAGGGGTAAAATGGAAATATAGGGATAAAAATGGTACCAACCAAACGGTTGTACCTTGAATAATTAAATTCGATATATACATTCCTCTGATTGCAAAGACACGTAAAATAAAGAGATATTTCGAAATTCGTACTTTTTGGGGTTAAAATGAAAAAAAAGGTAAAATGGAAATAGTGGGATAAAAATGGTACAAACCAAACGGTCGCACCTAGAATACTTAAATTCGGTATATACATTCCTCTCATTGCATAGACACGTAAAATAATAGGGATATTTCGAAATTCGAACTTTTTGGGGTTAAAATGGAAAAGGGGGTAAAATGGAAATAGAGGGGATAAAAATGGTACCAACCTAACGGTTGCACCTAGAATAATTAAATTCGGTGTACACATTCCTCTGATTGCAAAGACACTTAATGTTTTGGTACATCGAACTATCAAAACGGTATCTGCAACTAAAGTGTTATATATATCTGCTGTTATTATCATTTGTTGGTTATATGCTGTTTTTAAATTCGGTAGTCCGGATTACGATCTTCGATTGTTGCGACCATTTGTTTATTGAATACATTTTTTTGTATTCGATTATCCTGACCGAAATTCATTACAAAGACATGGTTTTACTTTAATTTTTTTTTTATTACATTTATTATTTTTTTATTTACGTACGTTATGATATAGTGTTTCAGAGCCGGCATAACTTAAACTCTGAAAATTCAACTCCCTTTGGGTTAAATTCAAGATTGGAACACACGTATTCAGAATTCAACTCCCTTTGGGTTAAATTCAAGATTGGAACACACGTACTACATTTCGGATTTGTGTATAGAAGTCCAAACGCGGAAAGGGAGGTATCCCTAAATGGCTTTGACGCCCTTTCCGATTCAATTACAAAAATTTTAGAGGATTGTCCTGACAGTGAAATTGTGGTTGCTGGCGATTTCAATGTCCATAATTCCTCTTGGCTTGCCCATTCGAGTCACTCAACACCGGAGGGTCAATACGCCGAGCTTTTTGCCGCGCATAATGATTGGACGCAACTAGTGAATGAACCGACTCACATTCCGTGTGTCCAAGGGCAACACTCTAATATTCTTGATCTTTTCTTAACATCACACCCTGAAAAGTATGAAGTTAACGTTCTAGCACCTCTTGGTAATTCGGATCACTGCATTGTTTCAGCATCATTTTCGTATTCCGCTTTTCGTGTCGCTTCGACCCCAGCCCCAAAGCGGACAATATATATATACGAAAAGGCACGTTGGGCCGAGCTCAACAACTTTTTCCAGCATTTCAATTTTAAACTTTGTTTTCTAAATGGCGATATAGATGCTGCGGCTGAAATGATTGAAAATATTATCTTGATTGGAATAAAGTCATTTATTCCAATAAAAGTTATTTCGGATAAACCATCTAACAAAAGTTGGTTTAACGAGACATGCAAGGCTGCTGTCAGATCCAAAGAGGAAGCATTCAGGAAATGGCGTTTAAATAAAAATGCCACAACTGATCTGCTACGCAAGCAGACAAGAACCATGTGTGCCAGGGTACTTAGACGTGAAAAGTTTCTGTACGAACAACGTCTTCGTGCTAAAGTTCCCAGGGGAAGTAAGAGCTTTTGGTCATTTGTGAGAAGAGTAAATGATAACTCCTCATCTATCCCAACTCTTGTTAAAGATGACCAGATATTCACTGACCCGGTTGACAAAGCTAACCTATTGGCTGAAATGTTTGCAAGGAATTCATCCTTGCCGGAAAGCAATCAACCACTCCCCGTGATCGAAAATGTATCTAATTCCATGCCTCAGATATTTTTTCGAATACGTGGAGTTAAAAGGGTTCTCGCAAATCTCGACGTAAATAAATCTCCAGGCCCGGATCCTATGTAAGTGCTCTTCGACGCTTGCCCGTCCCCTTCGTAATCTTTTCAACCTTCCATACCGTGCAGGGGGTTTCCCAGCGCGTTGGAAGATTGCGAACATCCAGCCCATCCCTAAAAAAGGTGAGGCTAATAATCTGCTAACTATCGACCGATCGCGAAGGTGCTTTCGAAGGTTATGGAGAGTATGGTTAACCACCATCTTGTGAGGTATTTAGAAACTAATGACATACTTAATGATCGACAGTATGGCTTCCGTAGGAATCGATCTACGGGAGACCTGATGACACTGCTATCCGTGTTTTTGTAGATGGGTTCTCATCCGACGAGCATAGGTTAACCTTTTTCTTATTTTCATCGACGACCTCTTGGATCGTCTACCAACGCAATGCACTGCATTTATAGGGGACATACCCTGAGTGTTGGTTCAGTGAAAAAAAAAAAAAAAACAAAGTATTTCTTATCACATCAACTTTCTTGAATTTCGATTTTCGAAACTTTAGCCTATTTTCTTTGTGGGTTTCGTACGACCGTCGAAGGAAACATATATGACAGTAATAAGGAAGCTATTACTATTCTAGAATATAAAGTAGAAATCTATTCGAACAAAATTACATTAGCAATGGGAAAAAGTTACTTCCTTTCTTCAGAACTTCTTATAATTTTTTTTGAGCACTGTTGTCTTTGGTTTTGGAAAACTGTTTGATATAAACGTCCTCAGCAACTGATTCCACAGTAAATTGGGTAAAGAGCATTTATATGTATATGATTTGAGGAGTCCGAAGATTGAAACGTTTTTAGAATTAATTTAAACTGCTTTAAATAATCTTTCTGGAAAGCATTTTCCCATTCCATACTCTTCATTTATGTAGGCGTTACTTTTTATATAAATAAAGTCATTCAGATTCATCTGAAAAGTATGAATTGATATATTAGTATTTTTCTTTTTAATTTGTTGTAAAGCGTCTCATCTCGTATTTCAGCCCCACAATATTTTAGCTTAACCGTAGTCTTTTGGTTTTCTGAGATAAACTTACTTCTTTTGTTTAGTTTCCAAATTTGCACGCTTATTTTGTTAAAAATTTGTAACCTTCTGTTTTATCATTACGTTTGTTTATTTACAGCCGACTGAAAATTGTATATTCGTTTATTGTAACAACTAATTATTGTTTGTGTAATGCAAATTTTTGGTAGGGTTATCCAAATTTCGTATATTTATGAAAATGATTACTACAACAAACAATATTGTTATAATATTGTTCCTTCCGATGTTGAGATAATGATCAATAAGTAATGACAAAAAACTAAGCTTTTTTGATGCAAATTTCATTGTTAGAAATAAATTATTTGTTGTCATCACTAATTATTGATACTAAAGTATGCATTTGTGTGTAAAAAGTTGTCACAATTGTACGAGCTAATCACAAAATATGTTTATTGTCTTCGATTGATATATCCATGCTGTGTTTACTTTCTTTTCTTGTTGTGTTTTTACTTTCTTTTGGTCATGACCATGTTATTATAGTACATTAAACTAGATATCTATGAAGAATATGGAAATATGGTATTTTCAATAAAAATAGTTGTGGTTATATCATTACTTATTGGCTCTGATGGAATTCCAACAATCTCATTCTATGTGCGTATATCTGTGGTCACAACCCTTAACAGCCTAACTCGAGTTAGGACACAATTGAGTTATTAGCACCATCGTATTCAGCGTATCTAAATTTATTTGCTCTAAATTTGTCATGTTTGTATATCTTCTAGGAAGGCAATTAATCCTAAAAAACCTAATAGCTTAAGTTATTTTTCTAAATTACTGTTTTGGCATAACTGCCTAAGTCAATTTAGGATTACAACAAATATAAACATTATTTTTTCATCATTGCCTAAATCAACTTAAGTCGTTAATCAAAAAAAAAAAAAAACAAAGAAACAATTTTATTTTCCTAACTTGAGTTAAGCTCTTATTCCGAATTACAATTACAAAAAAAAAGTTTTAAAATATCATGTCAAGTTGAACTTTTTGACTTTCTTTCGTTCAACAATTCATAAGAGCCTAAGTGTCTTTTTCGATAATATCTTTTGACTGCGAGAATAAACAACTATTTTTTGTTAACAACTAAGTAAAGAAATTCGTTTCCTTGGAATCTGTAGCAAAGTTTTCCAAAAAACACCTTCTCCTGATTTTCAGTGAAGATTCAAAACTTTAAACTCCTGTACTGAAAATATTGAAAAACAGACTTATGCTGTTATGGGTTATGACCACAGATATATATATATATATATTGGGGTCACGAAAATAAATTGCAACGGTCATGCTACAGTAATGAAGATTGGATTGTTTAATGATGATCTGCAAAATATGTCGTCACTGCGTCAAGCCATCTGTGAGCCTGAAAACACATCTAAAAATTATATTTTTCCCCGTTTTTTTTTCCAAATTTTTTTCTGAGTTAATAGATCCTTGGAAGATCTTTAAATACAAATTTTTATTATTGTCTTAGAATAACTTATTGGTCGTATTATTGGACGTTTAGATTGATTTTTTGCGGGTTTTTAAGGTGACAGCTAAAAACTCATATTTCTAAGAGGTGTAATGTAAGAGGTGTAATGGAAAAGAAATAGGAGGTATCAAGACATTTCGAATGATGCCAAAATGCCGACTATCGGATGAAAAATGACATCACCGACTTCATTTTTATAAAATAATTTTATGCAGAAGATGTTTTTTTAGAGCCAAAATTGTCAAACTCAATTTACAAAAATGAGCGCTGTGGCGTCAATTTCCTTCCGATTTTCATCATTTAGGAATCATTGAAAGGTATTGCCTACCGCTATTAATTTTTTTATAAAATACTATCACCAAATACGAAAATTTTTTCAGTTGTCACTATGAAAAAACACAAAATATTACTATAAAGGTCCAATAATTCGACCAATAAGTTACTCGAATGCAAGAATCAAAATTTATATTTAAAAGGTTTTCAATGGTCCATTAATTCAGAAAAAAATTGGTAAAAATCCTACATGAAAAAAAGTGCACGGAAAAATCACATTTTTTAGGAGAATTTTCAGGAGCGTTTAGCACACAGACGGCTTTATCTAAAAACGAAATATTTTGCAAATCATCATTAAACAGTCCAATTTTTTTCGTGGGGTGACTGGAAATTGTTTTTCCTTTTGTATGGACCGCGACCCAGCCTAACTTCTATATATATAAAAGAGTTGCGTGATTGAGTGACTGACTCCCCAGACCAAACGGCAAGAGCTAGAAATTTGGTGTGTACATTTATCTTACCGTGTAGAGTTGCGATAAGACGGGGTTTTTTCGTACTATTAAGGGGTAAAACGGGATAAAAATGGTACCACCGCAATGACCAAACGTCTGGGCCTAGAATCTTGAAATTTGGTATGAGCATTCCTCGTACGACATGAAGGCATCCCGAAAAATGGATTTTGAAAAAGTCGTACTTTTGGGGGGTTAAATGAGACAAAAAGGGACAAAAGTGGTACAAACAACACGACTGAAGCTAGAATCATGAAATTTGGTGTGTACATTTTTCCTACAGCGTAGAGATCAGATATGAGTGAGTTTTTCGAAATTCGTACTTTTAAGGGATAAAATGGGGCTGAAAGGGATAAAAATGGAACCACAGCAATTACCAAACGGTTGGGCCTAGAATGTTGAAATTTGGTACGCAAATTCATATTTTAGCTTTAACGCGCCCAAGAAAATATTTTTTAAAATTTGTACTTTTTGGGGGTGAAATCGGGTAAAAAGGGATAAATAGGTTCCAACAACACGGATGACTCTACAATAATGAAAAACGGTGTGTATATTCGTTTTACAGCGCAGATCACTGATAAGAAGGAATTTTTCAACATTTGCACTTTTAAGGGATTAAATGGGATATAAATTGTACCACATCCCAGACCAAACGACTGGGCATAGAATCATGAAATTCGGAAAATTCGGTACAAATCAAACAGACGGAGCTGGAATCATGAAATTCGGCATTTATATCCCTGAAAATGCTTTCAAACGCAAAATGAAAATATGTTATGCAAAAATATTGCTAAATATAATATTTAGGTATAATTTTATGTATGTACGGGTCGTTTATTTTGGAATATCGACTATACCTGTGAGGGTAAGATAAGATGTATATCAATTTCCCTCATCCCTTCCAGAGTTTTCGTGTATACCAGCGAGCCAGACGGACGGGAAAGGGACGTGGGACATACTTATGGCTACGTAGTCAATAGTTTAATTTATAGTCACAAAACAATTTTTTACAAAAATGATATAAAGCTGTGATAATTATACCCTCACTACAGAGTAGGAGCGTATATATCATTTGGGATAGAAAAAAGTGTAACGCATTGAAGGAGAGATTTAAAGCAATAAGTATGTCCCACGTCCCTTTCCCGTCCGTCTGGCTCGCTAGTATACACTACGGATGGCACAGTGTAAATGGATTTCTTTTTTTAAATTTGTACAAGGGGTATAAATCGAATCGAAAAGTTAGTGTGAATACGATTTGTCCTGAAAGTGATATCCTTAGACTAAGGCAATTTCAAAAAATAAAAAAAACAGTTTGAATACCGGGAAATACCAACCCATTTGAAAATTTTCCACGTACGAAGTAGCGGGTATTTGCTAGTATATTATAAACATGTTGGTAGCCTTGCCTTATAATCGTGGTTTGAAATAATATAAATTTTATATTTATTTCTAAAATTATTTTTTTTTTCCAATATATGTAATTGTTTTGGTTTGTTTATATTATAAAAAACGACATTTTTCTTTAATATTACTGTACTTCTACGAAAAACGACAGCCTCTGTGGAATGTAATCCGTGGTGGAGGGTATATAAAGTTTTTTACTTGTTGAGTAAAAAAATTGAAAATAGAAAAGGACACAAGGATTATTTTGAGTTATGAAAAATAGGGAATTATCAGCTTCCTGTGTTTTCTTGTGGAGCTGTATGCATTTCGAAGTGTTTTATTTATAATTTTTGTTTCCCAGGTTCAATTCAACCTTGACATTTCTTTGTATGCCTTTGCCAAACATTGCTATAGATAATTAAGTAATGCTATTTATCGCCGCTTTCATAATTATTATTTGCTCTGATGATTCGATTTATATACAATGCATTACGGTCTCCCAGTGGTGTTGTTGCGATTTGCCAAATATTCCCCAGATGGTCATGAGACATCATCAGCATCGCCATCATCCCGCTACATTTTAATCGACTTTTTCAGCCGTGTCTGTGTTAATGGCTGAGCAAAATAAATGATATGAATGAATATCAGTCAATTCGGTTGGCAAGTGGGAAAAAGTGGGCCCGAACAGCAAATAAAAATAACGACATGTAAATGTGCACAGCAGAAGCATTAATTTATTTTTAAATCATTTTTATTTATTCTTCACTCTCGGCGCTCTTTTGTGGGAATAATAAAAATTAATCCATCTCTTGCATGCTGCTTGCTACTCCCGCAGTTCTAGTTGTTGTTCTTGTTGTTGGAGGTGTTTTCCCACTGTCATTCCCATGAAGACGACGATGAACGTTAATATAATGGCGCTATAAATAATATCCGTGATTACACAATGCCATACACGCACATAAACAGGTGTAAACGCATACATTCGCTAGAGATATATGTACATATGTAGGTAGATTCCATAAAATATTCATACAAAGAATAGGGAAGTTTATATCGAATTTGACTGGATGTTAGCATTTGGGAATCTAGTTGTGTTCTGTGAGATCAATAACTTGAAATGACATTGGAACATCAGACCAAAAATCCAAGGAATTTTTAATTTTGAAAATATAACCCTTACCTAGAGGTTACATTTTATTGTTTCCCCAAGTAACGACATAAATCCAGTATTTTGTAGTATTTGAGTTATTGAAGGCAAATTTCTACATTTTCCGTGGGCTTTTCATTAAGTAAATTTGAATATATTTGCCGTTACTTAGTTTTTCTTGCAAAACAACAACATAAGATGTTTTAATAAAACAAATTACGGTCTGAAATCAGAAATAAAACTTGAAAAGTGAGTTGTGCTTCTCATTCGCTTGTGAGAATTATTTACACAGTGCAACACGAAAAAATATAACCATATACGGACCCCTCTACGTGATAAAAAGCCCAAAAAAGACCCGTATCTCCCAGTTAGGCACAAAGTCATGAATTGTTTATGGACCCCAAAGATTTTGGGCCTCGATGTCGTTTTTTGCAAAAAGTGATCATTTCAAGCTAAAAATCGCAAACAACTTTAATAAAGTCGATTTTTTTACTTTTTCCCCTGTTCAGGTACATAGCTAGCAAACCGTTCAAAATTCAAGGAAACAATCAAGAATAAACATGTACCTAAGATCTCAATAAACAACATTCTACCACATATGCACTTTCTAGGAATGTTTCTTGCAGGGCTGTTTCTGTTAATGATCACTCCGACTACAGTGCGTATGAGTGATATTATCCTTAATCAACAGCACGTATACGCTACCAACACACACTACAACCTATAGGATTTGTTCGACAACATTTGCGATTTTGACCTTGAAGATTAAGTTTTTTTATGTTACTTGTTCACAATTTTTTATTCTTTATGACAAGAGCTACAACTTTGCCTCAGAGAGTAAATCATAATTCCAAACGGTTTGCAAGATATGAGTCTGAGAAAATGATCACTCTTTTGGAAAAATGACACCGAGGCACCAAATCTTTGGGGGCCATAAAAAAGTGGATGACTCTGGGCAAAACTGTAACACCAAAGAAAAGTCTATTATCACGTAGTGGTGTCCGAATAAAAAATAACAAACAGTGTTACTTATGTTGTTGAAAAGTCGCTGCGAAGTCACCTTACGAATGCAGTCACGGGTCAGAAATCATTTTGGTGTTTTTTAAGTTTTTATAAACACTTTAAGTGTACAAAATATTGCAGGATTTGCAACGCCCCTTCTAGTACCACCCACACAAATCACCAGAATCCACATAAAATTAAAGCTCTTCTAACTTCTATATGAATGGGCGTAATACTTTAAAATTTGATATTTGACAATGTTCTTATAGTCGTTATGCCCAGTTAGAAAATGGACGATATATATATATATATACCCCTTCTGGTACCTCCCACACAAATTGGCATAACCTAATAATTTAAATAATAAAATAAAACTGGTATACCTTTCATTCGGGTAGTCAAAATCTGTTGCAATTTTATATTTGAAAATGGTTTTATAATCACATTAAACCAGTAAAATATTTATGCTTTTGTCACGCCACTACCAGTACCTCTCAATTGTCCTTATCCTATGTAAACTTAAATCCTTCTATACTTGTATCTGAAAACCATTTCTAGCATAAATAGTTGCGCCCGAAATAATATAAGAGTTTTAAAATATCCCAGGCAAATGCGATTATGAGAGTGAAGGATTATATATGTCGGTTTAACCGACTGAAACTTACTTACTTGTTTGGAGTGTTGTCTCACAAAAGGCATTGATCGAAATAATCATTAAACAATCCAAACATTATTTACGCGGGCGACTAGGCATTATTATAGATTTCCGCCAAATGTGTATAACACCATGAAATAATCGAGCTAGACCCACCTTTAAGTATACGGATCGGCTTAGAATCACCAGCTTAATCGATTTACCGATGTCAGTCTGCTGTCCATCTAAGCTTGTTCGCATCATACAGTTCACAATTGCTGTCTGATTAACATGAAATTTGGCAGAAGTTACTTTTTTTGACCAAGGACGATCGGTATTGAATTTGGAGGAACTCGGTTCAGATTTAGATATAGCCCCCATACAAATGTCGCTCCCGATTTGACTTTTTAAGCTCTAGACACCGCATATTGTTCCCGATTTTCTTTAAAATTGACACAACATATTATAATCCAACTAGAAACACCTATGGTGAAAGTGGGTAAGATCGGTTCAGATTTATATATAGTACCCATACAAATGTCGCTCTCGATTTGACTTTTTAAGCTCTAGACACCGCATATTGTTCCCAATTTTCTTTCAAATTGGCATAACATCTTATAATCCAACTAAAAACATCTATGCTGAAAGTGGGTAAGATTTCAGATTTAGATATAGCCCCAATACAAATGTCGCTCCCGATTTGACTTTTTAAGCTCTAAAAACCACATATTGTACCGGATTTTCTTTAAAATTGGCACAATATCTTATAATCCAACTAGAAACACCTATGGTGAAAGTGGGTAAGATCGGTTCAGATTTAGATATAGCCCCCATACAAATGTCGCTCCCGATTTTACTTTTTCCGCTCTAGAAACCGCATATTGTACCCGATTTTCTTTAAAATTGGCACATCATCTTATAATCCAACTAAAAACCCGATGGTGAAAGTGGGTAAGATCGGTTCAGATTTAGATATAGCCCCAATACAAATGTTGCTCTCGAATCTTTAACCGATTTTGGCCAAACTTTACATATTATATTTCACCAATAAACATACATGTTGAAAGCGGGTCACATCGTTCCATATTTGAATATACCCCCATACAAATATCCTTTCCGATTTAAAATTTTTTGTCAAACACATACATTTACATGATTCAAAATTCCTTCCCGATTTATAGTCGGCTCCGTCCTTTATTAGCCTTTCCATACTTATTGGGGAGATGCCCATATGTCCATACTTTGGTATAACCCAAATGGGGCCCATTCTGCTCTATTACAGCTGTATAATCTGACTCTTTTCACTTTAGATACCACATATTTTAACAAATTTTCTTCAAGATTGACAAAACATCTTACAATTCAATTAGAAACACCTGTGGTAAAAATGTGTTAGATCGGTTCAGATTTATATATAGCTCCCATACAAATTTCGATACCAATTTGACTTTTTCGCTCCAGAAACCACATATTTTAACAGATCTTCTTAAAATCGTGCAAAATATTTCAACTAGAAACACCCATGGTGAAAATGAGTCAGATCGGTTCAGAATATAGCTCCCATACAAATTTCGATCCATGATTGACTTTTTTCGCCCCAAAAACCGTGTAGTTTCACCGAATTTGTTCAAATTGAGGATAATACTTTATACTTCAACTGGAAGATCTTATTGTGAAAGTTAGCCGCTTCATTCCATGTTTGGATATAGCCCCGATACGTAATTTTTTTTCGATCTGACAAATTGGACCAGGTTATATTAGCCTATGATTTGGAAACATACACAAATTCTTCCCGTTTTCACTTTTTTACCGAATTGAATTGTATTTGGGTTGAAAGTGGAGTTTATCTTATAGTCGACCCCGCCCAACTTTAGCCTTTCCTTACTTGTTTTTGATTGGGCTGGGGTTCGCAAGTTGAATGTGATCATATATATTACTGGTTATACAAATATATAATAATATAATAGAATTTTTGGGGTGTTTAAAGTTTTTGTCAATCCTGAAGATAGCTGTTATCATTAATTTAAATTATTAATAATTAATAAATTTTTTTATTTTTCTTCGAATGGATATTAACGTGCCTATTCTTTAAACTGACCAAGTTACGATATTCTACAGTTCAATCTCTTTTTCTTTAACGCGTCCCATTCGGCAACCCTAACTTACACATTCTTATACAGGCGTGTACTTATTATGGTTAAGTTGATATCACACCAAAACCAATAAAGACACTTTTCGTTGTATTTAATTTATGGTTATTTTCACCTTTAGCAATTCCTTTTTCGTATTCTCTTATTGTTATACATTTTCTACCTTCCACCTTCCACTTATGCCGCTGCATTTGTATTTGTGGTTTTCCTTTTGTCCTTGTTTTATTAACAAATGAAGAGTGAGGGCCAAGATCCAATCATCGCCCACATAATTAAATAATACACATACATCTGTCGTTCAAAACCAATACACACACGCACACTCCTACTCACACATACACATAAACATTGTGCTCCTGTTCACACTCGCTCTTATGAGACAACAAAATCAGGACAATATTTGGAAATCGAAATGAGAAGACAACAACAATTACAATGACACGCTGCCTGGGAGGCTGCACATTGGGGGTAGAAATACGAAAAGTGGATATTATTCTGCTACTTGTAAACTCATTCGAATGAAAGTTCAAAGAGGAGTATTGAAAAGCTTGTAATGGGATGGGAGGTTATCATATCGTCGCAATTGCCCACCTTTAGCCTATCGCTATCTGATGTTCGATGACTCTGCAGTGAAATTTCATTAAAATCTGTTTAGCCATTGCAGAAATGTGGAACTATCCCTCTCTTTTGCGAAGTCTTCCACTGTGTGGTAAAGGACAAGACCACCATACTTTCATACACGTTTATTCCATATAGACTTTCACCCACTGCGAGGAATACACTCACATTGTGTATATGATTTATCTAGATTTATGCCTAAATGTATATATGTTGTACATTAAACTGGATCGAGGCCCGTACAATTAAAATTTTTTTTTCAGTCACTGCAAGCAAATAAAGTTTGGATTGTTTAATGATGATTTGCAAATATTTCGTCCCTTGGATAGGCCATCTGTGCGCTAAACTCTCCTGAAGACAAGTTTAACAAGTAAGTTAGCTTCAGTCATCTAAACCGATTTATATATACTCTCACTCTCAGAGAACATATATACGGAAGTTACAAGGGCAGGATAATTTGTGATCAAGGTACTAGGAGGTTCGTGTAACACATTTCAAACGATTGTATAAACACACACATACATTGTAAAACAATTGTATAAACATGATCAAATTTCAAGTCATAGTGGATTCCATGCAGCAGTATAGAAGTTATGAAGGATTTAATATTACTTAGGATAGATACAATAGTGTGGAAGGCACAAGAAGGGCGTGGCAAATTTCAAATGATTTTGACTAAACGTATGGATGTTTTGTCGGTTTAAAAGGTTTATTACACTTTGTGTGGGAGGTACCAAAAGAGGTGTGTCACTATCGCCCATATTCCATGAGAATGTAACTTATACTAAAGCATTGCTAAATATCAAATTTCAAAGTATTCCGATCGTCTGTATAGAAGTTGTAACAGCTTTACGTAGTTTAGGGTGATTTGTGTGGGAGGCTTGGCAAAACCCGCCATATTTACAACGAATATCCGTGTGTAAGTTGCATTAGTTTTAATTTAACAAATGAATATGGCTCATTTGTGTGGGAGATACCAGAAGGGGTGCGGCAATTTCGCCCATCTTTGAACCTTAACTAAGTTTGGGAAAAATATTACCATGTGCAAAGTTTGAATTCATTCATTAGCTCCTTTCGAGAGTTATCGTGTGCACCAGCCAGCCAGACAGAGGAACGGACGGACATAACTCAAACAACTTAAGAAGTCGTGAAACGGATTTGGTCCAAACTTAGGGTCTTTAATCACTTCTTCAATGCGTTACACTTTTGTCCCAAATGATACATACCCTCCTACTCTGTAGAGTGAGGTTATAAAAAGGAATTTGAATTGTGTTGAATATTTAAAAAGAAAACAAGTAAGGAAAGGCTAAAGTCGGGCGGAGCCGACTACATGATACACTCCACTTTCTATCCTATTACAATTCAATTCGGTAAAAAAGTGAAATCGGGAAGGATTTTTGTATCCTGTAAATGTATGTGTTTGACAAAAAAAATGATAAATCGGAAAGGACATTTGTATGGGGGTATATAGAAACATGGAACGATGTGATCCACTTGTATGTTTATAGGTGAAATATAATACGTAAAGTTTGGCCAAAATCGGTTAAACATTTGGGAGCAACATTTGTATATATATAAATAAATGTATATCTAAATCTGAACCGATCTTACCCACTTTCACCATAGATGTTTAGATGTTTATTAGATATTGTGTCAATTTTAAAGAAAACTGGGTGTACCCCAGTGGTTTCTAGAGCGGAAAAAGTTAAAGTGGAACCGACATTTGTATGGGGGCTATATCTAAATCTGAACCGATCTTACCCACTTTCAGCACAGATGTTTCTAGTTAGATTATAAGATGTATTGGCAAATTAAAAGAAAATCGGGTACAATATGTGGTTTTTAGAGCGGAAAATGTCAAATCGGAAGGGACATTTGTATGGGGGCTATATCTAAATCTGAACCGATCTTACCCAATTTCTGCATAGGTGTTTCTAGTTGGACTATAACATCTTGTGCCAATTTTAAAGAAAATCGGATACAATATGTGGTTTCTAGAGCGCAAAAGTCAAATCGGGAGCGACATTTGTATGGGGCCTATATCTAAATCTGAACCGATCTAGACCGCTTTTGCCACAGGTGTTTCTAGTTAGATTATAAGTTGTTGTGCCAAATTTAAAGAATATCGGGTACAATATGTGGTTTTTAGAGCGGAAAAAGTCAAATCGGGAGCGACATTTGTATGGGGGCTATATCTAAATCTGAACCGATTTGCCTCAAATTAAATAGCGTTCGTCCTTGATCCACAAAACTTACTTGTGCCAATTTTTGTTAAGATCGGACTATAATTGCGACCTGTAATTTGATTACAACAATAGATGGACAGACGGACATTGCTAAATCGACTCAGAAAGTGATTCTAAGCCGATCTGTATAATTAACGATGGGTCTAACTCGTTTCCTTTTGGGTGTTACAAACAAATGCACAAAGACATAATACTCTCGTGGAGTGTATAAAAATTAAATGTTACAAAATGTCGGATGAAAGGGTCGTCCAGTTTTAAAAAACATTGCTGATGGTGTGCATGTTTTCTCATTAGACATCATCTGAATTTCAGACAACAAGACAAAACCCAAAAGGAAACGAGTTAGACCTAAGGGGATGGACCATTTGAGGCGCAGTTTATAAGTATCTGTTCGTTTGTAATTATTCGGGTATTTTAGCGCATCAAAATGGGAATTTCGAATAAATTCAAGGAATGGAATTGAGATTGAGAATTATTTGAAAACTGTTTATTATGATATAAACAAGTATAAATATTAAATGTTTTGTCAAATTTGAAGAAAATCGGTGGTGATTTAAGTGCATTTTTCTAAGTTTTCACTTTTTAGTCTTTACTAAACCAAAAAAACTTTTCTATAGAACTGCATCATTATATTTTTCAAAATTTAAAAAATCATTTTTTGTCTTCAAAATACCACTGTGCAGCGTCCTATCAACATTTTTGGGCGGCGCTTTGGGCTTGTTGTTTTACGGCCGCAATTTTCTTTTCTTCATACAAACCGACCCGGCTGAATATACATGCGCCAATATCATACCTGTAAGTATAACGGGTGTTATTTTTTGGAGTGTTTAGCGGCATAACTATATATATATTGTACGCACAAAGAAAATTAATATTAACCGAATCCATAAATAAATTCATTCGGGCTTATTTTTTCGGTGAATGTAATTAACAATTCGTTTAATGTTCGTATTATACCAAGTGAAACAAGCAAGGAAAGGCTAAAGTTGGGCGGGGCCGACTATATAATACCCTACACCACTCCCTGTGTTTATACCTCGATTTGTTTAGTAAAAATGTCCTTAAAAGTAGGAAAATTAACTAAGTATGGGTAAAGTTTCCTTATTTCAAAATCATAGCAAATAGTTCTTTTACTGGAAATAGGGTAGTAAATTTAGTTAAAAACATTTCATTGGATTTAATAAAAAATTCTTACAATTGAGTAAATTTATAGTTGTGTGGAATAAAATTTCCATGGTTTTAAGTAAGAAAAATATTAAGAAATATTATTCAATATTAAAATATTATTCATTCGTAAGAAGAAATTACTCGATCGAATAGCTAAAAGTCGAATGTATTACATTCAAATCCCATGGAAAAAATTTACTTGTTTTGAGCAAATTTGTCCTCAGTTTAAGTAAATATTTACTTGATTTGAGTAAAAATGTCAGCAACATTTTATTTAAATTATACATAGTTTAAGGAAAATTTTACTTAAATTTAGTAAAAATTTACTTGGTTTGAGGAAAAATGTACTTAGATTTAGTATAAATGTGCTTGATTTGGGGAAAAACTTACTTCATTTTCCTCAGTTTGAGTAAATATTTACTTGATTTGAGGAAAATTGAACTAGAATCAAGTTCAAAGCATTATATGAGGAAATATTGCTTTCGCGCTAAACGAGGCTCAAATTTACTAGATATTAGTTCATTTTAACTCACTATAGGGTTCACTTTTTCTGAGTACATGTATTTCATGGGATCAATTTTATGTAGTTCATATAAATTATACAGTTACTATAAATCCATCTGTACTCAAATTTAACGAATGTGGCAAATAATATGGTAATTGATCTAATGTTCCGGCAGATATTTCGAGTAAAGTAAATATAACATGATCTGGAATATTGGTCAAGAACAGCGGTAATATGATGACTCGGACGGACATTTGATGGGGAGTACAACAACACTTGGAGCATGTGCCAAAACATGGGTCTATATAACTCTCATTCACGGTAGTTATACCTAGTTGAAATATATCTTAATCTGCAAAATTTGATCAAGAATCCTATGTGTGATGTAGTTTCTAGAGCTGTAATAGAGTCGAATAGGGGTCCAATTTGTAAGGGGGTTATACCAAAATATGGAGCAGATATTTCACTTTCATAGTATGTATTCTTAGTTGAAATATAATAGAATCTGCAAAATTTGATAAACTTCCGATGTATAATCTGGGTCCTAGAAGGGTAATAATAAAAGTTGGGGCCCATTTGTAAGGGCGCTACATTAAAAAGTGGGACATTATAGATCACTTTCAAAGTATGTATTCTTCATTGTAATATAACCTGATCTATCAAATATTATCACGATCCAAAGGGTTCTAGAGCGATAATAGTGTAAACTGGGGCCCATTTGTATGGGGGCTATACCAAAAAGTTTACATATATATCTGGCTTTCAAAATAGGTGTTTCTAATCAAAATGTAACATTGTGTGGTATATTTGATGTAGATCTGATGTAAAATGTGCATTTTAGATCACTAATATTGTAAATCGGAGGTACAGGGCTATATCAAAACATAGACCTGTGAACATCTCTGTATTTGCGATAAGCTGTCATGAAACCCCTACATTTCCCATTAGTTTATATTTACTCCTTTTCTTGTACTAATTATCGCTATTCCCTTTTCTCTTTTCACTGACATTCAATTGACATTGTAATGATCTTAATTTTGACACTACATATAACTTGTATTTGATTGATTTTGTACAGTTTACTTAGAGAGCTAACAGAGTGAAGAATAAAAGAGTAATATTCAGAGTCTAACACTTTCTAAAACGCGTTTTAATTTACTAAGTTTGAGTATAGAAAGGAGTTTCTATAAAAAACAATACAATTCTATAGACCCATGTGGTCCACTTTCCTGTGAGCTATTTCTAGTTCAAATATAACACGAACCTGAAAATTTGGTAAATTTGGAAATTTGTACTTATAAGGGGTGAGCGGGACAAAAAGGGATAAAAATGGTACCAACTAAAGTATTGTAACTAGAATCATGAAATTTGGTATGTAAATTCCTTTCACCACATAGAAGCGTAATATAAATGCATTTTGTACTTGCAGCAAAATTGGATTTTTCGAAATTTGTACTTATAAAAGGTGAGCGGGACAAAAAGGGATAAAAATGGAACCAACTAAAGTATTGCAGCTAGAATCTTGAAATTTGTTGTGTAAGTTCTTCTGAACATGTAGAAGCGCAGTAAAATTGGATCTTTTGAAATTTGCACTTATAAAAGGTGAGCGGGACAAAAAGGGATAAAAATGGTACCAACTAAAGTATTGCAGCTAGAATCTTTAAGTTTGATGTGTAAGTTCTTCTGACCATGTAGAAGCGCAGTAAAGAGGTGAGCGGGACAAAAAGGGATAAAAATAGTACCAACTAAAATATTGCTGTTATAAAGAGTGATTTTTTTGAGGTTAGGATTTTCATGCATTAGTATTTGACAGATCACGTGGGATTTCAGACATGGTGTCAAAGAGAAAGATGCTCAGTATGCTTTGACATTTCATCATGAATCGTCTTACAAACGAACATCTCTTGCAAATTATTGAATTTTATTATCAAAATGCGTGCTCTGTTAAGAAAGTTCATTGCGCGCTTCCATTTTATGGTCAGTTTAATCGACCCACTGAAGCGGCTATTCGGGCTATTGTGACTAAATTTCGCACCAAATTTACATTGTTGGACATTAAACCACCAACATGCTTACGTAGAGTGCGAACTGAAGAAAATATCGCAGCTGTATCGGCCAGTGTTAATGATGACCACCAATTTTCGATTCGTCGCCGTTCGCACCAATTGGGTCTCTGTTACTCCAAAACGTGGAAATGCCAAAATTGGACTAAGCGGATGGACCACCTAAGACGCAGCCGCGGTCAACATTTAAATGAAATTATCTTCAAAAAGTAAATGTCATGGACCAATCTAACGTTTCAAATAAAGAACCGATGAGATTTTGCAAATTTTATGCGTTTTTTTAAAAAAAAAAGTTATCAAGCTCTTATAAAATCACCCTTTAGTAGTGAAATTTGGTGCTTAAATTCCTCAGACAAAGTAGACTTGCAACATAATTTGATTTTTCGAAATTTGTACTTTTAAGGGATACGCGAGACAAAAAGGTATAAAAATGGTAGCAGCTTTAGGATTACTGCCAGAATCATGAAATTTAGTATTTAAATTCCTCTGAACATGTAGAAGCGAACCATCAAAATGGTTTACGGTTGTAATTTTTTATTAAAAACTGGGTAGAAAATGATAAAAAATATATATACGAAGGGAGTTCAGCTTCGTGCTCATCGACAAACTTATTCCTTTGACTGTATATGAGTGCTATGTTTCCAATTTACTATTTTAGAAAAGAAAAAAAGAGAGACGGATAAAACTAATCACAAATACCTGGCTTTTTCGCGTGCGAAGCAGCGGGTACTGCTAGTCCTATCATAAGTATTGTATTCCTATATAAGGTACGGCTTTAATTCCTAATTGAAACAAATCAAATACAAAATTGCTTAACTCTCCAATATGTCTTTATCTACATATCACAAATCCAACATCCCATGTATTTTCTATTCACAACTCATAATTTGATCATCCCCCTGAGTAACCCCCTTTTGGACTGTATTTGATTACCCACCTTAAATGTTTAAGACATACACATGTTTCATTTACGATAAACATACGCCATACACATATGCTTGTGCGAAACTTTTCCCTGGAAGATTTATCAAACTTTATTTGATTTAAGGTCATCACAGGTAGCAAAAGTATTTGAATTCACCATCCCGAAGCCAATATATGGCGGCAATGTCCCAAGGCATGGCCACATGTTTGTTTGCATACACACTGTGTTGGCATGTCTGCGTGTATTAGTAATAAATAAATTACTCTGGAAGCTAATTAAGTCAAATATAAAAAGAAATGTCACGTCGTCCATCGATGTATGTATGTATGTACATAAAAAGTACGATGCTATGTTACACGCGTTCATGTGGTTTTGATGGATTTTTGGCAGAGATAAAATCGAATTGAATGAACTCTCTCGCTCTGTGAAGAGGATGCTTGAGTTCGGGGTAAGCGAATATTTGCGAATGAAAGTCAAGATGTTTTCAAATGAATAATGGTCGATTACATTACGAACGAGGCAATTAGTTATTCAATGGTGGTTTGCAGAAGTGCTTAAACGATAAATGCCGTGTATATTGTTAATTGCGTTTTTTAAGTGCAGTTCAAAGAAAAATTGGTGGTTTGTTCTGGGATGCACAGTGGGTTGATTCAACAACTTTTTTTCGGATATATCCACATAGCGGATATATCCATATAATGAGAAGAATCGACACAAAAATATTCCCAAAAGTTTCTCTAATATTTTAAGGATTGTGGTAGTAACTCGCAATACTATTGAATTACAAATAATTGGACACATCGAAACTACTTTTATAAATTTGAACGTCACTGTTGATCCTTCCTCCAATTTAATTATTTTCATTAAAATGTCACATGACGTCCATATAATCCCTCCTCCTCCTCTCGTAACCATTTAAATCCGTTTCATTAGTTACAAATGCGTTTTTTTCTCTCTCTTGAAATTACCAATTTTCAAATTGCACAAAGTTTCCATAATACGCCGCATAAACGTAAAAACTAATTGCAAAACTGTATGTAACCCGAAACGTATACGCAACGCAAATTGATATTTGTACATCAGTGCGTATGGATGTGTTGCGTGCATTTAATATTAATCATACGCTGTGTGGTGGTGGTGGTGGCAATGGCGGTGTTGGTGGTCAGGCATTTGAATTGCCACACCACACTGCTCGGGCTGAAATAATTTATGAAAATAAAATGCACCAGATTAAAATGAATTATTTATTAAAAATAGCTTTCACAAACCAATAGTCGTAACCGAGCAGCAGAAGCTTGTATTGGCCATTTAATAAATGTAAATATTGTATGACATCTAGTAGTGGAGTAAATAAATTTTCTATTTATTATTAAATTATGACATTTAAAGATAAGCGATAGCACAGTTCAATATGAATTATACTGCTTCTGTTTAGTAATCAGAATATATGCATATACTTTCGTTTTTAAAGCGATCTTAATTTTTTAACGTTGTATAAATTTCGTGCATTTCGAATGTTAAAACAAATCCAAAAACATGCCTAAAATAGAGCTGTGGCGATTTTTATTCAAATTTATTGAGCAATAAAAGTTGAAAGTATTACTTGAGGCCATTTATTTTGACAGTTTTTTCATCTCAAGAAAACAGACATAAAAGGGTGACTCAAAATAAATCGGCACAAAAAAACGGTCATTTTTGAGCCGACCCCTTTTGATTTATAAATGATGGTTAAATTTAAGGGCCGATGTTGATTTTGAATAAAACACAAATTATTTAGGAAATTATTGTCATTTCTTTTTATTATGATAATATTGGTATGGTTCAATTATGTATGGAACAAAATATCGACCAAATGGCCGCCGCAACCTCGGCGACTCACCTCCATCCGATGGACCAAATTTTCGATGACGCTGAGGCATAATTGAGGTTCTATGCCGAATTATCTCATCATTTAGCTCTTGAATTGTTGCTGGATTAGTGACGTACACCTTTTCTTTCAAATAACCCCAGAGAAAGAAGTCCAACGGTGTCAAATCACATGATCTTGGCAGCCAATTGGCATCGCCACCACGTGAGATAACACGGCCATTGAATTTGTCTCGCAAAAGAGCCATTGTTTCGATAGCTTTGTGGCAAGTGACACCGTCATGATGAAACCACATATCGTCCATATCAATATTTTCCAATTCGGGCCATAAAAAGTTCGTTATCATGTCACGATAGCGAGACCATCACAGTACCTGCCTGACCGGCCTCATTTTGGAAAAACGGCCCGATGATGCCGACAGCCAATAAACCGCACCAAACACTCACTCTTTGTTGGTGCATTAGTTTTTCGACAATCATTCTTGGATTATCATTCGCCCAAATGCGGAAATTCAGCTTATTGACGAATCCACTGAGGTGAAAATGTGCCTCATCACTGAAGATGAAAAAATCACGCAGTGCACGATATGCATTTTGATTTGAACGCCTATTTTCATAATAAGCCAAAATAACTTTAACGCGTTGCTCGATTGTATATCTTTCCATGGTACAAATTGAGTTAGTCTGTAATTGAGAAATATCAAATGGAATGCAGAAAGAAGCTTGACGTTTAGATGTGGTTCACATTCAACATCTGCACTTACATTTTAACCATATGGGTGTCTAAACTTTGTTTAGACTTAACTTTAAGTTATAAATCTTCATTACAGCTATTTGAATTGTAATGAATTCCTAGAATACGAATTTAAAGATTGAATAAAATGTCAGCAAACATGAATTGTCAAAATAAATAAATTTAAAATAACTTTTGAAATTTCTTGGCAAGATCGAGAACAAACTTCGTAACCGTGATAAGGTTGACATCAACAGAGGCCTTCAAAATTTAAAAAAAAAAACAATTGAACTAGAACTAATTTGATTTGTTTTATTTGTTCCACTTCCCTTTGTTTCATTTCGTCAATCGCTTATTCGTACATAAATTCTCATAAATACTCTGAGAATTTATGTCCACTCATCAAATAAGCTCTTTACCTTCACTCCCGCCCGCTCAAATAATTACACTTAACCGATTGGTGATCTGTGACAAACGCAACATACATTCCACCATTCATCTTCCACTCCCAAACCCCAAAATTATTCAATGGGTCATATTGCATGACAGAGAAATGAGCCGAGCTAAAATCGTTGTCGGCGGCGGCTCAGTATTTTGACGGTTATCGGAGGCGGCTCGACTGCTGAGCGCTGTAATAAAATTCTAATTATCAATAAATGTCGACAATGAAACAATTGCCAATATTGATATGGGGTTAACACATTCGTTTTAGAGCTTAAATGATTGTGATATCTATTTTGTAATTTTTTCATAATTGGATCCATAAAATCGTCCCAATAACATTACATTATTGGACTTTAAAAGGTTCAGGGGACCAAAGCCTCCCGAAGGTTTGCCAGGCATGGCTTTTTTCTTTTTACAGTGTAAGGAAGTGACCATAAAAGATTTGGCCATTTTAGTTATGGGGAAGTGGTGGAAATATCACTATAGTTTTCAACCTTAAAAATTGCAAGGGGGTCAAAGCCACCTCCGAAGGTTTGCCAGACATGGATTTATTTATTATTTATTTGTTGGAGTAGAACTTTGTTACGTTTCCGCTGAACCATATATATGAGAAGAAATGATAAAAGGTGGACTCTAATATGCCGGTAGAATGGTCTGAAGAAAACTGTCATAAATTGTGAAAAAATCGGATTTCAAATTGTATTAAAATTGCCGAGAATTTAATATCAGTGGGTTTAGTTTATACAGTCCATATAAATAATCCAATAAATTGGTAGTTAAAAAAATTTAATGTAATATGTATGTGTCATGATGGGCCAAACACCAATTTTTGAAGTAACACATTTTCAGAATGTAATAATGGCAGCGTGTGGCCAGTATTTTAAAATTGCCAAATATGGAATATTGGAACTTGTTTTTTGAAAGGATTAGCAACCATCAAACTGCATGACTGCAATACATTTCAAAGGTCTACCTGTAAGTGGGTGTGGCATTAGATTGATCATCTGATCTACACAACTGTACGGAAGGTAAATGACTATCAGCTTTCTAATGTATTTTTCTTCAAAAAACTATCATCCCACTGTAAGTGGGCGTTGCAGTAGATTGAGCAACTATTTTTTAAACACCTTTTGAAAGTAGCCTAACTATATGTGCGAAATTTCAAATGTGTAGCTGCCTCCAATTCTTTTTTGCCTATAAAACTGGTCATCCGCGCCACCGTGCAATAGAGTGGGGCACCTATCATACAGTCACACCAGGCCGACTTTAGCTTTTAACTATTTAAAGTTTTCTTCGCCTTTCAATCTTCGTCTGAATCCGATAAATCCATTTCAATATTATTGGTGAAAAACTTGTGCCAAACTTAGATTTATTTTAAACTAACCATATGAACGCTTGTAGTATTTGGTAGTTATTTCGGATACCTACAAGGTTGATTAAAAATTATAAAAATGTCTTTCACCTATAATTTTAGTTTTTGCTGCGCCGAATTCAGCCGTGGCAATATTGATCGTCATAAAATTCTAAGACGATCTAGCCATGTCCGTCTGTCCGTCTGTTGAAAGCACGCTAGCATCTAAACGAAAGGAGCTAGAACGTTAAAATTTTCCATAAATGCGTCTTATAGTCGTAGATCGGTTGGGATTGAAATGAGTCGGAATCGGCCCAAAGGAAAAAAATTTTCCCTCACAAGGACTAAAAATACCCATAATAATCCCTAATATTTTAGTGTATTTATGCATGTTTTTTGAATATGTCTGTTTATATTTGCTTGATATTTGGTATGCGCATCCCCCTTATAGCAAAAACGTACACCATAAAGTGATTCTTATTTGTAGGGGGTGAAATGGGGCAAAAAAGGGATAAAAATGGTACATATTAAACGACAACAGCTAGAAACACGAAATTCGGTGTGTACATTCTTCTAATTGAGTAGATACATAATATAAAGGTTTTTTTTCCAAATTCGTACTTTTAAGGGGTAAAATAGGAATAGAGGGATAAAAATGGTACCAACCAAACGGCTGTACCTAGAATAATGAAATTCGGTGTATACATTCCTCTGGGTGCATAGACAAGTAAAATATACGATTTTTTTTAAAATTCGTACCTTTTGGGGTTAAAATGAAATTAACTGATTTTTCGAAATTCGTACTTTTTGGGGTCAAAATAGAAAAAGGGGATAAAAATAGTACCCACCAAATGACCACAGCTAGAGTCATGCAATTCAGAGTATACATTCCTCTGACTGCGTAGACACGGAAAATAAACGGATTTTTCGAAATTCGTACTTTCAAGGGATACAATGGTACAGAGGGATAAAAATAGTACCAACTAAAGGACTACAGCTACAATGATGAAATTCTAATTGCGTAGAAATGTGAAGCGGGTAAAAATGGTACCTACCAAATGGGCGCAGCTGGAATCATGGAATTCGGTGTATACATTCCTCTGACTGCATAGACACGCAAAATAAAAAGTATTTTCCAAATTCGTACTTTTTCTTTTACGCCAAAAATTGGTTGAATCATGAAGTTAGGTTATTTTGCACTTTTCACATGTACGTCTGATAATGGATTTTCAAAATTTTTACTTTTGGAATTAAAATAGAAGGAAATACAACCAACTCACAGTGGGTTGAGCGGTAGGCAAAGTGGCGATTAATTCAGGAAAGCCGTAATTTTAAAATATTGTTATTTTTTATTGATGGATATTCATAAATACATAAAAAAGCATAATTAGAAAAAAAAAAAATAATAAAAAAATTGTTGTTTTAATCTTTTATGGCCTTTTTTGTATTTTGGCAAAAGTGGTCTTATATCACAATTTTCGCTGTAACTTTTCAAAGAAAAACGATAAATTAGGAAATGCAATTGAAAATTAGAGCATACTTAATGTGCTTTTAGAAAAAAAAATTGTTCTTAAAAAATAAAAATTAATAAATATTTAATCTGTATTTATATACCCAAAATTTTAAATTAAAATCCGATTTTTTTTCTTCAAATTCCATAATTCCACATATTTAAAAAAAGTTACATTAGAAAATATTATTATATCTTATTGATCAATATTCATAAACAAAAATCATAGTATAAAAATAAAACAAACAACCATTACAGGAAAAAAATAATTAAAAAAAAATATAATTGTACGGTTTTTTTATTTACTTCATTTCATTAATTTTAAAAGTATTATTAACTTCATAATCATCATTTAATTCACAACCATTATAAAATTAATTTACTTAATAATAATCATTTACTTCTTAATCATCATACAATTCGTTAAAATAATCTTCATCTTCATTATCTTCATCATCTTCGTCACCATTATCATTTTCATTTTGGGTAAGAATAAGTAACTCCAATGCAGTCTGAGGCATTTGCTGTATTTTCTTTTTACAACTCTTCCTCTTGCTCGAAATAAATGGATCTGAACTTAAAAGAAATCTATTAAAGACGTCTTCTATTGTATTTTCCCGACTGAATTTACGGGAAAAGTGCTCCCTATAGCTTTTGAAGTCCTTATTTCTGGCTTCCTGAGATTCTTCAGTTAGCTGACCAATAGGCAATGGTGCAAGCGCTATAATTTCTGGCCCGTGAATGAAGTATTTATGTAGAGTAGGAGGCATATAATACCATGGATAATTTTTAACAAATAGCCTTGCAGTGTCTTTAGCGAAATTTGAAAATTTTTCAATATTGACCTCAATACCACTAGAAACAACTATTAATATTGTGTGCATATTTTTTATCAATTGCAAATCAATTTTTGTAATTTCTGCAGATACTTCAGCATTCTTAAAAAAACGCCTTGCCGAATTACCATCGTTTGAGTTTCCAAAGCCTGGTTTTGGTTGGTCAACAATCAATCCAATTTTCTCTCGGAATTCCCTTTGAATGCGTTTTTTTGTATCAGCAATAATTTTTTTTTCATCATCACATCTAGTTTGCCATTTTTTAATCGGAAGTTTATATGACAAGTGAATAAGACAGTCATAAAATCGTATCCAGCCATGAAGGACAGATAAACCAAACTGCATGTTATCTATATTTACAACTTTTGCAATCATTTCATCAATATTGTTAAACTCTTTGCTTGTAGCGCCACATATATAACACTTTTGTGTGGACTTTGTGTCTGTTATAGCATTACAGACCTTACCGTCAATCATCACGAGAATTAGTTCGTGATTAATTTTCACTAATCTCTCTCCAACTAGTATTACGGAATCGACAAGAGCCTTTATTTCAGTCTCCACTCTTTCTTTTTCGAGTTTAATACTGTTGAACGTTTCTTTCATAAATTCAATTTTCAAGGGCCTACAAAATCGAGTGGAAGACGGACGAGGATTTTGCCAAATTGTTTTATTTCCACAAACTAATTTCAATGGTACAAGCGATGTTATAAATACTGAAGAATCTGAGGCGTTAATGTCATGAAAGGCTTGTTTATATGCACTGTGTCCTGAACTTCCATCAAAGCCCCACTTAGTGTATAAAGTCATCTTAGACAGTTCTTCATTGTCTAACAAATTAAAATCCAAATTTTTTATCGAAAAAATACGCTCAGTGGTATGGTCTAATAGTGCTTGTAGATTGACTTGCGCTGACGTTTCAGTAATTTTTATTTCGTCTCGTTCTGGATAACATTTTTTTTTAGCTGCTTGGACTATTGTATACGATGGAAATTTCTCCGGCGCGGCTTTTCTAATTACATTATATTGGTGCCGAGTTAGCTTCGCTTCTACCAAGACGGAAAGAGCTTCCTCCGCACTTAATTGCTGTGGTGATACCTGTTTTAAACTTTTTCTGTATTTTTTCGCTCTTGTTGGAGATGATATTATTTCCTTAACTATTTTTGACTCATCTGTTTTTCCAGCAGCTCTTAAGCTCATTTGTGTAGCGTGTGCCAAAACAGACAATGGAGTATTATCTCTTATATCTTTACATTTCTTTCCTTTAGTTTTTTCTGTACACTCATCAAATTGGAGATCATGCCGACCTCTTTTTTGTGTTTGTGCTGGTGGGGCATTAAAGGAAATTGAAGCAACAAGCCAATTCTTGTTATTTTGTAAAAAAACTTGATCCGTTCTATGACATTTTTGCCACCGAATCTTATATTGTGTGCAAAAATTATTAAATCTTTTGGTAAAATCTACCATATCTGAAGGGTCAACGCGTGTGATTACTTCCCACCTCAGAAGATTAAATCGATCTTGAAGTGATTTTTGTTCCGAATTCTTCATAAAGTTATGTAACTCATGGCGAGAAATAAAAATTGTTTTGGGACTTGTTCCTGAAATTAGTCAAATTTTCAGTCGTTTAAAATTTGCAAAATACTATTCGTTTTCCCTTGTACCGAATAATTTACAAACACACAACACTTTCAATAAATAACATCACATTAAACAAAACATTGACAGTCAATAAAAAAATAAATGAACGTGGCTGTACCGAATCTTAAATACCCTACGTATTAAATTCTTATCAATTAATTATCAATACATTGGTAGATGGAACATCATCAGCTTAAACCAAGATGACAACAGTACTCGTATGTTCGCATGTATGTACATGACCAACATTTATCATGTAGGGTTCAAATGAAAAACTAAACTAAATAGAGATGGAAGCGTGATCAAATTTATTTTTCAAAACAGTGTACGTGTGTAAAATATAATTTTCTCATATTATTCAGATTTTCAAACGAAGCTTTGTAAGTAATTTGGAATTAATTAATTATTTTTTTTTCGTGAGTGCGCGTGATTTAAAATTACTCACGCACCCATCTCTAATAAACTGCACACTCAGTAGCTACAATAACAAATACTAAACGGAATATAAAGACAAAAGATAATAAGGTCAAAGTGATTTTTTGTTTGTTTTATTTTTTCACATATATTTTTAGCGACTGGAGTTATTTTACAAATTCTTTAATAAGTCAAAAAATGCAACAAAAAGGCAAAAAGATGTTCTGGAATTTATAAGCTGAAACTTCATATTTTAAGAAAATATAAGCAGTTTTACCAAGTTTCACCGATAATTCAGTTGAAATCCAATACAAACATCAAAAATACCTCATTTTTGGAGCAATTTCCTTATTTTTTTTTCAATATTTCCAAAACATTTATCTAAACAAACAAATATTTAACATATGCTCAAATACCTGAAGTAGACGGCTCCATAATAAAATTTTCACTTTTAGAAGTCTTAATTAAAAAAATTATCACTGGAAATATGCAAATTTTCACTTTTAACCAATGCGCGCAAAAATAATAATAATTACTGAACTTTGAAGACACACTGCAAATAAAGTAAACAACTAAGAACTTTTATTTTGGCAATTAGTGATGTAGAATTTTATCTTCTTTCACCCGGTACCAAATACGGTTATTAAAGTTAAAGTTCATCTTTTGAATTAATCGCCACTTTTGATGGATTTCAACCCTCTGTGCAACTGTAGCACTAACTATCTTCCAATATTTATGGTATTTAAGTTTTATGAAAATATAAATATAAGAATATTTATTTTTTGATTTGAAATAAATAATGGTTTGAAATAATTAAAATATCATATTTATTTATACAATTATTTTTTCAATATTTGTATTTGTTTTGGTTTGGCAACCTCTGTGGAATGCAATTCATGGTGGAGGGTATATAAAGTTCGGCCTAGCCGAACTTAACGCCGTTTTTACTTGTTGGGGTTAAAATGAAAAAAGGGGATACAAATAGTACCAATCAAATGACCGCAGCTAGAGTCATGAAATTCGGAGTATACATTCCTCTGACTGCAGCGACACGGAAAATAGACGAATTTTTCGAAATTAGTACTTTCAAGGGATACAATGGTACATAGGGATACAAATAGTACCACCTTAACGACTACAGCTAGAATGATAAAATTCTAATTGCGTAGAAATGTCAAGGGGGTAAAAATGGTACAAACCAAATGGAATCATGGAATTCGCTGTATACATTCCTCTGACTGCATAGACACGCAAAATAAAAAGTTTTTTCCATATTCGTACTTTTCTTTTACGGCAAAAATTGGCTGAATCATGATGTTAGCTTATTTTGCACTATGTACGTCTGATAATGGATTTTCAAATAGAATGGAAATACAACCAACTGTAGCACCCACCATCTACCAATATTTATTTTTTTGAAAATATAAATATAAGAATATTTATTTTTTGAATTGACGTATTGGTAGCATTACCTTATAAGCGTGGTTTGAAATAATTAAAATATTATTTTTATTTATAAAATTAATTTTTCAATATTTGTATTTTTTTTCGGTTTGGCTATATTAAAAAAAATATATTTTCCTGTAATATTATTGCTCTTCTACGAAAACCGACAACCTCTGTGGAATGCAATCCATGGTGGAGGGTATATAAAATTCGGCCCGGGCGAACTTAACGCCGTTTTTACTTGTTTATAATAAAACGCATATAAATTCCATACGGATTCATTTATGAATATGTTTTTAACTTAAATAAAATTTATGTTTTTTCACTCGCCTTCTAATATTTCCCATACAATTGCCCATATCCAAGGTAAAATTTAATTCTTTATAATTACTATAACGCTGCCTGAAATTCACTTTTATTTGATATTTGATCATGCTTTTATAATTATTTTGTAAGTGTGGAAGCTGGGCCAATGTGAAACGAACCTTCTAAAGGGTGATTTTTTAGCTATTATCTTTTTGGCAACACTGGTTTAAACAGCTGACGCACGTTTCGTGTTTTGTTTCACTGTCAAACATCTTCAGTTTGGTCTATACAAATTATTGAATTTTGCAAATTATTGAATTTTATTATCAAAATGTGTGCTCTGTTAAGAAATTTCATCGCGCGCTTCTTCCATTTTATGGTCAGTTTAATCGACCCACTGAAGCGACTATTTGGGCTATTGTGACTAAATTTCGCACCAAATTTACATTGTTGGACATTAAACCACCAACACGCTTACGAACTGAAGAAAATATCGCAGCTGTATCAGCCAGTGTTAATGATGACCATCAATTATCGATTCGTCGCCGTTCGCAGCAATTGGGCCTCTGTTACTCAACAACGTGGACAATTTTGCGGAAGGATTTAGGTGTGATGCCTTTCAAAATACAGCTGGTGCAAGAATTGAAGCCCAACGACCTACCGCAACGTAAAATTTTTGGTGAATGGGCTCTTGGAAAGTTGGACGAAAATCCACTTTTTTACCGAAAAATTGTGTTCAGCGACGAAGCTCTTTTTTGGCTCAATGGCTACGTAAATAGGCAGAATTGTCGATTTTGGAGGAATATCAGCCAGAAGCATTGCAAGAGCTGCCAATGCATCCAGAAAAAGTGACAGTTTGGTACGGTTTATGGGCTGGTGGCATCGTTGGACCGTACTTCTTCAAAGATGATGCGAATCGTAACGTAACTGTGAATGGTGAGCGCTACCGTGAGATGATATCCAACTTATGTTTGCCCAAAATGCAAGAGCTTGTTGGAAAGAGTATGCCAGAATTGGACTAAGCGGATGGACCATTTGAGGCGCAGTCAAGGTCAACATTTGCATGAAATAATCTTCTAACATTAAATTATATGGACCGTACTATCGATTTAAATTAAGATTTCATGCATTTTTCTGAATTATATGGTTTTTTTTTTTTTTGAAAACCTTTCCTATAGCTTTTAAAAATCACCTTTTACTTTTAAAAGATATTGCCATATACCTCAATTTTATCTATACTCTCCTGTAAGGTGAGGTGAGTTAAAATTAAATTTTAAAATATTATGTTTTCATGGCTCAGTTATCTTATGAACTTTTTGGATCTGTTTATCATGAGATCTGTGTACAAAATTAAGGAGACTGTTGTGGGATATTTTAATTTCTAAAAACAGGTTCCTTCCTCACAGTTTTTTTTTCATAAAATCAATTAATTAATGCAAATAAACAAGACAAAATTTAATCTCTTTAATACATATTTACTAATAATCAGACATCAAATACTAGAGATGGGCAACTGCAAACAGTCATCACCCCGCCCGCTGATTTCGAACTATTTGAAAAGAACTTTTCACTCTGACATTTCCAAATAAATGTTGGATTTCCAGTGAATCCACCCACCCGCTAGTGCCGCCAACAACAGAATTCCAACTTTAATCTGCTCTCTATGAACTGATGTTGGTTCGTTCGTTTGGAAAACATTCGCAAAATGTCAAATGTTCATAGATTTACATACTCGTTGGCACTGGCTTACTTACGAGTACTATATAAATTCAATTTATTTGCTAATTAAGTCGTTTTTCAGAAATCAGAAAGAAGAAAAAAAAAACTGGAATCTCTCATTCATTTATTTGATTTGTGCGCTCGTACTTCCATGGAGCGATGATATCAAATGTCAATCATGCGAGTGAACAAATGTCTGTCAGTCTATCTGTCTGTTTCGCCGTTTGTGTGTTTGTCGTCTTTGGCAATGATGGTGGGTGCAAACATAAGTCTGAACCAACTATGCGGCATGAGTATGTATTTATTACGTATTTAACGTACGTATAACACGGAGTAAAGTAACGATGATTGCCGCTGATGAACCACTTCAAACTTTGTGATTTTCCTTTCCGTCTTCCCGACACACAGATTTTCTTCATCATCATAAAAATTAGACGTAAACACACACACACGCGCTCACTCAGCCTGGAGCAGTGGCAAATGTGGTGATGTGGTGGTAAGGCGGCTGGGGTTGGAGAATGTTCCTCAAACTCTGCGCAGCATATTGATATTTGTATGCAAATACTTAATGAAAAAATAATTTCATAAGAGGGTAAAGTTGAAATAAAAATTACACTTTTATGATAAATTTTAAATAAATAACACAGCGAATATGCTGTTGTTGTATGTGCGAGTATTTGTCTTCTATTTACCGCAGACAAACTCATGTGAATATGGAAAATAAACGCCTCAGGGGAGTAATCAGTGAGATTGTCTTACTTTTGACAAATACTTATCAAGCCAAAGAAAATGTACGTGCCAAAAGAGTATAAAACAAGGGAATTTTGGATGAAATCTTGATATTTGTGCAGTCGGTTTAATAGGGAATTCAGGGAAATTTTTAAAGAACGGCATTCTACAGTAGGGTGACTTTTCTTTCACAATTTTTCAAAATTTACAAGCGGTTCTAGCAGAATCGAAGAGCCAATAGAACTTCAGTGGAAATGGCTTGTCGTTTTCTGGCGTGAACTGTTTATCATGTTGGCGGGTCCACACGGATTATAATACTTTTTTTATTAATGTTTATATAGTGCTACCGAGCTTTGAAAATGTTAAACACACATGAGTATTTGCACACCTTTGCCGACATCTAAGAAACTTTTGAAAATCCCACTTTGATATTTTCAGAGTGCTTGGAGCACAGACGTAGCTACTTGCTGAAATAAAATATGAAAAAAAAATAAATATAAATATTAAAAAAAAAATATTTGTCTTGTCATTTATTTTGGTTTAAGACCATAGGTTGTGCCGAAGTCTTCAGCAGAACCCAAAATTAGCAAAGAAGGCAAAGTGAGACCTTTATTGTTGCAGCTGAAAGTTGACTGCGCAGTTTCGATGGGTCTTAAATGGTCTTAAACCAAAATAAATGACAAGACATACAACATAACAGACCAACTATACATACAAACAACAAAAAAAATATTTTTTAATTTTTAATAGATTTTTTACGCAAAAAACCAATTATTTTGCAGAAAAATTCTCGATATATTTAAAAAAACAAAAGCTACGACCTTTTCCATTTATTTTCAAATATCGCGTACACCAAATCTCAAAATCAGAAGACATTCGTAGCTTTCGCATGGTATTCCTCATTAGCGAAATTTTCAAAGCTCGTAAGCACTATCTAAACATTAATGAAAAATAAAAAAATAGCCGTCAGAAATCCAACAAAAATGTATAAGGACCACCCTAATGTTGTAGTATGAGGTAGCCTAAAATCACAAAACAGAAAAAAAATATATATAGCTATGTAAGTCTTTAAAAAATAAATATAGGGTGGGACATTTAAAATTTTAAATTTGAACTACCGATTACTTTGACTTTGGAAGGTTTACTTTGACTTTTCAGGTTTATGTTGGACATTTGACATAATTGGGAAATATTAAAAACTTACTTCCAAAGTAGTGAGTCTTTAATGTAAGCTGTAAGAAATTTACATGGAAAATTTTCGAGAAGTGATCGGCCTTCAGTTCAGCCTTCTGAAGCTCATTTTCATCTGGGTGGCTATGTCAATAAGCAAAATTGCCGCATATGGGGTTCAGAGAATCCGCACGTGATTATTGAGAAGCCAGTGCATCCACAACGAATCACTGTGTTGTGTGGATTTTGGGCTGGCGGCATCATTGGGCCATGTACTGAAAAGTTGGGTTGATCGTATGAGGTACTGCCGAGCCAGTCGTGGTAGTCATATGCATGATATTGTATTCCTTTCCAGTAAAAACAGAAATTTGAAAATATATTCAGTATCTTTTTTATTATAATTAAAAGTTTTAATTGGCCCACCCTATATATATATATATATTTCCATTACACTGTCCGACAGTCCATATTACACTTGAGCCAGATGATATACATTTGATTTAATTTTTCATTTTCTTATCTTGTTGTCCCTTTATAGGACTACAAAGTTCAGAAGGAAACAATTTTTCAAAAATTATTTTTAATACTTATTCCCACCCTATGATACCATTATAAAAGCCAAATCAAAGAAGATTTAAATTTCAGGCTTTTATTGCGGTAGCTTAGCTTAACAACCATTTAAAATTTTGTCTCTTTAAAAGCAAGATATTAATAAACTAGAAAAAATAAGGGGTACACTTGATATATGTATATATATGTTAATACTGAACTAATATAGATAGAAACATGATATGTAAATTATTTTTAATAGATATTCTTCTCTTTAATTTGACACTAATACCTTTAACATAGTATATAAAATAATATTTTTTTGAGCCAGGACAATATCCCAGCTCAAATCAAATCCTTTGAATCTTTGTAGTCCTGTGAAGGGGCAACAGGATGTGTAAATGAAAAACTAAAACGCCAAGTTACTCCATTTTGTCTATAGTTTGACACGTATATCATCCGATTCAAGTGTGACGACTTTTTTTAATTGTCTTACTGTGTTATCAAGAACAACGTTTGTTCGTAAGAAGACATACTTGATTAAAATGCATAGGTATGACATTCAAAAACACGTAAAAGACAATCAATAAACAAAACAAAACTAAAGAAAAACTGAAGTCGGGCGGGTCCGAGTACACTTTCTGCCCCCTTAAACTCAAAAAAAGTAACTAATTTTTATAAAAATTAAACTTGGTATGGTGAATGAATTTCGATGTCTATGTACATTTTAAAATATGAATGATTCTTCAATGCCCAGAGTACTGTATCGTTGGTAAAATGTAAACCCAAATCTGTTGGGACATTTGTATGGGATCTATATCAAAACTATGTTGTTCAAATTTGGCACAACATTTTACCATCTGCCTAGAAAAATCGTTCTTATAAAGAGATCACAATGTTAAATCAAGTAAGGAAAGGCTAAAGTCGGGCGGGACCAACTATATGATACCCTAGCCATTCCCTGCGTATATATCTGACTTTGATTACTAAAACCAGGTGTTTTATAGGGGAGATTTTATGTAGTTCTCATAAATTATATAGTACAGAGTAAATGCATATAGTATATATATATAGGGTCCGCCATCTAACGTTTTTTTTTTCAACTATTCAACCGTTGGACTATTATTATTTTCCATTATTAACCGGAAGGATTGTACTTTCAAATAAAAAAAGAAATTTGAGAAAATATTCAGTAGTTTTTTTATAGCATTTTCAAAAAAAAGTTATAAATTTAACGAATATGGTAAAATTTATGAAAATCTTTTGCATTATGTTATTCATGCATTTGATGACTGTGATAATTTGAATTTATAGTGTTATGTAAACAAATCAGAATTTAATAATGATGCTGTAGGTGTTCCTAACTGAAAATAATGTGATATAGAAAATTCGCACAAAAGTCGTATTGGAGACCTATTGGGTCTACATCAGTGTTCCTATGTGAAATAATCAATGATTGGGATGCGATGTAATATGAAGGTTTAAAGGCAATAATAATAAAAATTGGTGGGACAGATGTGTTTGACAACATTGACCCATATGTTCCAATGACAAATGCAGATTTTACATCGACAAAAGGATAAATCGGGCGGACATGTGTAGGGGGCCTATCATTTGTTATACCAAAATATGGTCCCATATATTTGACATGATCTGCAAAATTTGATAATCAGAAGTTCAAACTATAGATTCTAGAGCGGCAGAAACAAAAACTGGGGCCCATTTGAACGACGCCACATTAAAAACTGGGCTCTTAAAGATCACTTTACCGTAGGAATTCTTAGTTGAACTATAACATGCTCTGCAAAACTTTATCAAGATTACATATAAAGTGCGCGTTTTCGAACGATAATATCGTAAACTGGGGCCCAGTTGTAAGGGGGCTATATATGGACCCATGCAGTTGATTGTCATGTTTCTACTTAAAATTTAACATGGTGTGGGAAATTTGATCAAGATTCGATAGCATTTTAGAGCAATAATACCCTATTCCACGAAGTAGTGTAGGGTATACAAATTGTTCGTAAAAAGAATGTACGACATTCAATCAAACCAAAACAAATAAGGAAAGGCTAAATTCGGGCGGGGCCTACTATTTATATGATACACTCCACTTTCTATCCGAATACAATTCTATTCGGTAAAGAAGTGAAAACGGGAAGGATTTTTGTATCCTATATATGTGTATGTATTTGACAAAAAAATTTAAATCGGAAAGGAAATTTGTATGGGGGTATATTGAAGCCTGGAACGAAATAGGTAAAATATAATATGAATATGATATGTATAGTTTGGCCAAAAAAAGGTTAAACATTTGGGAAAAACATTTGTATGGGGGCTATATCTAAATCTGAACTGATCTAGCCCGCTTTAGCCACAGGTGTTTCTAGTTAGATTATAAGATGTTGTGCCAAATTTGAAGAAAATCGGGTGCAATATGTGGTTCCTAGAGTGGAAAAAGTCACATCGGTAACGACATTTGTATGGGGGCTATATCTAAATCTGAACCGATCTTACCCACTTTCAGCATAGGTGTTTCTAGTTCGATTATAAGATGTTATCCAGAATTTAAAGAAAATCGGGTGCAGTATGTTGTTTCTAGAGCGGAAAAAGTCAAATCGGGAGCAACATTTGTATGGGGGCTATATCAAAATCTGAACCCATATTATCCACTTTTTGCTTAGGTGTTTCTAGTTGGATTATAAGATGCTGTACCCAATTTAAACCAAATCGGGTACAATATGTGGTTTCTAAAGCGGAAAAAGTTAAATTGGGAGCGACATTTGTATGAGGGCTATTTCTGAATGGGGTGTAATATGTGGTTTCTAGAGCGGAAAAAGTCAAATTTGGAGCGAACTTTGTATGGGGGCTAAATCTGAACCGATTTGCCTCAATTTAAATAGCGTTCGTCGTTGATCCACATAACTTACTTGTGCCAATTTTTGTTAAGATCGGACAAAAATTGCGACCTGCAATTTGATTACAACAATAGATGGACAGACGAACATTGCTAAATCGACTCAGAAAGTGATTCTAAGCCGATCTGTATAATAAAGGATGGGTCTAACTCGTTTCCTTTTGGGTGCTACAAACAAATGCACAAAGACATAATACTCTCGTGGAGTGTATAAAAAGAAAACAAGTAAAGCAAGGCTAAAGTCGGGCGGGACCGGCTATATGATACACTCCACTTTCTATCCGAATACAATTCAATTCGGTAATAATGTGAAAAGTGGGAAGGATTTTTGTATCCTGTAAATGTATGTGTTTGACAAAAAATTTTAAATCGGAAAGGACATTTGTATGGGGGTATATTGAAACCTGGAACGAAATAGGTGAAATATAATATGTATAGATTGTGCGAAATCATTTAATCATTTGGGAGCAACATTTGTATTGGGGCTATATCTAAATCTGAACCGATCTTATCCACTTTCTGCATTGGTGTTTCTAGTTGGACTATTGTGCCCAATTTAAAGAAAATCGGGTACAATATGTGGTTTCTAGAGCGGAAAAAGTCAATTCTGGAGCGACATTTGTATCGGGGCTTTTCTAAATCTGAACCGATATTACCAACTGTTTCTAGTTAGATTATATGGTGTTAAGCCAAATTTGAAGAAAATCGGATACAATATGTGGTTGCTGGAGCGGAAAATGTCTAATCAGGAGCGACATTTGTATGGGGGCTATATCTAAATCTGAACCGATCTTACCCACTTTCTGCATAGGTGTTTCTAGTTGGATTCTATTGGATGTTGTGCCAAATTTAAAGAAATCGGGTACAATATGTGGTTTCTAGAGCGGAAATGTGCTTCCTACGGAAGTACTTACTACTTTTTGCTGGGTACTGGCCGACAGATGCCGCTGAACATACCTGTGGAGCATGGTCCTCATACTGTTTTTTTTTATAATTTTTTATGACAGCATGTCCCAAATCACCCCTAGCCGGGTTAAATGTAAGATAGAGACCCATAAGTTTTCCCTCCCTAACATTTTTTCCGACCAGTCACATCCACATTCAAGAGTGGTGAACACCAACATTTTCTCCAAACATACCTACCCCCTATCAGCACTGCTTAAGGGGAAAATTTGAAAGACCGGTAGACGGGTTTTCTGGCGAGAAAACCAGGTTAAACTGGTGGCACCGGTTTTTCTTCGTAATGAATACAATGCTCAAATTTTAGTGCTAATTTACTTTAAGTTTATGATTGTTGAGGGGTTGGAGATGATATACTCAGTCATTTTTTCAAAATAAAAATTTGTTTGGTGAGTACAGTAATATTATTATACTCAAAACAGTGCTTTAAATAAATCAATTATCTTTATCACTCCGATCCACCTACTATTTTATAACACTTCATCAAATTATTACTGTACACATTATAAGGCGTCATCAAATACATGATAGAGTACATCAAACGTTATCCACACAGAACAATTTACACAGAGTACGTCCGCCTGTTATTTTTTGTCATCCTTATGCATGTCACAACTCATAAAATGATGTATTTTTGTCAGCAACCAAAAATGCTACATTCATATGGACATACATGAACTTCTTAGTGCGTATATACATAGACAAATCCACACAGAGGAAAATGCTCGTTATGTATATACATGCATATAAATATTTATATACTTATGTACATAGAATATCTAAAGGGTGATTTTTTAAGAGCTTGATAACTTTTTTTTAAAAAAAAAACGCATAAAATTTGCAAAATCTCATCGGTTCTTTATTTGAAACGTTAGATTGGTCCATGACATTTACTTTTTGAAGATAATTTCATTTAAATGTTGACCGCGGCTGCGTCTTAGGTGGTCCATCCGCTTAGTCCAATTTTGGCATTTCCACGTTTTTGAGTAACAGAGACCCAATTGGTGCGAACGGCGACGAATCGAAAATTGGTGGTCATCATTAACACTGGCCGATACAGCTGCGATATTTTCTTCAGTTCGCACTCTACGTAAGCGTGTTGGTGGTTTAATGTCCAACAATGTAAATTTGGTGCGAAATTTAGTCACAATAGCCCGAATAGCCGCTTCAGTGGGTCGATTAAACTGACCATAAAATGGAAGCGCGCAATGAACTTTCTTAACAGAGCACGCATTTTGATAATAAAATTCAATAATTTGCAAGCGTTGTTCGTTTGTAAGACGATTCATGATGAAATGTCAAAGCATACTGAGCATCTTTCTCTTTGACACCATGTCTGAAATCCCACGTGATCTGTCAAATACTAATGCATGAAAATCCTAACCTCAGAAAAATCACTCTTTAGTAAATATTTTTCTTTTCTTTATCATAAAATCAATGTCGTTTTCTGTGTATGTTATATGTCATGTTGCAATTACCAATGTCATTTGGAAATGCTTACTTGCTTTATGATATGAATTCTTGACAAGTAGAAAAATGTAAGTTATAGATATTGAACCGAAACCGACATTTCCATGTCTTGTACTAAGTTCCTCTGTTTTTTCATGTTAAGTTTTCATTATGTCACTGCTTTGCTCTCCTTCACTTTCGCCAAGGTCATTTTGGTTCTTCTTAGTTCGTCGCAATATAAAAATGGAATATGTGATTATGATAATGAGTGTGTTGTTGATTTGGCTCATTCACTGTTTTATGGAGTGCATTCTAACTCCATAAAACAGTGAATGAGCCAAACGCTAAGCCAACGGCTAAATCATCCGTGAAGTCTTAAGTACCGCATTAAGATCAATTTAAAGTTATCAAATGTGAAAATTTTATGGAAAAAATGCATAATATTTAATTTAATTTAACTTGGCTATCTTTAGAACTACAATACTGTCGTGCAACAGCAATTCTGGTGACACTCAAGGGATAGGGATATTAACGCAACAAAACGAAAAAATTGTATACCCTGCAGGGTACTAGGGAATATATCAATAAATGAAAACAACAAGCGTATCGATGGAGAAACGAGCCGGAACTACATTCTTCCAACATCTTCTACACGCAGAAACACTAAGAGAGAGGTTTAAGCTGTTTGAGCCATAGCCGTATGTCCGTCTGTCTGGTTGGCGATAACTGTCGATAGGAGTTAAAGAATTTATTCAAACTTTGCACATGGTTATTATTTTTCCCAAAGTTAGTTTAAGATCGAAGATGGGTGAAATTGTCACTCACATTATTGTACCTCCTAACAAATGGTCCATATTATTATGTTAAATTAAAACAGACATAACTTCCGAATGAATATAAACAATCAGCACTAATTTGGTATTTAATAGAAGCATGGAATTCGAAGTAAATTTAAAAGAAGTTGCGTTATTGACTCACTTATCATTGACCAGCCCCAGACCAAACGGCTTAAGTCTGGGTCATAAAATTTTCACGGTAGTTCCAAGAAAGGGTTTTACGAAATTCGTACTTATAGGAGGCAAAATGGGACGAAAAGGGATAAACATCGAACCTTCGTTCTGACTAAACGGAAGTAGTTAGAAATATGAAATTCGGTGTGTGTCGGGCACTGCCCATGCAATATACGGTAATATATGTACCACTTATAATCAAGGTACTTCCCTGAGATACTAAAAGAATGGATATGTTCCATGGAGAATTTTGAAGAACAGAACTTTAGTTTGCGGCGAATAAAGGAAGAATTGTCAAAAATAAAATTGATTTTAGGTTGAATGTGATTCTCCTCCTTTCCATTACCAAAACAAAAAAATTTCTACGTAAGGAGAACTTACTGGAATACGGAATTCGAATGTACAAATTTCAAACACACATAAAAAGTCAATCAAATTGTTCACTAATCAAACAACACACAAACTAAAAAATTAATATAATTTCCATTTGTTGACTTAAGGCGGCTTTTGACGAATGAATATTACCTTTTTTAACCTTTCTTTACTATTGTGCTAAAAAAGGAAAACGTGTAATTTTACAAAATTCTAACCCCCGCCCGCTTCGCCAGGCAATAAAAAACAAACGGTAAAATTAAACTCTGCTTTCTTATTAATTGTTGTCCTGATCGGTAATATATGTACCAATTATAATCAAGGTTCTTCCCTGAGATAATAAAGAAATGGATATGTTCCATGGAGAACGTTAGTTTAAGGCGAATAGTTGAAAAAATGTCAAAATCAAATTGATTTTTTGTTAAGTGTGATTCTCCTCCTTTCCATTACCTAAACAAAAAAACTTCATTCGTAAGATGAAATTACATTACATTCAAAACACATAGAAAATCAATCAAATTGTTCACTAATCAAACAACACAAAAACTAAAAAATTAATATAATTTCCGTTTTCTTGACTTAAGTTGGCTGTTGGCGAATGAATATTTTTCTTTTTATAACCTTTCTTTACTGTTGTGCTAAGAAAATCCACAGAAAACGTGTAATTTTACAAAATTCGAATCAAAAATGCGCCTTTCAAATCCCGCCCATTTGCATATTGTCTAAGCAGGTTACAACTAAATAAACTCACACAACAATATAGGAATATCGTTGTAGAATATACTCAAAAAACTGGTTTTAATTTCGTATGGGAAGTGTCACGGCCACTTTCCGCCCATCTTGGTGTCAAAATACTCTAAAACCGGTTTTAATTTCAGATGGGAAGTGTCACGTCCACTTTCCGCCCATCTTTGCACAACTATTTACACTGGATCAACTCACACAAAATTTCAGCACTCTAGGTCTATGACACCTACTGACCATATTCGATAAAATGTTTTAACTTCGTATGTGAGGTACCACGCCCACTTTCCCAATACCGTCCATTTCTGGCACAACTACGCAGGTTTATGCTAGATGCACTCACACAAAAGATAAGTATTGTAGCTGTCATTGAACTGAATATATTCGATAATAGGCTTTAACTTCGTATGGAAGGTACCACGCCCTTTTTTCCAATATAGCCCATTTTTTGGGCACAGTTACGCACATTGATGCTAGATGCACTTACACAAAATTGCAGTTTTTTATCTGTCATAGAACGGCATATATTCGAAAATGGATTTTAACTTCGTATGGGAGGTGCCACGCCCACATTTCCATTACCGCCCATTTTTGTCAGAACTACGCACATTGATGCTAGATGCACTTACACAAAATTACAGCACAATAGGTGTAATTTTGGTTTTAACTTCATATGGGAGGTGCCACGCCCACTTTTGCATTACCGCCCATTTTAGGCGCAACTACGCACATTGATGCTAGATGCACTTACACAAAATTTGAGCACTATACGTGTCATAGAACTGACACTATTCGATAATATGTTTTAACTTCGTATGGGGGTTCACTATTCCAAAATAGTGGTCGTACCACCTCCGATACCGTCCATTTTTGGCAGAACTACGCACATTGATGCTAGATGCGCTTACACAAAATTACAGCACTCTAGGTGTCATAGAACTGACAATATTCAATAATAGGTTTTAACTTCGTATGGGAGGTGCCACGCCCACTTTTCCAATACCGCCCATTTTTGGCACAACTATGCACATTAGAGCGTACCAGGTTACAAGTAAAAAAAAAAAAGTTCGCCGTACACCTTCGAATATGAAGTATTATTGAAAGGTAGTTTCAAAAAAAATTTTTTTATTTTTTTATGCCGAACGTAGGGGTCGCGCTTTTACATTTTTCTATATAACTTCTACATTTATAAACGGATTTTAAAGTGTGATACATCGATGTTTTTGTCTCGACGAGGCCGATTTTTTGGTCTTTGAAGTCATTGAGCTCAAGCACCCCGTTCTGGTACTTACCCATCATATCTCAGTTGCTACTACCCTAATGTACCACTCTAATATCAGAAAATTAAAGCTCGCAATCATGAAACTCTTCCTAAGGAAGTATGTCGATTTTCCCAGCAGAAAAAGTGTTAAACTAGTTTTTTTCTTATTTTACCGAGAGCATTGCATGTATTTATAAGTTGTTCTTTGTATCTTCGATGTTTACAGTCGGTTGTCAAAGTGTAATACATATATTGGTGTTTTTGGCCCATGCGTTGCTCATCGGTGACCGCCATAGCTGATTCATGCACAACATGAGCAAAACTACTTTGTCACATTGTTTCCCTATTGCAAATCGTTTTACCTGTGAAGTAACGGTCTATATTTTATTGTAACAATAGAAGAAATTAGTTCAGTAATAAGGCGTTGGTGGCTCAACAAAGCATTATTAAATATTTAAATTTCCATTATACAACGATAAAAAAACTAAAAAAATGTCTTTTACGATCAGTGCATTAAACAACACTATGTTACCGACCAAGTACGATGTTATTAATTATTTCTTGTATCTGCGGCATAACACTAATCCCAATAGAAAATTGAGTGCTTTTAAACAAGAAGCTTTCAGAAGCATTACCCTTTTATGGGAGCGGGCAGGCATTCCAATTATATCGGTATCAGGTGTTCGTAAACGGTTGGATAAACTTCTAGACGATTACTATAAATTGGTTAAAAGTCCATTGAAATGCAATGTAAATGAGTGGAATAAATTGTTCTCAATTTCGCGTTGTAAGTGTGGCATAGAAAGAAATGTTCCATGCAGTTGCACCGCCTCTGATAAAATCCCAGACGATGCGAAAGACTTTTTCATCGATCAATGGGGTCCACGGCTGATGACTTTGGATAATGTTTATCATATGATGTCGATGAAAAATTGCGGTGTTCAAACGTGCTCAATTGTTGCACCATCAAAAGCGGTATATACCGAGTTCAACAGTATTGGGTATCAACCAGGCAGCGATGAAGAGCTAGAATTTGAAGAAAATGTTGGCGATTCCTCAGAGAAGATTAAAACAACATTTACGGTGGCGGACATTTCTTTGCGTAATTTTAGTTCGGCTTTGGATCGCAGCGATACTTCAGTTCGCTACGGTGCCTTGCTTGCGACCATGTTAATAAAAGATTTAAAATTGTCTATTGCCGCAAAAGCCAAAGAAGAGTTATCTGCAGAAACAGCCGAAAATATATGTCAGTTCTTTGAAGGGCTTATCATCAATAAAAATAAAATATTTCGAGAACGTGTGAAGTTCCGTAAGGAAGCAAAAGCGGCGGCCAAATGCCATCAATTATTAAAGTGTATCTCTTTCGATGGCAAGAAAGAGCCAACTTTGAAAAAAGTAACCGAGGCAAATGTGACGCGAAATATTGTTTTAAATGAAGAACACATCACCATTGTAAAAGAGCCTGATTCCAAATTCATTGGTTATGCTACGCCCACTGATAGCTCTGCTTTGGGGATCCAGAGGAGCATCGTGGATTACTTGAGTCGTGAAAACTTCAATTTGGATGACTTAGTTGCCATAAGTTGCGATGGAACTGCTACCAACACTGGGTACAAAAGTGGAGTCATTGTGAGAATGGAACGCCATTTACAGAGACCGCTGCAGTGGTTCGTGTGCCTTTTCCACTTCAACGAGTTACCATTTAATGCGCTGTTAAGATCATTGCTTGGAAAACAGAAAGGACCTGGAATCTGGCCCGGAAGTATCGGAGAAGGCATTCAAAATTGCATACACTACCCTGTAAGTTTAATATATTAATAGTGTTTCGTGTCCGTGTGTTCCGTATACTTTACTTGTGAGCATTTTATTAATTAATAATTCGCATATTTTGTTGCTTATTCCGTTTGGTCAGGTCAAACAAAATTTCGAACGCATTACAATGGGAGAAATGCCAGCGAACATAGATGGGTGGAATATTCGAGGCGACCAGCTTTACTTGTATCGTATGGTTCGAGCCGTTCATACCGGAGAATGCGATGAAAAATTAGCCAGCGAGAAGCCCGGCGCTATTTGCAAAGTGCGCTGGCTAACAACAGCCTCTCGAATTCTGCGCTTTTATATGACGTGTACGCAACCCTCGATGGTATTGAGAAAACTGGCTCAGTTCGTTGTGAAAGTGTATGCACCATTCTGGTTTCTTGTAAAAAGCCAACCACTGGCAATTCACGGAAGTCGGAATGTTTTCCTTTATATATGTTGGATTCGTCAGTTGCCAAAAGATATTCAAGAGGTCATCCGTCCGTTCATTGAAAATACCGGATATTTTTTTCATCCTGAAAATATTTTGTTATCGATGATAACAGACCCAGATCAACTAGTGCGTTCAGATGCCTATGATAAGATTTTATCAGCCCGCAATGAAGCCACGGGAAGCATTCGACAAATGTTCGGTCCACCAGTTCATAATTTTATCAATTTTGATAGTGACTCATATTTCAATATGATCGATTGGAAACAATTTGAATTGACTGAGCCGCCATGCTTGCAGTTTTTTTCGCAAGAACAGTTAGAAGCATTCCAATTTTCAGAAGAAATTATCGATTTACCAGGTTAGCACAAGAAAAACTTAATTTGATTGCTTTCTTTGCTGAACTCATTTATTTTCACAGATTATCCATGCCATTCTCAAAACACCGAGCGTTTTGTTCATGTTGTGCATGAATCAGCTATGGCGGTCACCGATGAGCAACGCATGGGCCACATCTTTTCTAAACTTGAGAGCCGCCAAAAATACACCCAACTTGAATCGCGTCGAAATATGGTTGATTAAAATTTTAATTGTACCTTAATTTTTATATTTATTGTTCTAAGAATTGAAATATGATGCGTAAATAGTAGAAGGGGGTTGTTGAGGTCAACGACTTTAAAAACTGAAAACCTGTTATGTGCGGGACAAAAACACCAATATATGTATTACACTTTGACAACCGACTGTAAACATCGAAGATTCAAAGAACAACTTATAAATACATGCAATGCTCTCGGTAAAATAAGAAAAAAACTAGTTTAACACTTTTTCTGCTGGGAAAATCGACATACTTCCTTAGGAAGAGTTTCATGATTTTATGCGAGCTTTAATTTTCTGATATTAGAGTGGTACATTAGGGTAGTAGCAACTGAGATATGATGGGTAAGTACCAGAAGGGGGTGCTTGAGCTCAATGACTTCAAAGACAAAAAAATCGGCCTCGTCGAGATAAAAACATCGATGTATCACACTTTAAAATCTGTTTATAAATGCAGAAGTTATATAGAAAAATGTAAAAGCGCGACCCCTACGTTCGGCATAAAAAAATAAAAATTTTTTTTTTGAAACTACCTTTCAATAATACTTCATATTTGAAGGTGTACGGCGAACTTTTTTTTTGAGGTACGCCCTAATGCACATTGATGCTAGATGCACTTACACAAAATTACAGCACTATAGGTGTCATAGAACTGACTACATTCAATAATAGGTTTTAACTTCGTATTGGAGGTGCCACGGCCACTTTTCCAATACCGCCCATTTTTGGCACAACTGTGCAGACTAACAATTAGTGCACTTTCACAAAAATTCAAGACTCTAGCTGCAACAGTACTCCGAATATGCTAATTTATAAAAAACGAATAAATCCCCAATTTGTGTGGGATCTGCCACGCCCACTGAAAATATCAAAAATTTATATAGCCTATTTTCACCACCGGTTCAACATGAACATACTGTGGAAATTTTAAGAAGATCGGTCCAGTAGTTTAGTCTTCTATAAAGAACAAACAAACAAACAAACAAACCCTCAAACTTACAAACACAAGCTACAAATAGGGATTTTTTTTTTCCAAATTTGCACTTTTAAGGGAGGAAAGGGGCAAAAAGGTATACAAATGGTACAAACTTTTGTATTAGAGCTAGAATCGTTAATATCGGTATTTACATTTCTCTGACAACGTAGACTTATAAATGTTTTTTTCTTTTTTTTTTTCGAAATTTGTACTTATAAGCGATGAGTGGAACAAAAAGGGATAAAAATGGTACCAACTGGGATAAAATGTTACTTTTTATCGAACTGGTTATGCCGAAAATGAACCTATTGCTCGGGCTTTGAAGGAGTCTAACAGGTTATGTAGTGATGATTTCGATTATGCTTTAAATATGTTTAATTTTTTAAAGATATTTGATTTAATTTATTTTTAGGATTATTTTTAAGTTGTAGTCTGTAAGGAAGTTTGTATTCCATAGACTGTAAATAAATGAAATGAAGAACAAGTAAGGAAGATTAAAGTCGGGCGTGGCCGACTATATGATACCCTAAACTTAGTCATTATACCGTATGGTGTAGGATATAAAAAGGGTCATTACATTTGAACTACAAATTCCATACTTCTATCTGTATTTGTAAGAAAATTTGAACACAAACTTTGAATGGGTGCTACATACAAATCTGAACCGATGTGACCCATGCTTAGAAAAGGTTTTCTAGTTGAAATATTAGACGCTTTCCCAAATTTTATGGAGTGTTAAATATGTAGTTTCTAGAGCGGAAATAATCAAATCGGGAGCTATATATAATCTTAACCAATGTGACCCACTTTCGCTATAGTAATTTCTATTTGAAACATTAGCTGATGTGCCGAATTAGAAGAAAATCTGTACAAAAATGCTATTTCTAGAGCAGAAATAATCAATTCAGTAGCAAAATTTGTAATGGAGCTATATATATATATATATATATATATATATATATATATATATATATCTTTATATATATAAAATTCTCGTGTCACAGTTTTAGTTACCGTACTCCTCCGAAACGGCTGGACCGATTTGTATGAAATTTTGTGTGCATATGGGGTAGGTCTGAGAATCGGCCAACATCTATTTTTCATGGACCCGATAGGTGGCGCTGTTGTCGAAATTTTAAATTTTAACGTTTTATATTATAAGGGTGCCTCCTAGAGGAGTCAAATGTATGACCGACCCTTAATATTTTTGCAATCTCAACAGTTTCCCAGAACATATCTACCCTCTATCTTTAACCCTTAGGGTGGTTCCCATACAATTTCATTTTTTTATTATTAAGTTTTGGCGCGGGTGTGGATTTATATCGAAAATTTAAATGTATGGACCAGTTTAAGTGAAATTCAGAATGTATGTTTGTATGATGATTGGAAAAAATTTGTTGTTCACACGTGCCGATGTGGCACGCTGAAAAATTTATTCGGTATTACTCCAAACAAAAAAAAAAACGTTGTTTATCCCCTGGCCTTAAGATGAATTAATAAATATAATATGCCATTTTCTTTAAATGCATTGGTTTTTATTTAGTAGCAAGGCACTGTACCAATAGATATCTGCTTAAACTTTGTCACATCACCGCCACAGATAATAAGTGTTACCCGTGCAAAGCTGGAGCCATAGATTGATTTTCGTTGAATTTTTTCTAAATATTTCTTTTATTCCCTTACGTACTATTTATTATTAATTTTAAGTTTGTGATAGTGGGAAAAATAAGAAGTGTCGCCATACGCTATCGCCTTTGTTGTGTTCGGACTCCCAAGTATACATGTCATCAAATTTTGCTCACTGGAATTACAATCAGCTGATTTCTTTATTGTAAACAGTTTCTCATAGTGAATGTATCATTATTTTTCAGTGCTATTTTCATTTTTAGTTGATTAAACAATCTGTGTGTTTTGTACAGTGAACAATGCCAAGAAAACGCAAAGGGGCTGATTTGAGCCGTAATACAAGTAGATCTAGAAGCATGACAAATAGAAGATCCCAAAGAACCGAAGAACAAATCCAGCAACAAAATACTGATGCACGTCTGAGCATGGCGCAATTGCATCAAGAACAATCGGAAGATACACGAGCTGAACGCAATGAAGCAATACGATTAGAACAACGACAACCACGCCGTTTCACAGTCAATAGACGCACAACAAATGACCAACAACGCCAACAGGTACATCGGGCATTCATATATGATTCATTCCTGCGTCTAGCATTCCAGTATGAGCCCGATATTGAATATTATGCTCATTCAAAAGTGCTAATTGGTGCTATGGACAAGAAATGTCCGCATTGTCATGCTCTCAAATTCAAAAATGAGCCAGCTGGCATGTGTTGCGCGTCAGGAAAAGTCCAACTACCTGCAATTGAAACACCACCTGAACCATTGAACGGTTTACTTATCGGGACGGATCCAGATTCGAACGTGTTCCTGAAGTCAATTCGAACATTCAATTCATGCTTCCAAATGACATCGTTCGGAGCAACAGAAATAGTTCGAAATACTAATGCAAATGGTCAACAATACAATTCTACATTCAAAATCAGAGGCCAAGTTTATCATAAAATGGGCTCATTGCTGCCAATGCCAAATGAACCACACAAATTTTTACAAATCTACTTCATGGGTGGCGACGATTCCGGAAGCGCACTTGCCAATCGCGTGAATGCACGTTGTGACTATAATAACCTTGATTCATTTTTTGCGAGACGCATCGTCAGCGAGCTGGACGCTCTATTGAACGAGCACAATGAATTGTTGAAAATATTCAAATCACACATGCATAAATTACAAAGCGATAATCACGCTATTGTTATTAATCCTGATAAAACACCAGCTGGAGAGCATATTCGTAGATTCAATGTACCTGTTGTTGATGACGTTGCTGGAATCATGGTTGGCGATCGTACAGGTGCCCGAGAAATTGTGATTCGTAGAAGAAATAATAATCTTCAGTTAATTGCTGATACACATCGTTCATATGACGCTCTCCAATATCCGCTAATATTCTGGAAGGGACAAGACGGATATTGCATAAACATAAAACAACGAGATCCCGTATCAGGTACTTCATTTATTATGAACTTGATCATTAATTATTGAACCCGCCACGGCTGTGCAACGGTACGAGATTAGTCATTCAAAAACTAATGAAAAACGTTATCGAAGCTAGCATTTTAAATGGCAAGTTCCGAGGTGAAAATATATTAATACCACGGGTTCCTATTATACCAACAGATGTGCCAATTCAATTCAAGCGTATTCAGTTTCCGATTAGGTTGGCATTTGCAATGACCATCAACAAATTGCAAGGCCAAACGATGTCTATTTGTGGCTTAGATTTGAGCACACCATGTTTTTCACACGGACAATTATACGTGGCATGCTCTCGAGTGGGTAAACCATCCAGTTTGTTTGTGTTAGCTGAATATAGGCTAACCAAAAATATTGATCACGCTACAGCATTAAGAGATTGATATTGTTTGTTAGTGTTATTGTCGTAATTAATTAATGATATATAATTTTAAGGAATAAATTATAATAACTTAAAAATAATAATGTTTGGCGTTTGTTATTTTTATATTCCCTCATCGTTCACAGCGCTCCATGCCTATTTCGCGCATATACCACATCCTTATACACTTACAATAAGTTAGTTTTTTTTGTCTACACTAGAAACTACCTAGAAAGAATTTATATGGCAAAACAACGTTTGCCGGGTCAGCTAGTATATATATATATATATATATATATATATATATATCTGAACTCATCTGACCCATTTTCACCACAGCTGTTTTTAGGTGAAATATATGTTTTGTTTTGATTTGATGAAAATCTGTCAAAGTTTGTGGTTTCTGGAGCGGAAAGAGTCAAATTGGATGAGCCATTTGTATGGGAGCTATATACAAATATATTTTTACCGGAGCTGTTTCTAGTTGAAATATAAGTTGTTTTGCCAAATTTGAAGAAAATCTGCCAAAGTTTGTGGTTTCTAGAGCGGAAAGAGTCAAATCGGAGGAGACATTTGGATGGGAGCTATATATAAATCTGAACTGATCTATCCTATTTTTCCCAGAGCTGTTTCTATTTGAAATATACGGCGTTTTTCCAAATTGGAGAAAAATATGTGGTTTCTAGAGCGCAAAAAGTAAAATCGGAAGCAAAATTTGTATGGGAGCTATATCTAAATCTGAACCGATTTGCTTCAAATTAAATAGCGTTCGTCCTTATCCCATAAAACTTCGTTGTGCATAGTTTCAATTAGTTCTAACAACAATTGCGACTTGGACTTTGATTATAAGAATAGATGGACAGACGGACGGACGGACATCGCTAAATCGACTCAAAAAGTGATTCTAAGTCGATCGGTATAATAAATGATGGGTCTATCTCGGACAACTCTTTTGTACCTGCGATGTATGCGGTTTTGGTATGTTGTGTTACCACATGTTGAATAAAACAAGTAAGTAGTAACCAGTAAAACAATGAATCTGGGCTAAAGTTAACTATTTTTAGTTACAGACCTATTTCTAAGTCATCGAACATGTCGAAGTTGTAGTTATGACTCACATCATCGTTCCGAAGTTATATTCACGTATCTTCAAAAATTGATTTTTAAGTTTCAACAATTTATACAAAAAAGTAATATGAAAAAGGGGCCCAATGTTATTGTCAGACATAGTTGCTGCAGTACTACATCGATATCGATTAGTGTAAAAATATCCCAGGTCATGGATTAAATTTTCTGAGTTATAGCAATTTTTATCGCCAAAAAATGTTCACATTTTGTTGTATACGCCACTTTTTGGGAAATATTTTTTGTGTCATAAGACAAAAATGTATGTATGTGAAAATAATGTGAAAAAACTTGCATTCAATCTTTTTCTCCGAAGTTTTCTTCACGTATATCCAATATATATGCAGCTTGTTACATTAAGTCAGAACTTAACCTAAATAAAAATGTGTGCATTCTTAACGAGTTGTACTAATTTATACCAAATATATAAGTATGTACAACTTTTTTATGCCATCCACCATTTTGTCGTTCCATTTGTCCTGATCATTAAATACACTGTCCAACAAATTTAGACTTTTTCTATGGAACAAAATAGCGACCATATAATTCTGAAAGGGCATGTTGTGTAGATCATTTTTGTAGAATAAACTTGTGGCCCAGCTGGTCTGAGTTTCTTTTTAGTTCTTATTATCAGAATTATATTGTGGAATTGTGGATTTTTGCGGAAAATCTGAAAATCTTATAATAATTTCCTCTTATTTCAGCATGAATTTAGAAGCAAAATGTTGTAAAAGGTGGAATTTGACAACACGATATAAGCTAAATCCAGAAAACCTTTTTAGCCATGTTTAAGCTATAGGGTGATTTTTTAAGAGCTTGATAACTTTTTTTTAAAAAAAACGCATAAAATTTGCAAAATCTCATCGGTTCTTTATTTGAAACGTTAGATTGGTCCATGACATTTACTTTTTGAAGATAATTTCATTTAAATGTTGACCGCGGCTGCGTCTTAGGTGGTCCATTCGGAAAGTCCAATTTTGGGCAACTTTTTCGAGCATTTCGGCCGGAATAGCCCGAATTTCTTCGGAAATGTTGTCTTCCAAAGCTGGAATAGTTGCTGGCTTATTTCTGTAGACTTTAGACTTGACGTAGCCCCACAAAAAATAGTCTAAAGGCGTCAAATCGCATGATCTTGGTGGCCAACTTACCGGTCCATTTCTTGAGATGAATTGTTCTCCGAAGTTTTCCCTCAAAATGGCCATAGAATCGCGAGCTGTGTGGCATGTAGCGCCATCTTGTTGAAACCACATGTCAACCAAGTTCAGTTCTTCCATTTTGGGCAAAAAAAAGTTGGATATCATCTCACGGTAGCGCTCACCATTCACAGTTACGTTACGATTCGCATCATCTTTGAAGAAGTACGGTCCAATGATGCCACCAGCCCATAAACCGCACCAAACTGTGACTTTTTCTGGATGCATTGGTAGCTCTTGCAATGCGTCTGGCTGATATTCACTCCAAAATCGACAATTCTGCCTATTTACGTACCCATTGAGCCAAAAATGAGCTTCGTCTCTGAACACAATTTCTTTCTTTCTGAACTTTCTTAACAGAGCACGCATTTTGATAATAAAATTCAATGATTTGCAAGCGTTGCTCGTTAGTAAGTCTATTCATGATGAAATGTCAAAGCATACTGAGCATCTTTCTCTTTGACACCATGTCTGAAATCCCACGTGATCTGTCAAATACTAATGCATGAAAATCCTAACCTCAAAAAAATCACTCTTTAAAATAAGAATGAAAAACAATAAATATTGGCTGTAAAGCAAAAATGTGAAAAGTAGCCTTATAAAAGCCCTTTCTATCATATAGAAAATACGAAAATACCACTGAAATTTTCACGGCATTTTTTACGTAGAACATTTTAATCCTTGAATGGGACTTTTTTTGGTTTTCTCGAAAAAGGTTAAAATCGACCTATAAAGAGAAGAGCTAGAGGGTTAAGATCTTCGACAAAATTGATCCTCATCAAATTCCACAATATAGTTCTGACAATAAGAATTTTCTCAGAAATGAACTTATAAAAATATTTTAATTCTCCCTTTCGACCAACAAATTACACTGTAAAAGGAAACTTAGATCAGCTGCGCTATAAGTTTTTTTCTGCAAAAATGGTCTACTCAACATGCCCTTTCAGAATTACAGAATTGCTACTCTGTTCCAATCAAATAGGCTTAATTTGTTGGACAGTGTAATTTAATGTTTTATTAATAGCGGTATCAGTTATGTTGTATTATTATGATTTTGAATTAAAATTGATTAACTTTAAAGGCCACGTGCACTTATATGTTTCACTTAATATTCTCAAAATCCAATTGCATATTTTCCCTCTTTTAAGGAAGTTCTTTAAACAACTTCCAAAAAAGTCGATAAGATAGGATTTGCACAAGTGAATGGGAATGAATTTTTAGTATGGGGTCACAGAGGTAACGTGTCCGCTTTGCACCCAGAAGTTTTCGGGTTCGAATCGTGGCTCAAGAAAACACTTTTTTTGTTATACACTCCACGAGAGTATTATGTCTTTGTGCATTTGTTTGTAACACCCAAAAGGAAAGAAGATAGACCCATTGTTAATTATACCGATCGACTATTTGAATCGATTTAACAATGTCCGTCCATATATTCTTGCAATCACGATAATTTTGACAGAACCAAATGAAAGTTTGCACAACGAACTTTGTTTCGGTACAATGACGAACGCTATTTAATTTGAAGAAAATCGGTTCAGATTTAGATATAGCCTCCATACGAATTTCACTCCCGATTTGACTCTTTTCACTCTAGATACTACATATTGTATTAGATTGTCTTCATATTTAGCAAAACATCTTATATTTAAACTAGGAATACCTGTGGTGAAAATGGATCAGATCGGTTCAGATTTATATATAGCTCCCACACAAATTGCACTCCCGATTTAAATTTGTCCACTCTATAAACCACATATTTTAACAGATCTTCTTCAAATCTTTCAAAATATCTTATATTTAAACTAGACACACTCATGGTGAAAATGGTTCAGATCGGTTTAGATTTGCATATACAAACTTCGCTCACGGATAGACTTTTTCCGCCCCAGAAACCACGAATTTTCATCGAATTTCTTCAAAGTGAGCATAACACGTTACATTTGAACTGGAAGAATTTATTGTGAAAGTTAGTCGCTTTATTCCATATTTGGATATAGCCCCGATACAAGTATTCGTTTCGATTTGACAAATTGGACCAGCTCATATTAGCCTATGATTATGAAACATACACAAATTCTTCCTTTTTTTACTTTTTTACCGAAATGAATGTAATGTTAAATTTTATATAATTTTAACAATTTAAAAATTTTTCTTAAAAAAACAAAATTTCATTTGTTATTAATTATTAATACTACATAATAGCAGTAAAGTAATGTAGTGTTAATATATTTAATGCTAAATTAATTTAATGTTAATTTGCATTATATATTAATTTATACTAAATAAAGGGTGATTTTTTAGCTATTATCTTTTTGGCAACACTGGTTTAAACAGCTGACGCACGTTTCGTGTTTTGTTTCACCGTCAAATATCTTCAGTTTGGTCTATAATTTAACCATGAATCGTCTTACAAACGAACAACGCTTGCAAATTATTGAATTTTATTATCAAAATGCGTGCTCTGTTAAGAAAGTTCATCGCGCGCTTCCATTTTATGGTCAGTTTAATCGATCCACTGAAGCGGCTATCCAAATTTACATTGTTGGACATTAAACCACCAACACGCTTACGTAGAGTGCGAACTGCAGAAAATATCGCAGCTGTATCGGCTAGTGTTAATGATGACTATCAACTATCGATTCGTCGCCGTTCGCAGCAATTGGCCTCTGTTACTCAAAAACGTAGAAATACCAAAATTGGACTAAGCGGATGGACCATTTGAGGCGCAGTCAAGGTCAGCATTTGCATGAAATAATCTTCAAACATTAAATTATATGGACCGTACTATCGATTCAAATAAAGATTTCATGCATTTTTCTGAATTTTATGTGTTTTTTTTTTTTGAAAAACTTTCCTATAGCTTTTAAAAAGTCACCCTTTAAATAGTTTTTAAGTTTCCTATTATCAGTTCTAACGAACAGGATGGTTTGTTTAAGCTATTCAGCACTCACAACAGAGGATAGCTGAGATGGTTAGAGTGCCGTTGTATCAACCAGAAGGTCCACTGTTCTACCCCGATTTTTTTTAACAGAAATGGAAACTAGTGAAAAAGTGGTTCCTTTGCAACTACTTTAAAACAACTTTTAAATCTTTCAAAATAAAGGACGTCCTTCCTGTGACAACTCCATGTTAAATTCATTGGTGAAGATCCCAATTTTCTTTTTATACCCTACACCACTTCGTGGACTAGGGTATTATTTTTAGATGCTATCTTTTTGCTGGGTTATAGTCATAGAATATATATTAAAATAATTCTTCAGAAAGCCAGCATACTATACATATTCGATATTATTGTGTGAATTTTCATTTGTTGTAAGGAAGAAAGTTTTCCCTTTCGACCGATTCAGTGTATTTTCAAAATCAATCTTCTCGCTGTCATATATACCGAATTTCGTTCTATTTTTATCATAAAAGTACGAATGTACATTTTGCGATTCTAGCTGGGTATTTATTGTTTCTATTTTAGTCTTTTATTGTGCACATCTACAAAGTCAGAGAAATGTATAAATCGAAATTCATAATTCTAGTCGTAAAATAAAATTTCCAAAAAATCCATTTTATTGCCATCTACACAATCAGAGGAATGTAAAGACCAAATTGTATGATTCTAGCTGTAGTCAATTAGTCGACACCAATTTTACCCATTTTTTCTCATGTTGACCCTAAAGTACGAGTATTGAAAGATCGCATTTTTTCGGGAACTTGGTTTCATTATTGTAGTTGCAACGGTTTGATTGATACCAATTTTATCCCCTTCTCCCCGTTTCTCCATAAAAGTACAAATTTCGAAAATGTTCATGAGCTTACACGTCCACACATCCATATACCACACAGCCACATACCGATTTTCATTGGTTCGAATCAGGAAACAATCTATTATTTTATGTGCCTATTAAATAAGAGGAATGTACACACCGAATTTCGTCTTACTAGCTCTTTGTGATTGTCCAATGGGATCGACCTTCCTTACAATTAATTTAATTAAATAAAAGAATTTACGTAAACAAAAGTGTACATATTAATTTGTTATCTTAAGTTCATAAATGTTTGAATTTATTATTTCGGCCTGTAATCAATAAAATTTGAAATTGAACTGAAAGCTTTTATTTAGAATGTCGTCATTTTCATACTTTTGTTCACCGTGAGCGAGCATTGGACCATGTCCCTCCACCATCTGTTATCCTTCGTTATAATCCAATAGCTAATTGCTACCGTATATTCAACACTTTAAATATTTCTGTGTATCACATGACCTTTGTGTATCACATGACTTTTGAAAATCTAACCGATTTTCTTGGCCATTAATTTCATAACGATGTACATTTGTTGGCTGTGGCACAATCATAACCACCAGCGTTTTGAAGGGAAAAGTCCAACATCACCACCGCATTTGTGGTTGTGCGGCAGTTGTGCTCATTTCAAATTTTGGCGCAGAATTCAATTAAATTGATCCCAAAAGACGCAAATGTTTCTGGTTTTGCAAGCGTTTGTAATTTAGATAATGTCTGTGAAACTTTTACCATTTTCAGAGAAATGAGAATAATCACATACCTAATAGTGGGTTATTAGTTTAGTCAAAGGAGAGAAGTGGGTGGACACATTTTTGGTTAGGTAGGCACATTTAACCAAACAAATTTTGATATGCGGTCGAAATTCTATTAAACGAAATTCTTTAGAGGGAATTTGTCTCCCGAATGAATTAATGGCGTGTAAACGTTAACATTGATGGGAACACTCTTTAGCTAATGAAATTAAATGAGGCAAACTGGATTGTGTTGTATCAACGAAATGGTTTATGAAATAAAATTTCGTTGCGAAAGTTTTTGATGCAACGTCAATTTCATTCTGGCTAAACATATATATTATCTTTCAGTCTAGTAATACAAAAGCCAGCAGCGTAGACAGCATTATTTGTTCTTGTAAAAGAAAATGCTCTAAGCGATTAGTTCACATATTTTTCATAATTTATACAATACTAGCTTAACCCCCGCCCGCTTCGTCAGGCAGAAAAACAGACGAAAATTAAAATCAGGTTTCATGGTGCTTATAATCAATGGATATGTTCTATGGAGAATATTGATGAACATAACTTTAGTTTACGGCGAAAAGGGATTGTCCTCCTTTCCATAACCAAAATAATAGCTGGAATTCAAATGTACTACATTCAAAACATATAAAAAGTCAATCATATTGTTCAATAATCATGACTTAAGTCGGCTTTTGCCGAATGAATATTTATTTTTTGTAACCTTTTTTACTATTGTGCTAAAAAATCCAAAGAAAACGTGTAATTTTACAAAATTCGAATAAAAAATTCCCCATCTTTCAAATCCCGCCCATTTGTATATTGTCTAAGAAGGTTACAAATAAATTAACTCACACAACAATATAGGAATCTCGGTGGCGAATATACTCTAAAACAGGTTTTAGATTCGAATGGGAAGGAACACGGTCACTTTCCGCCCATCTTTGCATAACTATTTACACTGGATCTATTAACACAAATTTTCAGCACTCTAGGTGTTATAGAAATGACAATATTCGATAATAGGTTTTAACTTTGTATGTGAGATACCACACCCACTTTGCCAATACCGCCCATTTTTGGCACACCTACGCATATTGATGCTAGAAGCACTGGCACAAAATTTCAGCACTCTAGGTGTCATGGAAATGACAATATTCAAAATTGGGTTTTAACTTCGTATGGGAGGTACCACGCCCACTTTTCCAATACCGCCCATTTTTGGCACAACTACGTACATTGATACTAGATGCACTGACACAAAATTTCAGCACTCTAGGTGTCATGGAAATGACAATATTCAAAGTTGGGTTTTAACTTCGTATGGGAGGTACCACGACCACTTTTCCAATACCGCTAGATCGTCTTAGAATTTTATGTCAATCAAGAATATATATACTTCATCAGTTCAATATTTCAAGGTTTTACAAACGGAATGACAAAGTTAGTATACCCCCATCCTGGAGGATGAAGGGTATAATTACTATGAATTGTTGGACCAATTCGACCATTATGTTACTCTAAGACAAAAATTAAAATTTATATTCAAATTGCTTTCAAGAAAAAATGCAGTAAAAAACAAGTAAGGAAAGGCTAAAGTCGGACGGGGCCGACTATATAATACCCTACACCACTCCCTGCGTATGTACCTCGCTTTGATTACTAAACCCAGGTTTTTCATGGGAGCAATTTTATGTAGTTCATATAAATTATGCAGTTACTATAAATTCATCTTTAGTCATATTTAACGAATATGGTTAATAATATGGTAATTGATCCAATTATCCGACAGACAAATATAAATTATACAGCAGCAATAGGACCGACATTTCAAAAGGGGGCCTATAACAACATTCTGGGCCTGGTCCAAAACATGGGCCTATATATTTCTCATTCACCGAAGGTATTCCTAGTTTAAAACAATGTAATGATGATGAAGATCCGATGATGTAGTTTCTAGAGCTGTAATAGCTCAGAAAGGGCCCCATTTGGGTTATACCAAAGTATGGACATATGGGCATTACCCAAACAATTCTCATTACAATTCAATTCGGCAAAAAAATGAAATCGGGAAGGATTTTTGCATCCTGTAAATGTATGTGTTTGACAAAAAATGTTAAATCGGAAAGGACATTTGTAAGTGTTTCTAGTTGGATTATAAGATATTCTGCAAAATTTAAAGAAAATCGGGTACAATATGTCTTTTCTAGAGCGGAAAATGTCAAATCGGGGGCGACATTTGTATGGGGGCTATATCTAAATCTGAACCGATCTTACCCAATTTTTGCATACGTGTTTCTAGTTGGATTATAAAATGTTCTGCCGAATTTAAAGAAAATCGGGTACAATATGTCGTTTCTAGAGCGGAAAATGTCAAATCGGGAGCGACATTTGTATGGGGGCTATATCTCAATCTGAACCGATCTTACCCAATTTTTGCATACGTGTTTCTAGTTGGATTATAAGATGTTCTGCCAAATTTAAAGAAAATTGGGTACAATATGTCGTTTCTAGAGCGGAAAATGTCAAATCGGGAGCGACATTTGTATGGGGGCTATATCTAAATCTGAACCGATCTAACCCAATTTTTGCATAGGTGTTTCTAGTTGGATTATAAGATGTTCTGCCAAATTTAAAGAAAATCGGGTACAATATGTCGTTTCTAGAGCGGAAAATGTTAAATCGGGAGCGACATTTGTATGGGGGCTATATCTAAATCTGAACCGATCTTACCCAATTTTTGCATACGTGTTTCTGGTTGGATTATAAGATGTTCTGCCAAATTTAAAGAAAATTGGGTACAATATGTCGTTTCTAGAGCGGAAAATGTCAAATCGGGAGCGACATTTGTATGGGGGCTATATCTAAATCTGAACCGATCTTACCCAATTTTTGCATAGGTGTTTCTAGTTGGATTATAAGATGTTGTGCCAACTTTAAAGAAAATCGGGTACTATATGTGCTTTGTAGGGCGGAAAAAGTCAAATCGGGAGCGACATTTGTATGGGGGCTATATCTAAATCTGAACCGATTTCCTCCAAATTCAATACCGATGGTCATTGGCCAGAAAAAATAACTTCCGCCAAGTTTCATGACAATCGGACAACAATTGCGACCTGTAGAGTGCGAACAAGCTTAGATGGACAGCAGACGGACAGACGGACAGACGGACGGACAGACAGACATCGTTAAATCGACTCAGCTGGTGATTCTAAGCCGATCGGTATACTTAAAGGTGGGTCTAGCTCGATTATTTCTTGGTGTTACAAACATTTGGGGCGAAACTAACTTATAATACCCTAGCCCACGAAGTGGTGTAGGGTATAATGAAACGCGGAAAACATGCGATCCAAATTGGATATTTTTATACACTCCACGAGAGTATTATGTCTTTGTGCATTTGTTTGTAACACCCAAAAGGAAACGAGATAGACCCATTGTTAAGTATATCGATCGACTTAGAATCACTTTCTGAGTCGATTTAACAATGTCCGTCTGTCCGTCTGTCTGTCTGTCTGTCCGTCTGTCTGTCCATCTATTGTTGTAATCAAACTACAGGTCGCAATTATAATCCGATCTTAACAAAAATTGGCACAAGTAAATTTTGTGGATCAAGGACGAACGCTATTTAATTTGAGGCAAATCGGTTCAGATTTAGATATAGCCCCCATACAAATGTCGCTCCCGATTTGACATTTTCCGCTCTAGAAACCACATATTGTACCCAATTTTCTTTAAATTTGGCACAACATCTTATAATCCAACTAGAAACACCTATGCAAAAATTGGATAAGATCGGTTCAGATTTAGATATAGCCCCATACAAATGTCGCTCCCGATTTGATATTTTCCGCTCTAGAAACGACATATTGTACACTATTTTCTTTAAATTTGGCGCAACATCTTACAATCCAACTAGAAACACCTATGCAGAAAGTGGGTAAGATCGGTTCAGATTTAGATATAGCCCCCATACAAATGTCGCTCCCGATTTCACATTTTCCGCTCTAGAAACCACATATTGTGCCAGATTTTCTTAAATTTGGCACAACATCTTATAATCCAACTAGAAACACCTGTGCAAAAATTGGGTAAGATCGGTTCAGATTTAGATATAGCTCCCAAACAAATGTGGCTCCCGGTTTTACTTTTGCCGCTTTAGAAACCACATATTGTACTCGATTTTCTTAAAATTTGGCACAACAGCTTATAATACAAGTAAAAAACCTATGGTGAAAGTGGCTAAGAGCGGTTCAGATTTAGATATAGCGCAAATACAAATGTTGCTCCCAAATGTTTAACCGATTTTGTCCAAACTATACATATTATATTTCACCTATTTCGTTCCAGATTTCAATATACCCGCATACAAATGTCCTTTCCGATTTAACATTTTCTGTCAAACACATACATTTACAGGATACAAAAATCCTTCCCGTTTTCACTTTTTCACCGAATTAAATTGTATTCGGATAGAAAGTGGAGTGTATCATAGAGTCGGCCCCGCCCGACTTTATCCTTTCCTTACTTGTTTTTTAATATTTTTGTGTGTTTGAAGTACTTTTCAGAAAAAATATTGGAAAAAATATTCACAATGTCTTTGTAAACAAATTTTCTGTAACTTGGTTGAAAAAGGGTCTATAATAATTACTATGTTTTTTATTTTTTTGAAAATCTAATCTCCACTGTATCTTTCAAATTCTTATCTTTAACATAAAGTAGTATCTCGTTTTTGCTTATTAATAGTCAATACTAAAGAATGATTTCTATTTGAATATTCGTTGGTAATTATGGTTTAATTATGGTTATTAACCGAAAGGATTGTACTTTCAAATCAAAAAATTAATTTGAGAAAATATTCAGTAGTTTTTTTATAGCATTTAAAAAAAAAGTTATTTGACGGACCCTTTATTTGGTAACGTAAGGGTCCGCCATCTAACGTTTTTTTTTTTCAACTATTCAACCGTTGGACTATTATTTGTGGGGAGCCGAGGCAGCCATTTGAATGAAATAATTTTCCATTATTAACCGGAATGATTGTACTTTGAAATAAAAAAAGAAATTTGAGAAAATATTCAGTAGTTTTTTATAGCATTTTCAAAAAAAAAATGGCGGACCCTTTATTTGGTTTCAATTCAATTTCAATGAGAACGGTATTTTAAAAAACCAATGAATTAATTCCCAAGCGCCGGCCAGTGTGCCCATATCATAAGTAAGTAGACATGCTTCAGTATAATACGACTAATAATTATCGACTCCAATAGATGGCACCCCGGCCAACGTAAGTACAGTGGAGATTAGAATTAGTTTTTCCAAAATTAAAAAAAAAACAAGTAAGGAAAGGCTAAAGTCGGGCGGGGTCAACTATATAATACCCTACACCACTCCCTGTTTATATATCTCTCTTTGATTACTAAACCCAGGTGTTTCGTGGGAGCAATATTATATAGTTCATATAAATTATAACTCTAGGTCAAATTTAACGATGGTGGTAAATAATATGGTATTTGATCCAATTTTCCGGGTACAGTAAATATAACATGATCTGGAAAAATTGATCAAGATCCAATGACAAATAAAGATTATAGAACGGTAATAGGATGAATCGGATGGACATTTGAAGGGGGTCTATAACAACACTTGGGGTCTGTGTCAAAACATGGGCCTATATAGTTCTAATTCCTAGGTATTCCTAGTTGAAATATATCATGATATGCAAAAGTTGTTCAAGATTCGATGCAAGATCTAGGTTTTGGCTATACCAAAGTTTGGACATTCATAGTATGTATTCTTAGTTGAAATATAATTTAATCTGCGAAATTTGAAAAACTTCCGATGTATGATGTAGGTCCTAGAGGGATATTAATAAAAATGAGGGCCATTTGTAAGGGCGCTACATTAAAAATTGGTCCCTTATAGATCACTTTCAAAGTAGGTATTATTAGTTGAAAAATAACATGATCTGGAAAATTATATGGAGATCCAATGCACAATGAGGCTTCTAGAGCTGTAGTAGAGTAGAATGGGGGCGCAATTTGTATGGGGGTTATACCAAAATATGGACCCATATATTTGACTTTCATAGAATGTATTCTTAGTTGAAATATAATATAATCTGCAAAATTTGATAAACTTCCGCTGTAAAATGTGGGTCCTAGAGGGGTAATAATAAAAATGGGGGCCATTTGTGAGGGCGCTACATTAAAGATCACTTTCAAAGTAAGTATTATTTATTGAAATATAACATGATCTGCAAATTTTATCAAGATCCAATGTAATATGTGGTCTCTAGAGCGATAATAGTGTTAACTAGGGGCCCATTTGTATGGGCGCTATACTAAAACATTGACCTATATAGCTGGTTTTCAAAATAGGTGTTTCTAGTCTAAATGTAACACTGTGTGGGAAATTTGATCAAGATCCGATGTAAAATTTGCATTTTAGAGCAGTAATATTGTAAATCGGAGGTACATTTGTATGGGGCTATATCAAAACATGGACCCATGGGGTCCACTTTCTCGATAGACGTTTCTAGTTCAAATATAACACGATCCTGAGAATTATGTCATGATCCAATGAAAAATGTGTATTCTAGAGCAGTAATAGTGAAAATTATAGAGATATTTGTATGGAGGCTATATCTAAATCTGAACCGATTTCCTCCAAATTCAGTACCAATCATCCTTGGCCAAAAAAGTAACTTCTGCCAAATTTCATGACAATCGGGCAACAATTGCGACCTGTAGAGTGCAAACAAGCTTAGATGGACAGCAGACGGACAGACGGACGGACAGACAGACATCGGTAAATCGATTCAGCTGGCGATTCTAAGCCGATCCGTATGCTTAAGGGTGGGTCTAGCTCAATTATTTCTTGGTGTTACAAACATTTGGCGCGAAACTAACTTATAATACCCTAGCCCACGAAGTGGTGTAGGGTATATAAATATGTAAACATTGTATATGACATCCTACGGGATCCTGAACGAGATCCAGGGAAACAAAAAAAATACTGTATTATTATAAAAACACAGTTCATTGATCTGTGTATTCTGATGGGTATATCACAATTTTTTGGCCCGAAACCATCAAAGTGCATATACTATAGGCTGAGCTGTGGGAAGGTAGTGCCATTAAAATATAATTTGCTACAAAGAACAAAAGGCAATGAGAGAAGAGAAATTATCATTATATTTTCCACTCTACCTTCTAATATACATATATTCACATTTCACTCTCGTCTCATTTTGCATCGTATTTTGTGTTTATTCCACCACTCTGCCCAATTCCCTCATTGTAATTCCAATTCGTGGGCGCTGGCTTTAATTAAAACCATTCAATATTAATGACCCCGGTTTGGCAATAAAATTCTTTAATTTAATTTTCAATTGAAATGGAAAAAATGTAATTGCCATCTCGAAATATCTCACAGTGGTCATTTACATTTTGGCCTCCCCCTCGTCCACCCCCTCAAGTATGCGGTTGGATAATCTATAATGAAAATCCATATTGTCTCAGCACACAAATTTCATTGTGAAGGTCATTAGAACTACTTAATATTTATAAATCCTGGTTGGGTTGCTGGTTGCTCCAGCTAGACATGCTTGGAAGAGTGGTGTGTTCGGTAAAGAATTTATGGCCAAATATCCTTAAACTATAAAATTGTTTATTGAATTTTGGGGGGATTGTGGTATAGAGACAGAGTGTATTTAGTACTTAATTTCGACACAAAAAAATGTGAATGGGACAAAGAAGTTCTTCCTTTGGTGAAAGTACACGTGGAAAATATTTGAATGTTAAGAGAATATGTGAAATGGAGGATTGCAAATTAGTGCCAAGAATAGTGCAAAATTAAATGAATGTGTGACTTATGAAATATTTCATTCTGCCGATGTCGGCTCTGGCCAAGCCAAGCTCTGCTCAAGCCTTCAAAGAACCCTTCGAACCCAGAGAAGACACTCAACAGTCTTCTGGTCGTTCGACTTGATGCCCATCTCCAGTGTATACCTTAGTCGAAACTTTTCGCTTTTCGCCAATGTTTGTCATCTTCAATTTTCAATATTAATATTTGTCGGATAGTATAGATTATGACTTTAAATTTAATTTATAGACTTTAGTTAATATCTTTTATATGACTTTAAATTTAATTTTCAGACTTTAATTAATTAATGACTTCAATTTAATTTATTTTATATGACTTTAAATTTTATTTGTGTTTTTCGATTATATATTTTCGATTATATTTATATTGTCTATTCTCTTCCATTGTCTATATTAATTTTTCACAGTGTCTATAATCCACTGCGAAAATATCTAGAGCTGTTTTAATAAAGGTTTGCTTATGGATTTTTCTTACTAATTTTCAAAGTTGAAGATTTATTTGTTTACCTTTTCGGCAGCAACTCTTTCTCCTACGAATGGCGCCCAACCCTGGGCAAAAGCAAATTTTGCGGTTTTCCCAAACTTAAATCATGTTTTACTTTATAATGGCTGTTGGTGTTGATGTTGCTGCTGCTGTTGATGTTGTTTCTCGTGGTTACAGCATTAAAAATTGTAACCATTCCTCGCAGCAACATTATCCCATAAGAGTTGGCGGGGGATGTGTTGCTAGCATCTTTAAGGTTTGCCGATAGTTAAATCATATTAATGGCTTTTCCTTGTTAATTATTAAGTTTTGAAAGCAATAAATTGTGATTTTGATTTGGTCTCTGCGGTGGTGTGGGATCGTGTTAGTTACAAGGATTATCGTACAACAGTTTGTATCCTTTACTGGATGACATACTTGACGATGGGCGTTTGGTGAGTGAAGTGAGTCTGGGCGCACAGTGTGCCACCCTCATGCTATGAGACATATAATATGGCTAGGACTGGATAACTAAGCTCCGATAACAAAAATCTAAATAAAATGTTAAATGTTCACTCAATATGACGAAAATTGTAGCTGGAGTTATTGAAAAAAAAAATTAAAAAAATGATATATTGAATTAAAGCAGTGATTGATTTTTTTTTCGAAAATATTCAATCATAAAAGTAGCTGATTCTATTACAGCAGTCGTAGATTGTTTTGATAGCATTCAATCAAAAAAGTAATTTTTTTGATAGTATTCAAGTAAAAAAGTTGCTGACTCCATTACAGCAGTCGTTGATTTTTCTGAAATTAAAAATGTTATTGGATTTAGTGAAATAAACCATTCATCGGCATGGTCTGAAGTCTTCGGCAGAACCCAAAATTAGTAAAAAGGCAAGTGAGACCTTTAGTGAGACACATCTCGTCAGAACTTCCGCAACGTATGTTTGTCTTTGACTTAAATCAGGGTTCATATTAGTACCAGCGGTCACATATGACAAATGAGAAGTCGACACTCTAAAAGGCGAAATGTTAAAAAAAAAAACAAGTAAAAACGACGTTAAGTTCGGCCGGGCCGAACTTTATATACCCTCCACCATTGATTGCATTCCACAGAGGATGTCGATTTTCATAGAAGTGCAGTAATATTACAGGAAAATATAATTTTTTTATAGCCAAATGAAAACAAATACAAATATTTAAAAAATAATTTTATAAATAAAAATAATATTTTAATTATAGTAAGAAAAGGCTACAAAATCGTCAATTCAAAAAATAAATATTCTTCTATTTTTATTTTCAAAAAGCTTAAATACCATAAATATTGGTAGATAGTGGGTGCTACAGTTGGTTGTATTTCCATTCTATTTTAATTCCAAACTTTGAAAATCCATTATCAGAAGTACATAGTGCAAAATAACCTAACTTCATGATTCAACCAATTTTTTCCGTAAAAGAAAAAGTACAAATTTGGAAAAAACTTTTTATTTTACGTGTCTATGCAGTCAGAGGAATGTATACACCGAATTCCATTTGGTTGGTACGATTTTTACCCTCTCAAGAGTACGACAATCTAAAATCACTTTATTTGACGTTTCTACCCAATTAGAATTTCATCATTCTGGCTGTAGTCGTTTAGTTAGTACTATTTTTATCCCTCTGTACCATTGTATCCCTTGAAAGTACGAATTTCGAAAAATCCGTTTATTTTCCGTGTCTACGCAGCCAGAGGAATGTTTGCATTAATCGGTGAATAAATTTGAAATTTTATTATGTGGATAGAACATTTATTGGTTTTTGTTCGAGTTTATGTAAAAAAATAAACACACACACTCACAACACATAAATGTATAGCATACTCAGAATTTCATGACTCTAGCTGAGGTCAATTGGTTGGTACTATTTGTACCCCCTTTTTCATTTTAACCCCAAGAAGTACGAATATCGAAAAATCCGTTTATTTTACGTGTCTACGCAATCAGAGGAATGTATACACCGAATGTCATTATTCTAGGTGTAGCCGTTTGGTTGGTGCCATCTTTATCCCTCTGTACCAATTGTATCCCTTGAAAGTACGAATTTGGAAAAAACCTTTTACTTTCCATGTCTACATAGTCAAAGGATTGTATACTCCGAATTTCGTGACTCTAGCTGCGGTCATTTGGTTGGTACTATTTTTATCCCATTTTTTCATTTTGACCCCAAAAAGTACGAATTTCAAAAAATCAATTTATTTTCCGTATCTATACAGTCAGAGGAATGTATACTCCAAAATGTGTATTTATTAGAAGTAGCTTACCTGAAGCAGATATCCTGAAATGAGAAGAGTAATATTTGGTGAGAAATTTGGAATATGTACGAAAAAAATATTAGGCTTCAATTTTCAATCACAAATGTATAATAACAAAATTGGATAAAACTTTAATACGATCAATGAGTTATTCTAAGACAGGAATTATTTTTTTATTTAAAGTACTTCCAAGGGTCTATTAATTGAGAAAAAAAATTGATAAAAATGCAACATAAAAAATACTGGGGAAAATATGATTTTTAGAGATGTTTTCAGGAGCGTTTAGTACACAGACGACTTGATCTAGGAATGAAATAATTTGCAAATCGTCATTAAACAATTCAAACTTTATTTTCGTGTTTTCCTTGTATAGACCGCGACCATAATGTACATATTTCATTTATGGGAAATTTGGAGAAACGGATAAGTGCTAAGTGTTACTAGTAAATAGTTTAGCAATTTGTTATAAAATGTATTCCCTAATAAAGGGTGACTTTTTAAGAGCTTGATAACTTTTTTTTTTAAAAAACGCATAAAATTTGCAAAATCTCATCGGTTCTTTATTTGAAACGTTAGATTGGTCCATGACATTTACTTTTTGAAGATAATTTCATTTAAATGTTGACCGCGGCTGCGTCTTAGGTGGTCCATCCGCTTAGTCCAATTTTGGCATTTCCACGTTTTTGAGTAACAGAGACCCAATTGGTGCGAACGGCGACGAATCGAAAATTGGTGGTCATCATTAACACTGGCCGATACAGCTGCGATATTTTCTTCAGTTCGCACTCTACGTAAGCGTGTTGGTGGTTTAATGTCCAACAATGTAAATTTGGTGCGAAATTTAGTCACAATAGCCCGAATAGCCGCTTCAGTGGGTCGATTAAACTGACCATAAAATGGAAGCGCGCAATGAACTTTCTTAACAGAGCACGCATTTTGATAATAAAATTCAATAATTTGCAAGCGTTGTTCGTTTGTAAGACGATTCATGATGAAATGTCAAAGCATACTGAGCATCTTTCTCTTTGACACCATGTCTGAAATCCCACGTGATCTGTCAAATACTAATGCATGAAAATCCTAACCTCAAAAAAATCACTCTTTAGATCCTTCGGATGACGGAGAGAAAAGCCAACATACGCATTGGAAGTTCAAATATGTATAACGAACAATTTAATGCGGATTACACGAAAATTCAGCAAAGTAAAATGTTTTTCATAAATATCGAAATTGGTGTTAACAACACTGTTCGACAGTCCATATGACACTTGAACCAGATGATGTACATCTCAAACTATAGGTGAAATAGAGTTGATTTGCATTTTTAGTTTTCAATTTTCTCATCCTGTTGCCCCGTAAAAGGACTACAAATTTGCAAAGGATATAGTTTTTCAAAAATAATTTTTATACCCTCCACCACCAGACTGGGGATATACTAAGTATGTCATTCCGTTTGTAACAACATGAAATATCGACCTGAGACCCTATAAAGTACATATATTCTTGAAAGTCATAAAATTCTAAGACGATCTAGCCATGTCCGTCCGTCCGTCTGTTGAAAGCACTCTAGCATCTAAACGAAAGCAGCTAGGACGTCGAAATTTTCCACAAATACGTTTTATAGTCGTTGTTGTGTTGGGATTGCAACACAAGGACTGAAAATACCCACAATAATCCCTAATCTTTTAGAGTATTTAAGCATGTTTTTTAATATATCTTCTTGTACTTACTTGAGTATGTGGATTACCCCTATAGCAAAACCGTGGACCATAAAGAGATTCGTATTCGTACGGGGTGAAATGGGGCAAAAGGGATTAAAATGGTACCTACCTAAACGACAACAGCTTGAAATACGAAATTCGGTATTTACATTTCTCTAATCGAGCAGCATATAATATATATATATTTATATATATAAAAGAGTTGCGTGATTGAGTGACTGACTGATCACTCCCCAGATCAAACGGCTAGAGCTCGAATCATTAAATTTGGTGTGTACATTTATTTTACAGTGTAGAGGTGTGATAAGAAGGGATTTTTCGAAATTCGTACTTTTAAGGGGTTAACATGGGGTAAAAGGGATAATAAAGGGATGTTACCACCGCAATGACGAAACGGCTGGGCCTAGAATCTTGAAATTTGGTATTGGCATTCCTCTTGCGGCATGAATGCATTCCTTTGCTTTTGAAAAATTAATACTTTTGAGGGTTTAAATGGGGCAAAAAAAGTACAAAAAACACGGCTGAAGCTAGAATTATGAAGTTTTGTGTGTACATTTCTCTTACAGCGTAGAGATCAGATATGAAGAGATTTTTTTGTAATTCGTACTTTTAAGGGGTAAAATGGGGATGGGGATAAAAATGGTACCACCGCAATGACCAAATGGTTGGACATAGAATCTTGAAATTTGGTACGCAAGTTCTTCTAATATCTTCAACGCGTCCAATAAAATATTTTTTTAATTCGTACTTTTTGGAATGGAATTGGGTAAAAAGGGATAAAAATGGTAACAATCAAACGAATGGAGCTGAAGTCATAAAATTCAGTGTGTACATCCCGCAAAATGGTTAGAAACCCAAAATGAAAGAATTTTTCGAAATTAGTACTTTCACAAGGGTAAACGGGAAAACCGGGATAAAAAAGGTACCAACAACACGGATGATGCTACAATAATGAAATTCGGTGTGTATATTCGTTTTACAGCGCAGATCACAGATAAGAAGGCATTTTTCGAAATTTCTACTTTTAAGGGATTAAATGGGATACAAAATGTACCATGATAGAATTTTTCGAAATTCGTACTTTTAAAGGGTAGACGAGAAAGAGGGGAGGGGGCAAAAAAGGTACCAAAAACATGGCTGACGCTGCAATCATTAAATACGGTTTTTATAGTCGCCTTTCCGAAATATTTACTTTTAAGGGGTTACAAATTACACCACCGCCCTGATCAAGCGACTTGATCTTGAAATTTGGAACGCAAATTACTCTTATAGCACGAATGCCAATCAAACAGACGGATCTGGAATCATGAAATTCGGCGGATGTATACCTATAAATCCTTACAAACGCAAAATGGAGGAATTTTTCGTAATTCATACTTTTAAAGGATGAACGGGAAAAGGTGATAAAAAGGTACCAACAACACGGCTGACGCTGCAATCATGAAATTCGGTGTGTATATTCGTCTTGCAAGGAATTTTCCGAAATTTGTACTTTTAAGGGATTAAATGGGTTAACATTAGTACCAAACGGGTAGCCCTACAATCTTGCAATTCGGCACGGATATTACTTATAGCACGAATGCGTCCAAGAAAATGTTTTTGCAAAATTCGTACTTTTTGGGTCAAAAAGAAATAAAAATGATACCAATCAAACAGGCGGAGCTGGAATCAGGACACTCCATTCTCCATTCATTCTCAAAATGCTTAGAAACGCAAAATGAAGGAATTTTTCGAAATTCGTGCTTTTTAAGGGTAAACGAGATAAAGGGGTTAACAAGGTAAAGGTAATCATGAAGTTCGGTGTGTATATTCGTCTTACAGCGTAGGTGCGAGATAAGAAGTGATTTTTCGAAATTTTTAATTTTAAGGGATTAAAGTGGATAAAAACTGAACCAATTCCCTTTTTGCAAAATTCGGTGTGTATATTCCACTGACCTCTAAAGGATTTTTCTAAATTAGACTTTTAAGTAGAAATCGGAACAAGAAGCGAATAAAATGGTACCCACCAATGTATCGAATAAGGTATATATATAATTACATTATAGTCAGTGGCTCCGTCGAAATGAAAACTATAAACAAGTAAGGAAGGTTAAAGTCGGGCGTGGCCGACTATATGATACCCTACACCTAGTCAATATACCCTGTGGTGTAGGGTATAAAAAGGTCGTTTCATTTGAACCGGGTATATATATACTACAAATGTCATACTTCTATCTGTATTTGTAAAAATAATTGAACACAAACTTTGAATGAGAGCTATATAAATGTGAGCCGATCTGACACATTTTTAGAATAGATTTTCTGAAATATAAAAAGCTTTCCCAAATTTCATGGAAATCTATTAAATATGTGGTTCCTAGAGCGGAAAGAATTAGATCGGGGGAGTCATATATATGGGAGCTATATATGAACCGATTTGACCCACTTTCGCCATGGATGTTTGTAGTTAAAATATGATGAAAATATATATTGCGACATTTTAAGCAAATCAGTTTAAATATGCTATTTCTAGAGCGAAAATAAACAATTCAGTGGCGAAATTTGTATTGAAGCTATATATATATCTGAACCGATCTGGCCCATTTTTACCAGAGCTGTTTGTTTTACAAAATTTGAAGAAAATCTGTTAGAATATATGGTTTCTAGAGAGGAAATAATCAAATGGGGGGAGACATTTGTGTGGGAGCTATATATAAATCTGAACCGATATGACCCACTTTCGACATAGATGTTTATAGTTGAAATATGATTTGGTTTGCCAAATTTTAAGAAAATCTGTTAAAACATGTGGTTTATAGAGCGGAAATAATCAAATCAGGGGAGACATTTGTGTGGGAGCTATATATATATATATCTGAACAGATCTGGCCCATTTTTGCCAGAGTTGTTTCTAGTTAAAATATAAATTGTTTTGCCAAATATGAAGAAAATCTATTGAAATATGTGGTTTATAGAGCGGAAATAATCAAATCAGGGGAGACATTTGTGTGGGAGATATATATATATATCTGAACCTATCTGGCCCATTTTTATCAGAGTTGTTTCTTGTTAAAATATAAGTTGTTTTGCTAAATTTGAAGAAAATCTGTTAAAATATGTGGTTTCTTGAGCGGAAAAAGTCAAATTGGGAGCGAAATTCGTATGGGAGATATATATAAATCTGAACCGATCTAGCCTATTTTTACCAGAGCTATTTCTAGTTAAAATATATGACGTTTTGCTAAATTTGGAGAAAATTTGGAAATCTAGAGCGGAAAAAGTAAAATCGGGAGCAAAATTTGTAAGGGAGCTATATCTAAATCTGAACCGATTTTCTTCAAATTAAATAGCGTTCGTCCTTATCCCATAAAACTTCGTTGGGCAAAGTTTCATTTTGTTCTAACAACAATTGCGACCTGGACTTTGATTACAAGAATAGATGGACAGACGGACGGACATCGCTAAATCGACTCAAAAAGTGATTCTAAGTCGATCGCTATAATAAACGACGGGTCTATCTCGTTTCCTTTTGGGTGTTACAAACAAATGCATAAAGACATTTTACCATGTGGTGTAGGGTATAAAAAATGTTTGTTCTATTTATAAGTTCAGATTTCAAGTCATGCACCAGCATAGAATTTATATGTGAAGGATTTAATTTGATAAAGGGTGTGGCAAAAGTATACATATTTACTAGGTTTAAAGTGATTATAAAACATCTTTAAATTTAAAATTGCAACTGATTTCGACTTTCCACATGGAAGTTATATCAGTTTTTCTTACCAATGCTTATACCAAATTTTGCGGCAGCACATATGAACATATAATTATAAAAAGTTTAATTTTACCACCATATTTCGTACGCTCAAAGTGATTATTAAAACTTTATCAAAGTATAACTGGTTCCGAATATTTTACTAGAAGTATGCACTATATGTTTTGGGGGTACAATAAGGGGTCTATCAATTTCATCCATTTCCAAATTTATATTAAGTCTGGTAAAAATAATACTATTTTCAGAGTTTGAACGAATTCCTTAACTCCCTTCGTGAGTTATCATGTACACCAGCAAGCCAGACAGACAGGCGGACGTGAAAGGGATTTAGGACACACTTAGGGTCTTAATCACTCTGAGTTAAATTTGTTTTCTATCCCAAAAGCTTATATATCTACTCCGTAGAGTGAGGGTATACTTATCCCAGAAAGAACGGGCACATAATTTTCTATTTTATATAAATTTTTGTAAGAAAATTGTTTAAATTTATGTGCCTACTTAAATTAATCTATTGACTGCGTATAAATTGATGACACAATATAAATTATTTTTTGTTTTATTTGTACAAGGGGGGCAAAACTCAATTCGGTGTTTAAATTCCTACAGCTACGTATTATCTGGAATCGAGAATTTGGTGTGAATACGTAGTTGCGCAACATAAAGCTTTTTTTTATACCCTCCACCTCCAGGATGGGGATATATTCACTTTGTCTTTCCGTTTGTAACACTTTAAAATATTCATCGGAGACCCCATAAAGTATATATATTCTGGGTCGTGGTAAAATTCTAAGACGATATAGCCATGTCCATCTGTCTGTTGCAAGCACGATAGCGGCCGAACGAAATGAGCTAGGAGGTTCAAATTTTTCCTAAATGTGTCTTATGGTTGCAGATCGGTTGGGATTGAAAGTGGGCGAAATCGGCCCAGAGGGAAACATTTTTCCCTCACAAGGACTGAAAATACTGCTAATATTTAGTGTATTTTAGCATGTTTTTTGAATATGTTTGCTTGTAAAGAGTGATTTTTTTGAGGTTAGGATTTTCATGCATTAGTATTTGACAGATCACGTGGGATTTCAGACATGGTGTCAAAGAGAAAGATGCTCAGTATGCTTTGACATTTCATCATGAATCGTCTTACAAACGAACAACGCTTGCAAATTATTGAATTTTATTATCAAAATGCGTGCTCTGTTAAGAAAGTTCATTGCGCGCTTCCATTTTATGGTCAGTTTAATCGACCCACTGAAGCGGCTATTCGGGCTATTGTGACTAAATTTCGCACCAAATTTACATTGTTGGACATTAAACCACCAACACGCTTACGTAGAGTGCGAACTGAAGAAAATATCGCAGCTGTATCGGCCAGTGTTAATGATGACCACCAATTTTCGATTCGTCGCCGTTCGCACCAATTGGGTCTCTGTTACTCAAAAACGTGGAAATGCCAAAATTGGACTAAGCGGATGGACCACCTAAGACGCAGCCGCGGTCAACATTTAAATGAAATTATCTTCAAAAAGTAAATGTCATGGACCAATCTAACGTTTCAAATAAAGAACCGATGAGATTTTGCAAATTTTATGCGTTTTTTTTTTTTAAAAAGTTATCAAGCTCTTAAAAAATCACCCTTTATTTACTTGATATTTGGAATGCACATTTCCCTTATAGCATAAAAGCGCACCATAAAGTGACCCAAAAAGGGATAAAAATGGCACCAATCAAACGACAACAGCTGGAAACACGAAATTCGGTGTGTACATTCCTCTAATTGAGTAGATACATAATATAAAAGTATTTTTTTTTCAAAATTCGTACTTTTAAGGGGTTAAATGGGGATAGAGGGATAAAAATAGTACCAACCAAACGGCTGCACCTAGAATAATGAAATTCGGTGTATATATTCCTCTAATTGAGTAGACACATAAAATAAAGGAATTTGTCGAAATTCGTACTTTTAGGGTGTAAAATGGAAAAAGGGGATAAAAATTGTACCAAATAAATGGATGCAGCTAGAACCATGAAATTCGCTGTATAGACACTGAGTAGACACGAAAAATCAAAACTTTTTTCCAAATTCGTACTTTCAAGGGATTCAATGGGAGCAGTGGGATAAAAATGGTACCAACTAAACTGCTACAGCTCTCTAATAGCATTGGCACCTAAAATAAAATGATTTTAGGAAGATATGCTTTTAAGGGTTAAAATGGGAAAAAGGGGATTAAAATGTTACCAACAAAATGGCCGCAGCTAAAATCATGGAATTCGAAATGACAGCATAGACTCGCAAACTAAAATGATTTTTACTTTTACGGCAAAAATGGGGGGAATCATGAATTTAGGTTATATTACATATGAGATAATGAATTTTAAAAAAATTTACTTGTGGAATTAAATTACGATGGAAATACAACCAACCAAACGGGTGTGGGTAAAAATCCACCCACTATCCCTCAATATTTAGGATATTTGAGCTTTTTTGACGAATGCTGCCATATATTTACTTTTTGAATTGACTTGAAGTATTATTTCGATGTATAGATAGTATAAAGCGTGTATAAGCGTATATAAGCGTGATTTAAAATTTTATTTTTATTTAAAAAATATTTTATTTCAATAACTTTATTTGTTTTGTTTTCGCAATATTAAACAAATTTTACTGCACTTCTACGAAAATGGACAGAGTCTGTGGAATGTAATCCATGGTGGAGCGACAGTAATCATTCCTCAGTCAATCCGAGGTTCACGTCTCGGGAGTGACCTAAACTTTACACACTGTTTCTCAAATCAATAATTTATTTCCTACTTGCATTCGTCAAATAATCCATTAATCTCAAGATTCAGCTGCATAGTTCCGAATCCTTCTGCATCTCATACTACAATTTTCTATCCACTGTGCGTGTGGTGCCATTATCGTTTACTCTCAACATTTTATAGTTGTGTCTAAAGTTGTTGCTGTTGTCGGCTATGACAAGTGCCTTTTTTAAACTAATTAAAATTTATGTATTTTCTTGTTTAACAATTACACACACTTTAATTTAAGAGAAATTACATTACCCATTGAGTGTGTGTGTATGGGTGTACATGTGACTGTGTGTGTCATTGTCTGTAAAAGTTGTGGTTTACAAAATTAATTAATAACGAAAGATGTAATAAATTATTTAATGGAATATTTTACACTTTCTCAAAAGCACTTTTATTATTTATTTGAGCATTTACACAACCACATTTATAATGAGATTAATCTCAAAATTATAGCCTCCAGACATGCAAATGTACATTCACACATTCACACATATTAATGTATGCTTGTATGTATGTTTCCATGATGAAGACATTTCATACGCCATTACGGAATTCCAAATGAACAGATTTTAAAGTGCATACTTCAATACCATTCCATTCAAACAACAATTGGATAGTGTTGCTAACATTTTTAACAGGGAAGTTGCTGCAATAATTGTAGATTGTTCAATTTTTATATGGCAAATGGTAAAAGGGTGAATCCAGAAATTCATTATTTGCTTTTATAGATATGAAACGAGAAAATAATCAAATAATGGATGAGTAAGGACAAGGAACTGGCAGTATCCGCTGCTTCACACGGGAAATACTGGAAACCTCCTATTAGAGGGCACTCATACATTCAAAGGAATGTGTTTGTCGATGTGCACTATTTTAGCTGAACTCCCTTCCTATGTATAATTTTTATCATTTTCTACCCAGTTTTGCACAAAAAAACAAGTAAGGAAAGGCTAAAGTCGGGCGGGGCCGGCTATATGATACACTCCACTTTCTATCCAAATACAATTCAACTCGGTAAAAAAGTGAAAACGGGAAGAATTTTTGTATGTTTCCTAATCATATGATAATATGACCTGGTCCAATTTGTGAAATCGAAAAGAATATTTGTATCGGGGCTATATTCAAACATGGAATAAAATGACTAACTTTCACAATAAGTTCTTCCTGTTCAAATATAACGTGATATGCTCACTTTGAAAATTCGTGGTTTCTGGGGTGGAAATAGTCTAACAGTGAGCGAAATTTGTATGGGAGCTATATGTAAATCTGAACCGATCTGATGTGTTTGTAGTTGATATATAAGATATTTTGAAAGATTTGAAGAAGATCTGTTAAAATATGTGGTTTATAAAGTGGAATAGGTGAAGTGAAATATATAAATCTGAATTTTAATGGGAGCTATATATAAATCTGAACCGATCTGAACAATTTTCACCATAGGTGTTTATAGTTTAAATATGAGATGTTTTGCCAAATTTGAAGACAACCTGATACAATATGTGGTTTCTAGAGCGGACAAAGTGAAATCAGGAGCGAAATTTGTATGGGAGCTATATATAAATCTGAACCGATCTGCACCATTTTCACCATGGGTGTTTGCAGTTGAAATAGAAGATGTTTTGCCAATTTTCAATAAAATCTGTTGTAATATGTGGTATCTAGAGTGAACAGAGTCAAAACGGGAGTGAAATTCGTATGGGGGCTATATCTAAATCTGAATAATAGATGGACAGGCGGACAGACAGACGGGCATTGCTATCTCCCTTCCTTTTTGGTGTTACAAACAAATGCACATAAACATAATACTATCGTGGAGTGTATAATTATAACAACAGAGCCTTTTATATCCTCGACCTCATGTTTCTAGATGCAGCCGACCACTTTATAACTTTTTGTACCTCTTTCCCAAAAAATACACATTTTGAAAAATCACTATAGATAACAAGTGTTTTTGCTCCCCTATAAACATGTACTTTATTTGGTGCCACGTTTATCCCTTGTCGTCCCGCATCCTCCTTATAAGTAAAAATTTTGTAATATCCATTTATGTTCCGAGTTTACGTAATTTGTATCCCTTTTTTCCAATTTTTCTGCGTTTCTTCATGGTCAAAGGAATTTACATATCAAATTTCATGATTCTAGCTTAGTTGGTACCATTTTTATCCCTTTTAAAAGTACAACAAGTAAAAACGGTGTTAAGTTCGGCCGGGTCGAACTTTATATACCCTCCACCATGGATTGCATTCCACAGAGGTTGTCGGTTTTCGTAGAAGTGCAGTAATATTACAGGAAAATATATTTTTTTTAATATAGCAAACCAAAACAAAAAAAATAATTGTTTAAATAAATATAATATAAATATAATTATACACTCCACGAGAGTATTATGTCTTTGTGCATTTCCCAAAAAGAAACGAGATAGACCCATTGTTAATTATACCGATCGTCTTAGAATCACTTTCTGAGTCGATTTAGCAGTGCCCGTCTGTCTGTCTTCTTGTAATCACGATACAGGTCGCCATTGTAGACAGAACCAAATGAAACTTTGCACAACGATGTTTTTCGGGATAAGGACGAACGCTATTTAATTTGAAGAAAATCGGTTCAGATTTAGATATAGCCCCCATACAAATTTCTCTCCCGATTGACTTTTCCGCTCTAGAGACCACATAATGTATCAGATTGTCTTCAGATTTGGTAAAACATCTTATATTTCCACTAGAAACACCCATGGTGAATATCGGTCAGATCGGTTCAGATTTATATATAGTTCCCATACAAATTTCGCTCCCGATTTGACTTTTTCCGCTCTAGAAACCACATATTGTATCAGATTTGGCAAAACATCTTATATTTAAACTAAGAACATCTATGGTGAAAATAGGTCAAATCGGTTCAGATTTAGATATAGCCCCCATACAAATGTCGTTCCCGATTTGACATTTTCCTCTGTAGAAACCACATATTGTATTCGATTTTCTTTAAATTTGGCACAACATATTATAATCTTACTAGAAACACATATGCAGAAATTGGGTAAGATCGGTTCAGATTTAGATAAAGCCCCCATATAAATGTCGCTCCCGATTTGACTTTTTCCGATTTGACATATTCAAAAAATATGCTTATATACTCTTAAATATTAGGGATTATTATGGGTATTTTTAGTCCTTGTGAGGAAACATTTTTTCCCTTTGGGCTGATTTCGCCCCGGTTCAATCCCAACCGGTCTACGAATATAAGACGCATTTATGTAAATTTTGGACGTCCTAGCTCCTTTCGTTTAGATGCTAGTGTGCTTTCAACAGACGGACGGACATGGCTAGATCGTCTTAGAATTTTATTACGATCAAGAATATATATACTTTATAGGGTCTCAGGTCGATATTTGAAGGTGTTACAAACGGAATGACAAAGTTAGTATACCCCCATCCTGGAGGTGGAGGGTATAAAAATGCATTTATATTGCTCTTCTATATGGTGAGAGGAATTTACATACAAATTTCATGACTGTAGCTGTAATAGTAAAGTTGTTACAATTGTTATCCCTCCTGCTCATCCTTTATAAAAAATCCATTTCGATTGCGCTTCTACATAATCAGAGGAATTTGCACACCAAATTTCACGACTATCGCTGCAATACTTGTTTTGGTACTATTTTTAACCCGCTTACCCCTTATAAGTACAAATTTCGAAAATTTCATTTAGATTTGCGCTTCTACGTTGTCAAAGGAATTTACACACTAATTTGTTTACAATTTGAATGCGCTTATACGTCGTCAGGGGAATTTACATACCAATTTTCACGATTCTAGCTGTAATACTTTAGTTGGTACCATTTGTATCCATTTTATCCCGCTCACACCTTATAAGTACAAATTTCGAAAAATGAATTTAAATTTGTGCTTCTATGTTCTCAGAGGAATTTACACACCAAATTTCTCGACTATAGCTGCAATACTTAAATTAGTACCATTTTTATCCCTTTTTGTCCCTCACATCCCTTAACAACAAATTTTGCAAAATCCAATTTTGTTGCGCTTATACATTGTCAAAGGAAATTACACAGTAAATTTCGTGACTATAGCTGCAATACTTAAATTAGTACCATTTTTTCCCTCGCAACCCTTAAAAGTACAAATTTCGAAAAATCCAATTTTACTGCGCTTCTACATGGTCAGAAATACTTACATATCAAATTTCGAGATTCTATCTGCAATACTTTAGTTGGTACCATTTGTATCCCTTTCTGTACCTCTCACCCCTGATAAGTACAAATTTCGAAAAATCCATTTAAGTTGAAAGTCTACGTTGTCAGAGAAATGTTGATATCGATTTTAACGAATATGTCTGCAATACTTAAATTGGTACCATTTTTATTCCTTTTTTTCTGTCTCTCCTCCATTAAAAGTACACATTTCGAAAAATCTCTTTTGTAGCTCGTCTGCGTGGTAATTACAAGAAACTCATCGAATTTCATGTTTCTAGCTACTGCCGTTTAGTCAGGACTTTCGTCCTTCGATGTTTATCCCATTTATCCCCCTAAAAGTACGAATTTTGTAAAACCCTTTCTTAGACGACGTCTACGTCATATTTGGGAACTACCCTGAAATTTCATGACCCTGGCTTCAGCCGTTTGGTCAGGGGGCTAGTCAATGATAAGTCAGTCATTTAGTCAGTAACGCAACTCTTTTATAAAGGGTCCGCCAAATAACTTTTTTTGAAAATGCTATAAAAAAAAACTACTGAATATTTTCTCAAATTTCTTTTTTATTTGAAAGTACAATCCTTCCGGTTAATAATGGAAAATAATTTCATTCAACTGGATGCCTCGGACACCCCACAAATAATAGTCCAACGGTTTAATAGTTAAAAAAAAACGTTAGATGGCGGACCCTATATATAAAATAGTTAACAATGAAACATGATACATAATACAAACGACGATAAAGTACACGCAGAATGACAACAAGTTGCATTCCTTGTTTTCTCAACTCTTTTTAAAATTTCCATCAAAATTTAAAACCAAAATGCGTTATTAAATTATTATTTTTCGATTGCCATAAACGTAAATCATTATTTTTTCGTTCACACCAATCAAACTACGTTTACGATAAATGTTTTCATTTACGGGAAATATTTAAACTGTTATGGTAAAAGTATATCGTTTGAGACAAACAAACTATGTTTGCGATAAACGACCTCCAAAAGTATTTTTTCTTTGCGTGTAGGTAGATATGATAATGAGGACACTTCCTTGTGTTAGGTACATATAAAGAGTGATTTTTTTGAGGTTAGGATTTTCATGCATTAGTATTTGACAGATCACGTGGGATTTCAGACATGGTGTCAAAGAGAAAGATGCTCAGTATGCTTTGACATTTCATCATGAATAGACTTACTAACGAGCAACGCTTGCAAATCATTGAATTTTATTATCAAAATGCGTGCTCTGTTAAGAAAGTTCATCGCACGCTTCCATTTTATGGTCAGTTTAATCGACCCACTGAAGCGGCTATTCGGGCTATTGTGACTAAATTTCGCACCAAATTTACATTGTTGGACATTAAACCACCAAGACGCTTACGTAGAGTACGAACTGAAGAAAATATCGCAGCTGTATCGGCCAATGTTAATGATGACCATCAATTATCGATTCGTCGCCGTTCGCAGCAATTGGGCCTCTGTTACTCAAAAACGTGGAAATGCCAAAATTGGACTGAGCGGATGGACCACTTGAGGCGCAGCCGCGGTCAACATTTAAATGAAATTATCTTCAAAAAGTAAATGTCATGGACCAATCTAACGTTTCAAATAAAGAACCGATGAGATTTTGCAAATTTTATGCGTTTTTTTTAAAAAAAAGTTATCAAGTCTTAAAAAATCACCCTTTATTTGCCTGTTGACATATATTCCAATTTAAACCCTTATCTGCCCACCTTTAGAGACCTCGTTCGACCACCCCTGGAATGCATAAAAAATAATAATACAACTCCATGAATTTATTTAAAATTTCTCTTTTACACCTTCTCTTTTGAACAATGCAAATTCTTTTCATTTCCTCTTTTGCAATTTCTTAAAATAAAGAAACCTTTTGCTGGTGCTCCACAAACCATCTGTGGCACAGACGAGCGAGAGAACGAACGAACGACCGTACAAAGCATGGATGGGATATGGAACATCTTGTGTGCATTTGAGGATGCATCCACACTGAATGTCTGCAATCCGTTTGGTGCAATCTGTTCGTTAGTTGTGGAAATACTTTGGGGAAATAATGATGTTATAGATTTTGCTTCCAAGTTTATTCCTCTTCCTCTGGTTTTCCATATTGATGAGATTTTATGCGAGAATAAATTCAAAGAAATGCGAAAATAGGTACAACATTGAATTTAATTCTTCAATATGTAAATAGGATAAAGAAAGAGCTTAAATTTTTTAAAATAATTATGGTTCTTGTACAGGGAGGGAAGAACATGCGCTTGGAAGAACATGGTTCAGTTTTGTCCACAGACAAAACAGTAAAATTGCAGTTTTTTATTTTTAGTTGAAATAAGAGTTTTGTGTGTCTGCACTTTATAAGCGGATTTGGAGGAAAACTAGAAGAGAAAAAGATTTTGTAGACATTAATAAAAACTTTGTGTGATGGAATTTAAAACCAAGAATTCATTTGATTATATTTAAATGCTCCACTAGAGCAAACAATCAGTACTGGCGGGGTACAGATTTTCTCTAAAACTTTATTGTGTGGTAAAATACGAATGTAAAACTCACCATCGGCCTAGTACTGGGCTTGCAACTTTAGTGATAGCGAAAATAAGGATAGTTTAAATTACTATGGGTAATTCCAACAGAAAACGACCCAAAAACCATAGTTTTGGATTTTCATCCTCTTCGATTTTGAAGAAATTTGGTGCATCCATTCAACTAGTGGTTGTGGGTAATATACCGTTTATCGTAGCCCAAAGTAGGGCGTGGTTTAAGTTTTATAGTGGTCCAAAGTTGGTTATCTCGGGGGTTTTTTGGAAGAGATGGCTACCTTATCGATATCATAACTTTGGATCGATAATCTGAATGATTTACACCCCCTCTTTCCGAATCTGTACGAAAATATGAATGTCCTTGTGATTCAAGGACTCCAAAAATTGAAAATAATTTTAAACCTTGAAACCTTAATGAAAAACATATCTTTAATTTTCTTTATTTTGTTTTGTATTTTAGATTAAGTTATTCTCTACAAAATATCAAAAATTCAGAGTGGGGTGGCCATAGGTTAAAAAATTACGGCTGTTTTCCAAAGTATTGCGTTTTATCATTTTCCTCGTTTCTAGTTCGATTTATGTTTTTAGGGGCTCGTTGGAGAGGTATTGATCGCAATTTGCAATTTTAAGAGCTTCTTAACCCATTGAAGGACGCACATTATTTCAAACGATCCGTCCTTAATGGGTTAAATTTGAAATAACAACTGACATATGGAGACATTTGCATCGTAAACATATTCTAGTCTTATGCAAAGCTAATTTTTGAAAAAAAGCTGAAATTTCGGTATTTCAATGGATAAATTGGACGGAAAACTGCACATAAGCTGTTACAATACCTCCGTGCGACACGATTTCCCTCCTAAGAACGAGAATAGCAAAACTGCTTACTCAATTTATTTCGTGGTGGTTTGTCCTTTTTAGAGGACTTTTATTTTCCAAAGGATATAATTTAATATATAATAATTTAGTTTCGTACTTGTGTGTGCCATATAATGGCAATGTGGGCATCAAATGAAAGAGAAGAATATTTTTAAAAAAAAACTTCAAACTTCATGTTTCTATCTGTATTATTTTACCATTTACAATTTTCCCTTCGTCTATCCATTGAAAAAAAATTTCAATTTTTTTTAAATAGCTTTGCATAAGAGTAGAATATGTTTACGATGCAAATGACTCCATATGTCAGTTGTTACTTCACATTTGAAAACAAATGTGCGACCCTCAATTGGTTCTTAAAATTGCAATCAATACCTCTCCAACGAGCCCCTAAAAACATCGATCTACCCGATTATAATTTTTCTTCGAGCTTGCAACTGATTAGCTTGTATCCATCCCCTTTTTCATGGTGTCTGAGCGGAAATCGTAATATTCGCATAATTCACAACAAGAAACGTTCGTTTATTTATGATTTTGAAACATTTGTGTTTTTATTGTACAATGCTGTTCTTGCTAAGTTAGTTATTTCTCGCTGTATGTTCTCGCTTTATGTTTATTTACCAAAAACAAAATATGTTTGTTAAATAAACATATCAAACGGATAAGTATGTGTGTATGTATGTATGCATGTGTGTGTACATTCATGTTTATCTTGTTTCTTTTATAGCTGTTTTTAAGCTGCCATCACAGGATGTTGATTCCTTGGTTAAATGTTCCCGACGCTGATGTTGCTGATGGTGGTGCTGGCGCTGTTGTAGCTGTTCTTGTTATCCTTGGCGTCGTTTTTGGATTCCTTGGAAGATGTTATAAATTTTAATTAATATCATTTGGTGTATGTTCAACAAATTTTCGAATGTTTGCGACAGTTAAGGCGTTCCAAGAACCAAATTAGTACAGTGGGAGAAAGCTAAAGGCAAGTGGTAATACTTTTATTGTTGAGAAATATACACTTTGATTTAGAATCAATATTAGTAATTAACAAGTAAAAAGAGCGTTAAGTTTGGCCGGGTCGAAACTTATATACACACCACAATGGATTGCATTCCACAGAGGCTTTCGATTTTACGTAGAAGTGCAGTAACATTACAGGAAAATGTAAATTTAATAGAGCCAATACAAAACAAATAAGAATATTGAAAAAATATATAATTTTATAAATAAATATAAAATTGTGTTGTCATTTATTTTGCTTTAAGACCAAAGGTTGTGCTGAAGTCTTCAGCAGAACCCAAAATTAGCAAAACGGCAAAGTGAGACTTTTACTGTTGCAGGTAAAAGTTGACTGCGCAGTTTCGATGGGCAACGAATGTATGTCTTTGATTTAAATCAGGGTTCATATTAGTACCAGCGGTCACATACGACTAATGAGAAGCGCTGATAATCAAAATATTCCACCGAACTAAGTAGACACACTAAAAATCTCACTTTGCCAATTCAATGTTATGCATGTGCTCGCAACAATGCAAAGGTTGTTGTTGTACGGTATGTCCCGTCTTCACTGTATCTCGTGTGTATTGTTGTTGTTTGTATGTATTGTTGGTATGTTATGGTGTATGTGTTGTCATTTATTTTGGTTTAAGACCAAAGGTTGTACTGAAGTCTTCAGTAGACCAACAATACATACAAACAACAATAAATATAAAATTTTAAATATTTTAAACCACAATTTTAAAACAATATAAATCAAGGCTAGCAATATATTTATACTATATATCTGTGGTCACAACCCTTAACAGCCTAACTCGAGTTAGAACACAATTGAGTTATTAGCACCATCGTATTCAGCGTATCTAAATTTATTTGCTCTACATTTTTCATGTTTGTATCTCTTCTAGGAAGGCAATTAATCCTAAAAAACCTAATAGCTTAAGTTATTTTTCTAAATTACTGTTTTGGCATAACTGCCTAAGTCAATTTAGGATTACAACAAATATAAACATTATTTTTTCATCATTGCCTAAATCAACTTAAGTCGTTAATCCAAAAAAACAAAGAAACAATTTTATTTTCCTAACTTGAGTTAAGCTCTTATTCCGAATTACACAATAATTTATGTCAATTTAGGCGCACTTAAAGTTGTTTATTTAATCTGGAATAATAGCCTAACTCAACTTGAACTTTTTGACTTTCTTTCGTTCAACAATTCATAAGAGCCTAAGTGTCTTTTTCGATAATATCTTTTGACTGCGAGAATAAACAACTATTTTTTGTTAACAACTAAGTAAAGAAATTCGTTTCCTTGGAATCTGTAGCAAAGTTTTCCAAAAAACACCTTCTCCTGATTTTCAGTGAAGATTCAAAAATTTAAACTCCTGTACTGAAAATATTGAAAAACAGACATAGGCTGTTATGGGTTGTGACCACATATATTATAACGAAATAATACTTCATGTCAATTCCAAAAGTAAATATAAGCAAACAATCTTCAAAAAAGCTTACATGCCATAAATACCATAATTATTGGGGATAGTGGGTGCATGTTCAGCTACAGTCGTTTCGATGAATGTATGTCTATCCTTCCTATTTTAATTCTAAAAGCCAAGTAATAAATGTCACCATGCCATTTGTAAATAAATTTGCATTCTATTAAATATAGATACAAAAATAATGTTTGGATTGTTTAATGGTGATCTGCAAAATATTTCGTCACTGAGTCAAGCCATCTGTTAGCTGAAAGTTCCTGAAAACACCTCAAAAAAATGTCTTTCCCGTGTATTTTTTTCGTTTCATTTTTGTACAAAATTTTTTCTGAATTAATAGAATATGGAAGCACTTTAAATATAAATTTTGATTCTTGTCTTTTTGTGAAAAGAGTTTGAACATTTTGGCTCTGAATAGCCTTCTCCTTTATTAAATTATTTCATAAATATGGAGACAGTGACGTCATTTATCGTCCGATATTCATCATTTAGTCGTCAATCGAAAGATATTGATTAATTCTATTTATTTTTCATAACACCTCTTACAAAATGCTTCCATGAAATATGAGTTCTTAGCTGTCACTTTGAAAGCCCACAAAAAAATCAATCTAAATGCCCAATAATACGACCAACGAGTTAGTCTAACACATGAATACAAATTTTTATTTAAAGTGCTTCCAAGGGTCTACTAATTCAGAATAAATTTTGGACTATAATGCAATATAAACAAATTACACGGGAAAACATGATTTTTAGAGGTGTTTTCAGGAGCGTTTAGCTCACAGATGGCTTGACCCAGCGACGAAATATTTTGCAGATCATCATTACACTATCCAGTATTCATTTCTCGGTGGTGACCATTTTCGTAATCCATCCTAATGTATATCCATCCTATTTAAAATTCCAAAAGCACAAATTTTGTACACATAATAATAACCTCTCTTATGATGAAATTTTTAACTATTTTAGCATTTATGAACTTTAAATGTACCCACAACTTAAGTTAGTCGCGATATTGGCAAAATCTTTTAGAATATGCTCAACAGGAATGTTCATTGCATTGATTTCGACCATGTCAAAAGTCTTTTGAAGTGGCTTCGCAGCAAACCCGGCCTCTATAAGGAGATGATTCTCACAAACGAACGAGAATCACAACTCACTTGCCGAATTTGCTTTAAAAAAATCGCACAAAGTAATAAAGTACACATGCCATCTTACAAGCATCTCATTGAGTTGCATATGTAAGTATGTGTATATGCAGGTATAGTTACCCAGCAATACTTCTGCCGTGCCAACGCTCATTTGTTTTAGTTTTTTCGTCTGTATTTTTTGTTGGCCTGTAATCAATATTTGATTTGAACTGGGATATTGTCCTGGCTCAAGACCATTTTGCGTCTATATTTAATAGAATGCAAATTTATTTACAAATGGCATGGTGGCATTTATTTTATTTTTCCATTGTCTCATTTTATTTCCGAAAAGGGCTACCTCCCTCAGTTGGTGTTTTTGTCGATCCCTTTGCAATGTCACCAATAATTACGATATGTATTGGCCATATATGACTATATGGATCATTTTTATACCCTCACTGTACAGAGTAGGAGGGTATATATTATTTGGGACAGAAAAAAGTGTAACGCATTAAAGGAGTGACTTAAGACCCCAAGTATGTTTGGACCAAATTCGTTTCACGACTTTTTAAGGTGTTTGAGCCATGTCCGTCCGTCCATCGATTCAAACTTTGCGCATGGTAATATTTTTCCCAAACTTAGTTTAAGATCGAAGATGGGCGAAAATGCCACACCCCTTCTGGTACCTCCCATACAAATAACCCATATTCCAATGTTAAATTAAAACCCATATATCTTCCACACGGCCATTCAGAATCAGCTATATTTTGGTATTTGATAATATTTTTATAATCAGCTAAAGAGTACTAAATATGACGGGGTTTGCCACTCCTCTTCCAGTGCCTCCCACACAAATCACGCAAAACTACGTAAATGATGTGAAATTTGATATTTAGCAATGCTTTTACTGTGGTTACATTCGCATGGAATATGGGCGATATTGCCACACCCCTTCTGGTACCTCCCACACAAAGTGGCATAAACTGTGGTTACAATAAAACCGATATAACATCCATACGGGTAGTCAAAATCATTTGAAAATTGGCATTTGAAAATGTTTCTATAATCACTTTAAACATAAAAAATATATTCACGCTTTAGCCACGCCCCTTCTTGTATCCCCCACACAATTGTGTCTATCTTAGGTAAAATTAAATACTTTATAAACCTTTTACCTGCGCTGAATGCCATTATGACTTCATATTTGAATAAGTTTTTAAGATTATTAACAAATGTGAAAGCTGGGTCCAGTTGGAACAAACTTCCAGTACCTCCCACACATATAATCTGGCACTAAGTAACATTTAAGTCCTTCCATACACATGTGCTCTGAGAGTGAGGGTATACATGAGTCGGTCTATTTTTCATTTTTTCTAAGACCACCTAATAAAAAATCTTGTGTTCACTCCACTGTGCAGCTGCTTAAGCAGTAACAACAAGAAGTGCTATTAAACTTTTTTATTTACTTTTGTTCGGGGTAAAATGAAACATATTCGTACATAAAAAACACCCATAAAATCAAACATAAACAAATTCTTGTATAAATGATTAACGCATTCGCCAAGAAATTGTATCAAAGTTTTGGCGTGCACTCAAAGAAATATTGTACAGATTGGGCATATTAAAATTAAATAAAAAACCCTATTTAAACACATTTGTAGTTTAAAAGAAAACTGATATTAAATAAATTATAAACAAATTCAAATGAATGATAAACTTTAACTTGGCGCTAACCAAATATCAATTTCCCTTATACTTTTTTTGAGTGTGTCCAAACTTAAACACAACGCACACACACATATGCATATGCATACTTACTCACTCTCAAGGAATACCAAACACAGACACATAAATCTAAACACTCAAGAAAAGTCTTGCCCGATAACATAAATAAATAATCCCATTTATAATGTTTTATTTACGTATGTGTGTGTGTGGGTGTGATTGTATTAAAATACGCTTATAAACGAAACACAGCAGCGTTAGTAGGGACTTTGGATGCCTACAAGCAGGTCACATATTGTCTTCTGGCTTATCCCAAAAATACGAAAACCATTGCAATTGAACACATGTTGTCGCTGTGTGGGTATTTACTGGAGGGTTTTTGGAAACAAAAAATAAATATTGACTTAAATCTACTTTAATTTGTAGCACGCCTACTAAAATAATCGAACTAACGATGTTTGCAGCATCAATTAGAAGTAATAGTGGAAATAATGAAGGAGATGACGAATGTCAGTAGGTTATTATTGAAGGCGGGACTATTCTGAGAGGGAACGAGTAACGTCTCTGTCCGCTACGTTGAGTATCGTCTCTCCTTCTCTTGTGAGACCAGAAAGTGGAGAATTCAGAAAAATATCAGAAAACTCTTATTCAATGAAAGTTTTCTCGGATCGGATAAACACAGCCAGATCCGTAAGAGAGCCACAAAACTTGTATGTGTGCAAAATTACAAGCCAATTGAGCTGGCAGAAAAAAAACGCCAAGAAATGTTTTTACAGACTACGACAACAAAGCTGCTAGTAGAGACAAGATCTCACAGGAAATGATAAAATCCGATTCCCATGCTAGCGTCCAGATGCTCCTTCCTATAAGAGACGAAAATCTGGCCAAGAAACTCAAAGAGGACGTCTTACTCAAAATCCCAAAGAAAGTATATATGTGACGGTATGTGGAAACTGGGCAGCAATTGCCCTTATAAGCTTTGTAAAAAAACGCAAGCAGTGATTCAGAATCAAAATTCATCGGCCAAAATTCAATAACTTTTGTTCTCGTAAACATTTTTGAGTTGTGCAAAACATTTAATTTAGACAAGGACCAAAGGATTATTTTCTGATATTAACATTGATTGGGCGATCAGACATATTTTAGAAATTAGCCTATTTTAAAGATAAGAAAATTTTTTATGTTTTAACGTATTTGTTCACAAAGCGCAGAAAAGAATCTAATTTTTTTCGTATTACAGATTTTCACCTTTTTCAGATTTTGAATACTAAAACGAGTAAGGAACGGCTAAAGTCGGGCGGGGCCGACTATATGATACACTCCACTGTCTATCCGAATACAATTCAATTCGGTAATAAAGTGAAAACGGGAAGGATTTTTGTATCGTGTTAATGTATGTGTTTGACAAAAAATGTTAAATCGGAAATGGAGTATAGGGGTATATTGAATCCTGGAACGAAATAGGTGAAATATAGGGTGTTTTTTATTGAGGTATAGAACTTCGAATTGAAATAAAACACAAGAAAATCGTTTTAATGTCCATCAATTTGGCTTTATTGGAAGGATAATTTTATGCCATTAATGTTTAAATATGATTTCGGGCATGTGGCCGCCGCGGCTGGCTCGAATATAGCCAATTCTACAGGTCCAATTTTCAACCACTTTCTCCAATTGCTGTGCAGCTCCAATTGCTGTGCACGGTGGCGAATCGATTCATTCGGGTCCTCTTCAACACTTTGCTCTACAGCGGCAATTGTTTCTTCGGTGCGCACTGTTCGACGTCTCTGCGGATGCGTATTATCACATAGAGTAAACGTAGTGCGAAAACGATCCATGGTTAACCGAATTAATTGCTCTGATGGACGACTATGTCGACCATATGGACGGAGCTTGCGGTGAACTTCGCGAACTGAACCATTACTTTCGAAATAAATTTGCACGATTTGCAAGCGTTGTTCTTTTGTCAACCTGTTCATGATGAAATGGCAAACCAAACTAAATATTAATCACTTGAAAGCTGACAAAATGGCCGCCAGTTAAAAAAGTGATGCCAACTTAAAGTTCTATACCCCAATAAAAAACACCCTTTATAATATGTATAGTTTAGCTAAAATCGGTTAAACATTTGGGAGCAACATTTGTATTGGAGCTATATCTAAATCTGAACCGATCTTACCCACTTTCACCATAGGAGTTTTTAGTTGGATTATAAGTTGTTGTGCCAATTTTAAAGAAAATCGGGTACAAAATGTGGTTTCTAGAGCGGCAAAAGTCAAATCGGGTGCGACATTTGTATGGGGGCAATATCTAAATCTGAACTGATCTAGTCCAATTTAGCCACAGGTGTTTCTAGTTAGATTATAAGATGTTGTGCCAAATTTAAACAAAATCGGACACAATATGTGTTTTGTAGAGCCACAAAAGGCAAATCTGGAGCGACATTTATATGGGGGCTATATCTAAATCTGAACCGATCTTACCCACTTTCTGCATAAGTGTTTATAGTTGGATTATAAGATGTTTTCCCAAATTTAAAAAATATCGGGCTCAATGTGTGTTTTCTAGAGCGGCAAAAGTCAAATCGGAACCGATCTTACCCACTTTCTGCATAGGTGTTTATAGTTGGATTATAAGATGTTTTGCAGAATTTGAAGAATATCGGGCTCAATATGTGGTTTTTAGAGCGGAAAATGTGAAATCGGGACCGATATTTGTAGGGGGGCTATATCTAAATATGAACCGATCCTACCGACTTTCTGCATAGGTGTTTATAGTTGGATTATAAGATGTTTTGCAGAATTTAAAGAATATCGGGCTCAATATGTGATTTCTAGAGCGGAATATGTCAAATCGGGAGCGACTTTTGTATGGGAGCTATATCTAAATCTGAACCGATATGCCTCAAATTAAATAGCGTTCGTCCTAGATCCACAAAACTTACTTTTGCAAATTTTTGTTAAGATCGCCCTATAATTGCGACCTGTTATTTGATTACAACAATAGATGGACAGACGGACAGACGGACAGACAGACAGACGGACAGACAGACATTGCTAAATCGATTCAAAAAGTGATTCTAAGTCGATCGGTATAATTAACAATGGGTCTATCTCGATTCCTTTTGGGTGTTACAAACAAATGCACAAAGACATTACGTTTTTATACACTAACTTTGTCATTCCATTTGTAACACATTGAGATATAGACCTGAGACCCTGTAAAGTATATATATTCTTGATCGTCATAAAATTCTAAGACAATCAAGCCATGTCCGTCCGTCTGTTGAAAGCACGCTAGCATCTAAACGAAAGGAGCTATGATGTCCAAATTTTTCGTAAATGCGTCTTATAGTTGTAGATCGGTTGGGATTGAAACTGGGCGAAATCGGCCCAAAGGGAAAAATTTTTCCCTCACAAGGACTAAAAATACCCATAATAACTCCTATTATTTAAGAGTATTTAAGCATAATTTTTAAATATGTCTGCTTGTACTTACATGATATTGGGTATGCGCATACCCGCTATAAAAAAACGTGCACCATAAAGTGATTTTTATTCGTAGGTGGAGAAATGGGGCAAAAAAGGATAAAATAGTATTTTTCCAAATTCGTACTTTTAAGGGGTAAAATGGGAATAGAGGGATAAAAATGGTACCAACCAAACGGCTGCACGTAGAATAATGAAATTTGGTGTAGACATCCCTCTGATTGGGTAGGCACGTAAAATAAACGGGGTTTTCGAAATTCGTACTTTTTGGGGTTCAAATAGAAAAGGGAATAAAAATAGTACCAACCAAAAGACCTTAAATAGAGTCATGAAATTCGAAGTATACATTCTTGGCTGCGTAGACACGAAAAATAAAAGGGTTTTCCAAATTCGTACTTTCAAGGGATACAATGGGTACATAGGGATAAAAATAGTACCAACTAAACGACTACAGCCAGAATGATGAAATTCGGTGTGTACATCCCTCTAATTGCGTAGACACGTAAAATAAAGAGATTTTAGAAAGTCGTACTCTTAAGGGGGTAAAATAGGAAGAAGGGGATAAAAATGGTACCAACCACATGGCCGCAGCTAGAATCATGGAATTCGGTGTATACATTCCTCTGACTGCATAGATAAAAAAGATTTTTTTTACTTTTCGGCAAAAATTGGTTGATTCATGAAGATAGGTTACTTTGCACTATGTACGTGAGATAATGGATTTTCAAAATTTGTACTTTTGGAATTAAAACAGAATGGAGATACAACCAGCTGTAACACCCACTATCTACCAATATTTATGGTATTTAAGCTTTTTTGAAAATATAAATATAAGAATATTTATTTTTTGTTTCGATATGTAAACGTATTGGTAGCCTTGCCTTACAAGCATGGTTTAAAATAAATAAAATTTTATATTTATTTATAAAGTTATTTTTTTTCAATATTTGTTTTGGTTTGGCTATATTAAAAAATATATATATTTTTCCTGTAATGTTACTGCACTTCTACGTCTTATCGACAGCCTCTGTGGAATGCAATCCATGGTGGAGGGGATATAAAGTTCGGCCCGGCTAAACTTAACCCCTTTTGTACTTGTTTTTTAATTATTTATTGTTAAAAAAGATATATGTTGTTGAAAAGTTGCTGCGAAGCCACCGGACGAAGACTTTCTCAGGTCGGAAATCATGATGGTGGTAGTGTGCAGCCAAGTAATGAATATCACCATGCCATGTGTAAATAAATGTGCATTTTATAAAATACAGATGCAAAATTTCCATTTCAAATTAAATTAATGTTTATCATTCATTAAAATATCTTTACTATGTCTGAAGTTATGGAATATATGAAACTTTAGTATTTATTCATCGCGCGCTTCTTCTGTTCAGCGACGAAGCTCTTTTTTGGCTCAATGGGTACGTAAATAGGCAGAATTGTCGTTTTTGGAGTGAATATCAGCCAGAAGCATCCAGAAAATGTCACAGTCTGGTGCGGTTTATGGGCTGGTGGCCCCATTGGACCGTACTTCTCCAAAGATGATGCGAATCGTAACGTAACTGTGAATGGTGAGCGCTACCGTGAGATATCCAACTTTTTTTTTGCCCAAAATGCAAGAGATTGACTTTCATGACATGTGGTTTCAACAAGACGGTGCCACATGACACACAACACGCGCAACAATGGGCTTCGGTGAACATTTTATTTCACGTTCGGGACCGGTCAATTTGCCGCCTAGATCGTGCGATTTAACGCCTTTAGACTATTTTTTGGGGGGCTACGTTAAAGCTCATGTCTATACTGACAAGCCCACTTCAATTGACGCATTGGAAGACAACATTGAAGCATTTATTCGTGAGATACCGGCCGAAATGTTGGAAAGAGTATGCCAAAATTGGACTAAGCGGATGGACTTCAAACATTAAATTATATGGACCGTACTATCGATCCAAATAAAGATTTCATGCATTTTTCTGAATTTTATGTGTTTTTTTTTGAAAAACTTTCCTATAGCTTTTAAAAAATCACCCTTTATAAATATACAACTTCAAGTGCAATCAAAAAGTGAAAACTAGGCAAGAATAATCAAAAATGCGCCCTAAATATTATTAGATAGAAACAATTTCCCTCAAGTTCGATTGTCAAGAGATACAAGCCAACCGATTTTGAGCCGACAAGCCGCCGGATGTTTCTGCACGAGTTGCGCCGCCGCCGATTTCATCGGCTCACATCGAATTCAACCACGCCGCCTATATTTTTTTTAGATCTGACGGATTTCACTGCACTGTTCGGATATTTTTGGAGCATGAACCTTATTATTATGCTTCTTTGGTGTGTCAAAGTAGGTAGAGCTTTAGCATTCTTTGGAAGGATTATGGATTATCAAGATGTCTGGTCAAAAATACCTTGCATGAAAATCTGTAAATGCCAAAAAATTTATTAAATTCATCCATATTATGGGAATGGATTCCCAATCCCAAAAAATAATGGCATGGGATAATAATATTAAATTATGGGAACATTGGCTAATATCGGCTAATATTAACGAATATTGAACTACTTGGCAAAAAATGAAAGAAAAAGTATTAAAAACCAATACAAATTGTTACTTCCCTTTTCTCAAAATTGGCAAATAAATACATGTGTATATAAATCAGAAATTATTATGGGGTACTTTCAGTACTTGTTAGGGAAAAATATTTCCCTCTGGGCCGATTTCTCAACCGAAATAATATAAGACACATTTAGGGATATTTTTAGAATTTTACCAGAATATCTATACTTTATGGAGTCTCCGATGAATATTTCAATATATAATATTTTTACATGGAGGGTATAATTGAATTACATAAATTTTTCCATTACCCATAAATCACTTCCTTGTTGTACTTTGCCCAATATTTGGCTAATGAAAATCGTGTTTCCCCTTATGTTCACGCGGTTTTTATTCGTCCTTTCATCTTACATTGGGCTTATCTATTATTTTTGTCGGATTTTATCACACTCAAAAATTTTAATGCTAACTAGACAATTTTTATGAGCGTAAATGCGTTAAGTATGCATATATAAACTTAAGTTTTACCTGTGTTACAATGAAGTATAGTCCTTGTAGAAGTTCAAAACATATGTTAATGTATTGAATACATGATTTTCTCCTGAAGAAGATGACCTGTGTGTTCGACTGTGTAAGCAAAAGACCTATCATTTCTCGAACTACTCAGGCGAATTAATGTATGCATTTGGGTTGATGAGTCTATATATGTAACTTGGATAACAGATGAACAAACACACTGGACTCTAGTTCTATTCAAATGTTCATTAATACTTTAACAATATTGGGCAAATCAACATTAGGTAAACTACATGTTTTATTTGCGATTATAATTAGAAGAAGTGTTTACATAGTTTCCTCTGTCGACCAATTATCTAACTAAATCAGTACAAGCTGAATTGGATTCTACACATGTTAGCTAGTCAATGGGAATTAATCAATTTATTTAAATAAATTAAAGTTATATGGAATAATCGAATAGATTTGGTTGGAGTTTTATGTATTTAAACTTAAACACACCTTCTTCCATATTACAAATGTAATACAAAATATGGTCATGTCCCTTCCGGTTCCTCTCCTACGTTTTGCAACCATGCAACGACATATTGGCGCTGCAGCACGTGTGCACGTACAGCGAACGCATCCAACAAGTTCCTCTGACATGCTGCAACTCAAAGGCAAAATGAATGCTTCAGAAAGTAACAGATGTTTATAGTAAAATTATGTGCTGGAAGTGCTTTTAAAAAAGGACGAGACTTTGTGTTGCACATTCTAGTGAGCAGTAAATATACAGACATGGTATCGAGGGGGTCGGCAAAAGATCAATATATTTATACGGCGTCGAATAATGATTTTAGATGTAGTAAACTTATGGAAGACAATTGACGATATTTGTATTTAGAAAAGTTACTCCGAACAAGCAGACTCTGACAGTCAACTATATGATACCCTCGCATAAAATTCTAAGTCATGCCGTCCGTCTGTTGAAAGCACATAAGAATAAACAAGTAAGGAAAGGCTAAAGTCGGGCGTGGCCGACTATATAATACGCTACACCACTCCCTGCGTATGTACCTCGCTTTTATTACTAAACCCAGGTATTTCATGGGAGCAATTTTATGTAGTCCATACATATTATATAAATTATATTCATATAATTTATATGCTATAAATTCATCTTTAGTCAAATTTAACGAATATTGTAAATAATATGGTAATTGATCCAATTGTCCGACAGACAAATACAAATTATACAGTAGTATACCAAAGTATGGACGTATGGGCATCACCCAAACAATTCTCATTGCAATTCAATTCGGTAAAAAAGTGAAATCGGGAAGGATTTTTGCATCCTGTAAATGTATGTGTTTGACAAAAAATGTTTAATCGGAAAGGACATTTGTATGGGGGTATATTGAAACCTGGAACGATGTGACCCGCTTTCACCATGTATGTTTATTGGTGAAATATAATATGTAAAGTTTCGCCAAAATCGGTTAAACATTCAGGAGCAACATTTGTATGAGGGCTATATCTAAATCTGAACCGATCTTACCCACTTTCAGCATAGGTTTTTTAGTTGGATTATAAGATGTTGTGCCAATTTTAAAGAAAAACGAGTACAATATGTGGATTTTAGAGCGGAAAAAGTAAAATCGGGAGCGTCATTTGTATGGGCGCTATATCTAAATCTGAACCGATCTTACCCACTTTCAGCATAGGTTTTTTAGTTCGATTATAAGATGTTCTGCCAAATTTAAAGAAAATCGGGTACAATATGTCGTTTCTAGAGCGGAAAATGTCAAATCGGTCGCGACATTTGTATGGGGGCTATAAATAAATCTGAACCGATTTCCTCCAAATTCAATACCGATGGTCCCTGGCCAGAAAAAATAACTTCTGCCTAGTTTCATGACAATCGGACAACAATTGCGACCTGCAGAGTGCGAACAAGCTTACATGGACAGCAGAGCGACAGACGGACGGACAGACAGACATCGTTAAATCGACTCAGGTGGTGATTCTAAGCCGATCGGTGTACTTAAAGGTGGGTTTAGCTCGATTATTTCTTGGTATTACAAACATTTGGCGCGAAACTAACTTATAATACCCTAGCCCACGAAGTGGTGTAGGGTATAAAAATTGTATTTAAGTGCTTCCAAAAGTCTATTATTTCAGAAAAAATTTGGACAAAAAGCAACATAAAAACAAGTAAGGAAATGCTAAAGTTGGGCGGGGCTTACTATATGATACACTCCACTTTCTATCAGAATACAATTCAATTCGGTAGAAAATTGAAAACGGGAAGAATTTTTTTATATTTCCCAATCATATCTCCAAGGTCTTTGATAGAGTTTGGCACGGCGCATTCATATCAACGCTTATCGCTTTTGGTGTCGGTAGTGACTTCTATCGATTTATATAGAGCTTCTTCAGAGATCGCACTATATCGCACTGTTGTTGTAGATGGGTTCTCATCCGACGAGCATAGGTTAACCGCAGGAGTACCACAGGGTTCCTTTTTCTTATTTTCATCGACGACCTCTTGGATCAGCCTTTGAATCCAATATACTCATTCGCGGATGACAGCAACCTCTGTCATTCATACTCATTCGATCATAGACCAAGTCGTCAAGAAATTGAGGACAAAAGGCGATTGATGGATGAGTCAGCCAGGATTTTTAGATTAGATTTTAATGCACATAAGACCCAGTGCTCCTTGTTGTCTCACAAGCGATTCACTGATACAACGGTGTCGTCGATGTTTATTAACGGTGTAGATATTGAGCAATCAGATACTTGATCTTGATCTTGATGTTCTAGGCAAGAAAATACAATGCGATGTTCGTTGGACAAAACATGTATTTGAACGAAGCGTTCAAATGTTTAGGCTTTTTAAAAAGATGTAAGAAATATTTCACACCCTCTGATCTTCTCAATATCTACACTACCTACATCAGACCAAAGATGGAATACAACTCCCATATATGGTCGGGTGCTCCAGCTTCATCACTGGAGCTACTTGACCGTGTCCAGAGGAGGGCGATGGTGTTGATAGGTGATGGTAGGATATCCAATTCTATTGTCTCCCTTGAACACCGTCGTAATGTTGGTTGTGTGTCATTGTTCTATCGATATTTTCATGGTGTTTGTTCTTCGGGAAGAGATACGCGACTCTCCAGGAATGCGCACCCATTTGTTGTCGATTGGACAACCGGCCGCACTACACATTACAGAATAAATTCGTTCTTCGCCCGTACTATCCATATGTGGAATCGACTTCCGGCAAATGTCTTTCCCTCCAATTACGACATTCAGAGATTCAAAACAGATGTCAACAGACACTACTCCCTCTTTCCTCCTTCCAATACCTAATCTTCCTTCCACCAACACAATGCACTGCATTTATAGGGGTCAACCCCTTAGTGTTGGTTCGGTGAAAAAAAGTTGTAGAGGAGATAAGGATTAAGAAGAAGGGTATATCATATTTTATTCCCATTGAGGATTTTTCTACAAATCGGAAGAGGTTTATTTTCGTATAAATCCTTTAAATCTTGGTTTCAATAAATTATGCTAATTTACTTTGATCTTGCAAATTTGACTAAAGTCTGACGTAGTGTGTAGTATATGGCTTCTATACACGGTAATGATGGAGGGCGTTTGAGTGGGAATCTATATATGGTCCACACGTTTTTCGAGTTGAAATATAACATGATCTGCTAAATGTGATAAAGATTCAATAAAAAATTGCGACTTAAAAATTTATTTGCAGAGTTATAAGCATTTAAAACTCCTGAAAAATCTTCATATATTTCTATTTCGAAATTTGTTTAATGGCCCTTCCATTAACGTTTTTCAAACGTTTAATTAATTTTTATTTTGGTCTCGTAATTAAAAAATATACTTAAGCTGGCTTCAAAAAAGTTGTTGACATTCCTAAATAAAAAGTTATCTTTGGTTTGCCAGTGAGCTACGCAGTTTTTATACACTCCACGAGAGTATTATGGCTTTGTGCATTTGTTTGTAACACCAAAAAGGAAACAAGTTAGACCCATCATTTAATATACAGATCGGCCTAGAATCACTTTCTGGGTCGATTGTGTCTAGGGTTTGGGGTTTCCCGGACTTTTTTCATTTCCCGGGAAAACGGGAATGGAAAGTTTCATTCCCGGGAATCCCGGGAATTCCCGGGAAAAAATAATTTATTTTAGGTATGTCCAATATGATTTAAAATGTAAACATTTAGTAACTGGTGTGTTATTTTAACATATTAACGCCTACCATACACGTCCGTGTACACTATTTCAAGGTTTTCGTACATTTTAATAGCTTTTAATATGAATGTAATTTCTGATTATTAAACTATAGGCCTGTTCGGTTGGGCTTACCAGCTTATTTTTTGTATGGAATTTACTACTCTCATAATGTTGCTGACAGATTTTTCTTGTTGATTAACTTAAGAAAAAATGGATAAAAATGTTGCCACCTTAGAAGGACAATATAATATAATAATAATCTAAAAATAAATACTTTTTATTATTGTAGTAATAAATAAAAAATAGGTTCAAATACTGATACTATTTAGGCGAATGTTTTTGTCAAAATGTTTTACTCTAGACTAATCGTCATAATTAAAGGCGTCATAAAATTGGACATTTAAATTGCAGTCACAAGTGACTACACTAGATTCAAAATTTAAAAATGATCAAGGAAACAAATAACTCGGAGAATGTCAAGACTTAATTAAATTAGAAGATTCATATAAAAAATTTACAGAAACAAAGTAAAATATTCTAAAATGTAAAAGTAATATAAAAAATTAATATTAAATAAATAATTAGTTCTTACAAAGGGTAGTAATACCGCAGGATATATTTCTATTCATATTTGATTTCTCTTGAAAGTTTCCAGATGAAAAATGTTAAATGTATCCGAATTTTTAACAATTTCTTACTGGTTTCATATGTATAGTAAATTGTTATTTAAGAAGATTTTCACCTTTTATTTTTCGATTCTTTTAAGAAAACAAGAAATTTAAAGTATAACCAGCACGACATTAAGTATTGACATTATGTCAGCCATAGTATTGTCGGTATGATATTTTTGTTTCACAATAAAGATCTTGCACGTATACTCACAAAAAGTTTGTATTCCCCTAGCTGGGTGGGTTTCCAAAAATGGGTACTTAGCGAATTTAAAATGTTCTGTTTGTAGTAATAAACAAATACCCATTATTATTGTCAGTAATGTAAATATATGAATTTGAAATATATCTAAAATTTCTAATTTATATAGTAAATGTAAATTAATGCTCAAAATAATCAATAAAATGTTTATTTAATATTTCCCGTATTCCCGGGAAATCAAAAAATTTTTCCCGGGAATTCCCGGAATTCCCGATTCGGGAATTCCCGGACCCCAAACCCTAATTGTGTCTCTCCGTCTGTCCATCTATTTTTGTAATCAGATTACAGGTCGCAGTTATAGTCCGATCTTAACAAAAATTGGCACAAGTAAGTTTTGCGGATCAAGGACGAACGCTATTTAATTTGAGGCAAATCGGTTCAGATTTAGATATATCCCTCATACAAATGTCGCTCCCAATTTGACAATTTCCGCTCTAGAAACGATCCGATTTTCTTTACATTTGGCACAACATCTTATGATCTATCTTATCGGTTCAGATTTAGATATAGCCCCAATACAAATGTCGCTCCCGATTTGACATTTCCGCCCTAGAAACCACATATTGTACCCGATTTTCTATAAATTTGGCACAACATCTTATAATCCAACTAGAAACACATATGCAGAAATTAGGTAAGATCGGTTCAGATTTAGATATAGCCCCCATACAAATGTCGCTCCAGATTTGGCATTTTCCGCTCTAGAAACGACATCTTGTACCCGATTTTCTTTCAATTTGGCACAACATCTTATAATCCAACTAGAAACACCTATGCAGAAAGTGGGTAAGATCGGTTCAGATTTAGATATTGCCCCCATACAAATGTCGCTACCGATTTGAAATTTTCCGCCCTGGAAACGGCTTTCTTTAAATTTGGCACAACATCTTATAGTCCAACTAGAAACACGTGTGGCTAAAGTGGACTAGATCGGTTCAGATTTAGACTTAGCCCCCATACAAATGTCGGTCCCGATTTGGCATTTCCACTCTAGAAACCACATATTGTACCCGATTTTCTATAAATTTGGCACAACATATTATCATCCAACTAGAAACACCTATGCAGAAAGTGGGTAATATCGGTTCAGATTTAGATATAACGCAAATACAAATGTTGCTCCCCAAATGTTTAACCGATTTTGGCCAAACTATACATATTATATTTCAAATATTTCGTTCCAGATTTCAATATACCCCCATACAAATGTCCTTTCCGATTTAACTTTTTTTTCAAATACATACATTTACAGGACACAAAAATCCTTCCCGTTTTCACTTTTTCACCGAATTAAATTGTATTCGGATTGAATGTGGAGTGTATCATAGAGTCGGCCCCGCCAGACTTTAGTCTTTCCTTACTTGTTTACTATTTTATTTTTGAAAACTGAAACATTTTTGATCCGATTTGTGATGTAATATGTTCGCTATGTACTGATCGCTGATTGTGTTCTTGGCAATTTCTTAAATTTAATGGGTAAACATTTTTTAAATTGTTGGTCCTCAAGGCTTACATTTGATATAAAAATGAAAACTATAATATATTAATGATAATATATTAGAATATAATGCCTTTCCAGCGAACTCCTTTAAACACAAATCGAATGTTATTGTGCATTTTCTATAATCTTTTTCGACAACAATTCTGTACTTTTATCGCACGGGCAGAGAAATATCGTTAAATCGGTTTAGCTCGTGACTGTAAGCTGATCGGAATATTGATATTTGATTGAAATATGATTTAATGTACGATTATTATTCAGCATACAGCTGTACAGAATAATTCCTATGTATTGTCGCAATATTTCTGGAATGAAATTACCGGCAGAAGAACTCTATTTGGACCCCACCTTCCCGAAAATGTGCTCTTATTTATTCCGGAGCCATTGCTGACTATATGTTTATGCGCTTGTTCGCCAGCGTCTGCGTATGGTACATGGCATGAATTTGTGTACCGAAATCCATTAGATTCTGTTCAAAATTTATTACTCAACACCAAGATGTTCGTTGTGTGCTTCTGCCATTTCCACTTTAGGTGCGTCTGTGCATGAATGGTTGGTTGCTTCGATTTTGTTTCGTCTTTTTTTGGTTCTTGGTTCCTTTTAAGTATTTCAAGTTTAAGCCATTATTTCAATTTGGCCCAAAGAATGCGTTTAGAAACGTCAGAGACACACTTGCACATGTCTGGAAGTTTAATGGTCTCGAACATCGATGCAACAATGGCAACGGCAGCCAGAAAAGTAGTTGGAAAAGTTTTGCTGCCTCTAATGGCTGCAAATGTGTTTGGCAACATATCGTTAACCCTTAATTTGAGGTATTATGAGCGAACACACACGTACTCGAGCTTTTTTGGGATGGAACACAAAGACAAAGATGGTTTTATGGCAAAAATATTGAATAGGATGGGACTGGGGTTATTTTATTATAAAAGTTACGATTTTATAACTTTTGCAAAACTTTTCAAATTTTCTTATGTTTTATCAAATTTAAGTTTTATTATGGAAATATTTCACTTTTCACAGGAGATCCATAACTTTGCGCTAATTTTTGTGAAATATATTAAGTGATTTTTAAGGTTGGCGCTGCAAGGCTTGAGGATTTCTAGATATGAGTGTGTGAATGTGTAATACACATGCACACATGCTTCACGTCTACTTCATTAAGCTGCCATAATGGCATTATGCTACTATTGTCTGGAAATTTTTGGAAACATGTAATCTTCTTTAATTGTAAAGCTCATGCTGAAATCATGGGAATCCACAGTATTTTTTTTTTTTTTGGAACACTAAAAGTGAATACCACTGGATGAAATGAAGGCAGAATGACTATCATTGAAGTAAATTTGCACAATGAAAGTGCTGATAAGGGTTGCGAAGCTGGAAATGAAACTCCATCATTCGATGCAACACAATATTCCGAACAGACTCAGGTATGAGGGAAAATAACCAGAAGTACACACTGGGCCAGTGCTCTAACCATGACAGTTTGATAAAAAGTAAAAGTAAGGAATTTAAATATCAACAAGTAAAACAGACCGGGCCGAAGATTATATACTCTGCTTCATGGATTGTATTCCTCAGTATTACGCTATTTAATTTGAAGAAAATCGGTTCAGAATTAGATATAGCCCCCATACAAATGTCGCTCCCGATTTTACTTTTGCCGCTTTAGAAACCACATATTGTACCCGATTTTCTTTAAATTTGGGACAACATCTTATAATCCAACTAGAAACACCTATGCAGAAAGTGGGTAAGATCGGTTCAGATTTAGATATAGCGCAAATACAAATGTTGCTCCCAAATGTTTAACCGATTTTGGCCAAACTACACATATTATATTTCACCTATTTCGTTCCAGATTTCCATATACCCCCATACGAATGTCCTTTCCGATTTAACAGGATACAAAAATCCTTCCCGTTTTCACCGAATTGAATAGTATTAGGATAGAAGGTGGAGTGTATCATAGAGTCGGCCCCGCCCAACTTTAGCCTTTCCATACTTGTTTTTTACCGATTTTCTTCAAATTTGGCAAAATAGCACTAGAAACACCCATGGTGAATATAGGTCAAATCGGTTCAGATTTATATATAGCTCCCTCACAAATTTTACTACCGATTTCACTTGTTCCACTCTATAAACCAGATATTTTAGCAGATCTTCTCCAAATCTTGCAAACAATATATTATATTTCAACTAGAAACACCCATGGTGAAAATGGGTCAAATCGGTTTAGATTTACACATAGCTCCCATACAAATTTCGCTCTTGGCTTAACTTTTTGCACCCAGAAACCACGTATTTTCACCGAATTTCTTCAAATTGAGCATAACACGTTATACTTGAACTGGAAGAACCTATTGTGAAAGTAGGTTACTTCATTCCATGTTTGGATATAGCCCCGATACGAATACTCTTCTCGATTTGACAAATTGACTCCGGTCATATTAGCCTATGATTACCGAATTGAATTGTATTCGGATAGAAATTGAAGTGTGTGATATAGTCGGCCCCGCCCGACTTTAGCCTTTCCTTACTTGTTTTTGGCCTGATAGTCCTTGTCTATATACAGGATGAGCCATTTAAATTTTTACATTTGAACTACCGATTACTTTGACTTTGAAAGGTAGAATAGCATTAATTTTTAATTTCAGGTTTATGTTTGGCATTTTTTGTGGATTTTGGGCTGGCGACATCATTAGGTCATTTTTCTTCGAAAATGAGCAAGGAGCCGCCGTTACCCTCAACGGTGAGGGTTACCTAAGTAACTCCCTTTTTCTTGTTCCTTTTTTGGGAGAATATAAATATATAGCGATAACAATGCATTATGGCTTGCTATTAGCTACACAGTTCTTGAAATGTATTAGTATATACGCTAGAAATTAAGTACAAATGTTAGTCGTAAGAGTATACTCAATTGTTTAAGTTTTTGGCATAAATAAAATCTGAATCTGTGAGCGTTACCGTACCATGCTCAACGATTTTTTGTTTCCAAAAATTCAAGAGAATGACATGGACGACATTTAATTTAAACAAGACGGTGCCACACAGCTATTTATGCACTGTTTTTGAAAATCGAATAATCAGCCGAAATTGTGATGTCAATTGGCCGCCTCGGAGCTTTGATTGGAGCCCTTTGGATTATTTTCAGTGGGGAGCCTTTAAGGATAATTGTTACGCGAACCATCCAGAGACAACTGAAGCGTTAAGGAGTGAAATCGAAGTTGCCTTTGAAGATTTTCCAGCCGGAACAATCTAAAATGTACTGAAATATCGGGTTGATCGGATGAGGAACTGTCGTGGTAGTCATATGCATGATATTGTGTTCCATTGTTCGTATTTTTGGATTATAATCTAATAATCGTTTATTCGAAAATACAAAATTTCTAATTAACCGCATGAAGTCGACAGCTCTTATTCGATTGCTAAGCTATTGGATTTCATGCCTTTCTTTTCATTTGTTTTAATAAAGTTCGATTTCAAAAAACTCTTTCACTTACTGTTGAAATCGGAGCAGTAGAAAGAAGAACATGTAGTTAACTTTTTGAGTTCTTTTTTTCGATTTTTCTAAATCATCTTGTATGTCATTCGATTTTACTTTTAGTTTTTTTGCTAGATTTTGTACTTTTCATTCATCTCTAAATTGCCTTTTGTATAATGACCTAGCAAATTCTTTAGTTTTTGCTTTTGTCGAATATGTACAAAATCCATTTTCAGATGGCGCCTAATTGAGGTACAAAATCAGCGTATTTAAAACGTTTATTCTTCGTTCCTTGAGAAATAGTTTAAGTCGTTCAAGCTAATCTTTTGCAAAGCAAGTTTTCAATTTTGGTAAAGTTGGCATTAAAAATTGAATGATACCTTCCAAATTTTCGTTGATATAAAGCAAAATCACAAGTGCAATTATTTGTACGGCCCAAAATTATATTTCGCTCCGAAAATGTATGGTAGTAAATCATTTCGAATATTCGATTATTTGGTACGAATTAATCGAATTATTCGTTATTTGAAAATCGGCAATTTCTGATTTTTTGAACAAATATTTGGTATTAAATATTCGATTAATCGAATAAAATTTAATCGGATGAATACCCTAGTTTCATTATTAAATGTTTGTCATTCAACCTTTTTCTTTTATAGCCGTTTTTTAATATAAAATCTTACATGGCCAAAACTTATATCAAAACAGCTCTTCATAACGACAGCCATCTTCAAAACAATTTACATAAATACCGTACATATTAAATATTATCGCGGGTATTTGCATTCGTTGTTAGGAAAGAAAGTTTTCACTTCGGACTGGTGTCGCCCATTTTCAATTCCACACCGTCAAGCGGGCCTACATATCGAATTTCGTTCCAATTTGTATCCTAAAAGTAAAAAATTTCGCAAAATCCATTATCTTCCGTGTTTACATCTAATTTTACGATTCCAGCTACAATCACTTGATTGGTACCAGTTGTATCTCCTTTTCCTTGTTTAGTTTCTAAAAATACGAATTTGGAGAAAGCCTTTCATTTCGTGCGTCTATTAAGTGATATAAATGTAACTAGTAAATCAAAAAATTTTTTTTTTCAAATCCATGCTTTATGCAAGCAGAATTCTATTGGGCCTAGAAATTCTTTTTTAGTTATCTTTTGTAGAAGGAAAAATTACTGCGTTATCAGGAGCAGAAATAATAGATTTTTAATTTGTGGTTTGTATGGGAGGTACCACGCCCCTTTGTCCATTCCCGCTCATATTTGCAGCAGCACTTAAAAAATGCACACCAAACCGACGTACCAAATTTTGTTCAAATACCGTTATCAGGAACAGAAATAATAGATTTTTAATTTGTGGTTTGTATGGGAGGTACCACGCCCCTTTGTCCAATTGGTCAAATTTTTCCATTTCCTTGTATTGTCATCGAAAATGATTAAGTGTGCAAAATTGGTTGAGAAAAAAGCTTTCAAAAATTGATTTCAAATTTTGTGGCACACAAACATATATAGAAAGTAACCTTATATAAAGCATGGAAAAATAGAATAGTTTAACTGCAATCGGTTGATTTGTACTATTTTTATCCCCTTTTGATTAGTTTTCCCTAAAAGTACAAATTTCAAAAAAAAAAACAAGCAAGGAAAGGCTAAAGTCGGGCGGGTCCGACTATATGATACACTCCACTTTCTATCGAAATACAATTCAATTTAGTAAAAAAGTGAAAATGGGAAATTTTTTTGTATGTTTCCTAATCACAGGCTAATATGTCCAGGTCCAATTTGTCAAATCGAGAATAATATTTGTATCGGGGCTATATCCAAACATGGAATGAAGTGACTAACTTTCACAATAAGTTCTTCTAGTTGAAGTATAACGTGTTATGCTCAATTTTAAGAAATTCTCTGAAAATACGCGGTTTCTGGGGGAACGAAATTTGTATGAGAGCTATATGTAAATCTAAACCGATGTGACCCATTTTCACCATAGGTGTTCCTAGTTTTAATATATGATGTTTTGCCAATTTTGATGAAAATCTGTTAAAATATGTGGATTATGGAGCGGAAAAATTCAAATTGGGAGCGAAATTTGTATGGGAGCTATATATAAATCTGAACCGATCTAACACATTTTTACCACAGGTGTTTTCAGTTGAAATATAAGGTGTTTTGCGAATTTTGATGAAAATCTGTTAAAATATGTGGATTCTAGAGCGGAAAAATTCAAATTGGGAGCGAAATTTGTATGGGAGCTATATATAAATCTGAACCGATCTAACAAATTTTTACCGCAGGTGTTTCTAGTGGAACTATAAGATGTTTTGCCAATTTTGAAGGAAATCTGTTGAAATATGTGGTATTTTTATTTATTATGAATTACAATACAATGTAAATTTATATTCTAATTTTGGGTTTAGGGATTGAGCCGGGGTGACTATGACCATTGTAGCTAGTTATTCCAGACTGACCAGAGCCTCTGGTGGGAATCGAACCCACAACCCCCACGCTGATAGCCGAACACGCTACCAACGTGACTACCGGGGCGCTCAGAATATGTGGTATCTAGAGTGAAAAGGGTCAAATCGGGAGTGAAATTCGTATGGGGCCTATATCTAAATCTAAACCGATTTTCTACAAATTAAATAGCGTTCGTCCTTGTCCAGAAAAACTTCGTTGTGCAAAGTTTTGTTTGGATCTGGCTACAATTGCGACCTGAATCGTGATTACAACAACAGATGGACAGACGGACATTGTTAAATCGACTAAGAAAGTGATTCTAAGCCGATCGGTATAATTAACAATGGGTCTATCTCCCTTCCTTTTGGGAGTTACAAACAAATGCACAAAGACATAATATTCTCATGGAGTGTATACAAATATTTTATGCTGCGCGTCTACACAATCACAGGAATTTACACGCTAAATTTTATGATTCTAGCTGCAGCCATTTGGTCGGTACCATTTTTTCCATTTTTTGCCCATTATGGGCCTAAAAGTGCGAGTATCGAAATATCACAATATATTTCGAGTCTACGCAATCAGAGAGAAAAATATAAAGATTTTCTTTCTTTTAGCTGCAGCGGTTTGATTGGTACCAATTGTATCCCCTTTCTGGATTTGGCACTTCTATACAGTCATAGGAATATACATGCCGAATTTCATTATTCTAGATGAAGCCATTTGGTCGGTACCAATTTCGAAAAATCACTTAATTTAACGTCTACAAGCGAGGGATGTACACACCGAATTTCAGTTTAGTAGCTTTTGTCGTTTCACTGGTACCATTTTATCCCTTTTTCTCCATTTCAACCTCTAAACGTATGGATCACTTTATGGTGCGCGTTCACGCTATAAAATGATTAAACTTACCAAATATCAATTAAATAGAAAGCAGAAATCATTATTCCAACTGGAGCCGTTTGGTTGGTACAATTTTTATCCCTATGTTCCTACTTTACCTCTAAAAAGTACGAATTTGGAAAACTGTTTAGTTTGCAGATAGGGGAATGTATACAACGAATTTCATTATTCTAGCTGCAGCCGTTTGGTGGATACCATTTTTATCCCTCTATTCCGATTACGAATAGAGGGATAAAAATTACGAATTTGGAAAAACATTTTATTTTACGTTTTTATCCAATCTACCAAATGTACATACGGTTTTCGTGTTTCTAGCTGTTTTGATTTCATAGATACCATTTTTATCCCTTTTTGTACCATTTGGTCCCATTTTTATTTTATTATATTTGTACAAATTTCATATAAATAACTTTCCTGGCATCGACGCCATAGTGAAATTCAATTCATAAATTCAGTTAAAAAAAAATATGTTACAAAATTCACATTTTATACAAAAGAAAGAAGCGCTTCAAATGAATTATATAGAAATTTCTTAAATGCAGTTTTAAAAGTAGAAATTCTGTTAGCAGATTTCAAAGCTGATAGTAGGTCATTATATGTAATAGCACCCACATAATCAATACGTTGTTTTATCCTTTCAAGTCTACACCGTGGAACTCTTAAATTATTTCGATTTCTAGTGTTAAAGATTGTTTGGTTCTGAAAAAATGATATGGTGTGATAGCCAATCTTATTAATGCACTTAAACACGAACATTACAACTTGGCACTCATACAATCCATATATTGGCAGTATAGTCTTTCCCACATCCCTATCCCTAAATTATATATCATCTTGAGAGGTTTGTTTTGCATGTATTGGAGGGATCTCAAAGAGCAACTGTTCTTATTGTTGGCGTAGGCAATAACTAAGTATTTCAAATGCGATTGTACTAACGATTGAAATATCATGAGCTTCGATTTTTCATTTAACTTGTATTTCAATTTGGATAATACACCGATATTTTTCTTGATATCAGCAATTAGTATATCCCAGTTCAAATTGTTTTGCAGTATCTCTTCCAACTATTTCACAGAGTGATCCTCACTAATTGATTTACCACCGACGTACACCGATAAATTATCATTATTATTTGGATTAAGCAATAAGCGATTCAACCTTGCGAATTCGAAAATCAATGAAGCATCTCTTGCCATGTGAGTTCATAAAGCCAGATCGTGCTTGTATGGGTAAAACAAACACACGTCGTCTGCAAACATAAATAGTTTACCCGACAAATCTAGGTTCTTCATGTCATTCACAAAAATCGAAAATAATAACGGGCCTAAGCCACTACCCTATGGGACTCCATATTCTACTGCGCCAATATTACTTCGTTAGGGTGAAAATATTATTTTCTATTCAATAAAAATTTTACACTTTTTCTGATCATTTCCCATTTTTTCTAAATTGTCAAAATAATAGTTTTCTCTGCATACTTTAATCGCAGTTTTTATGACTTTACTTACTCGCTTCAACACATCATTTACAATCTTTTACTCTTCGTCTTTTCTTCAATAATTTATCCTTCCATAAAATCAGTGTCTGAAGATTTTGGTTAATCCATGGAGCAATTTCGAAGCGTAAATGTTTTTTATCTTTTGTAACAATAGTTGAACTGTTCATTGTCATTTCCATACAATTCACCAAAGTATCGGTTAGATCCGAAGCATTTAACAAAGCACAATCAATCGGTAAATTATTTCTCAAAATATTCCTGGCCTTTAAATACTCACAATAGCTCTTAGAAATTTCTACAAATACGAATCGCTTTATACTATATACATATACATACCAAATAACAAATAAATATAAACAGACATATTTAAAAAACTTGCTTAAATACTCGAAATATTAGGAGTATATTCTGTTTTTGTTAGGGAAACAAATTTCCCTCCGGACTGATTTCGCCCATTTTTAATCACAACCGATCTACAACTATTAGACGTATTCTGGAATAATCTGGACGTTCTAGCTATTTCAAGGTGTTACAACGGGAATGATATTACATCCTCCACCACCTTTCTATGGTGGAGGATATAATATCATTCACTTCAACGTAAAGTCGATATCCTCTTAACTTCCCGTAACCCTGGTGGACGGTATATAAGATTCGGGTCGGCCGAACTTTTCGCCTTTTTATTGAATCGATTTTCATTGACATTTTTAAATGACATTTGTCTTACTTTACACATTCTGATTTTTATATTTTGCTCGTATTATTATTTGCCTGATTTACACAACTAACCTTGTTTAACAACTAAAGTTTGCATTAAATCTATGCTGATGCTGAGTAGTTATAGTATCATCGTGGTACTTGCCTTGTAGTCACTCAATTAGTTTTGTTTGCCAGAGTGGCAATCCAAGATAATATTATCTTCGTGACACCATTTGACATCATACTTTCTTCACAAATGTACGAGTATGTGTTCGGATTTCACCTACAAACCAAAATTCAAGGTCAGGTCGAGTAAAAATGGCGTCGCTATATATATATATGTGTGTGTGTGGGGGAAACTTTTGAAGATATTGCATTGAGTAGTGTACTCAAAAGTGTCTTACATGTTGTCATTAAATTAAATTAGATGCATTTCGGCCAACATAAAATAAAAACATTTCTTTTTCAACAATTTCTTTGTGGAAATGTTTTTAAACGAAAAACATTCCGCACAAAGAGATATAATAAACGAATAAAAATAAAGTTCTTGTTTTTTTTGGGGCAACTTTAAATTAAGCGAATGTCGGTTTTACGCTTATTTGAAATGAAAAAAAAAACGAAACGAAAAAATCCCGACATTGTCTACTTTTTGCTACAACGACGACTTAGCATTGCGCCTGTGTCTCGCAAATAAAGCACAACTTTAATCTAGCTGTACATCTGTAACTGTCTCTATAAGTGTGTCTGTGGCAGTGTCAGTATATCCTTATGTTGGCACATTAGGCCGGATGCCGAGAAAATACGTTGTGTTTTTTATGATAATCTTATATTATAAGCGACGAAACGTTGCAAATACGTGTATTAAGATACAAGCTTTAGTCGGATAATTCGCTTATATCGAGCCTATAGCGATATTGGCACAAAAAAACTTCTTGGTACCTTTAAAATTTTATCAACTTAGCTAGTGGGTAAGAGTGTTTAGATTATTATTTCTTTTAATGTTATGAGAACGAATTTAAACAAAACAACAAAAGTTTTTGACCAGATCGCAACTTATATATCCACCCCTGTGGTATATATAAAACAGTATATTCGGTATATTTTGTATACCGTCCATATCCAGGATATGGGTATACTAACTTTGTCATTCCGTTTATAACACCTTAAAATATCGACCTGAGACCGTATAATGTATATATATTCTTTATCGTCATAAAATGCTAGCCATGTTCCTTCCGTCCTTCTGTTGAGAGCACGCTAGCATCTAAACGAAAAGAGCTATGACGTCCAAATTTTCCATAACGGTCCAGAGGGAAAATTTAGGGTACTCGCATGCGAAAATTGTAGGTAAGCGTATTCCTCCTATAACAAAAACGAGCACCATAAAGTTAATTTTATTCGTAGGGGGTGAAATGGTACAAACAGGGATAAAAATGGTACATATCAAACGAAAACAGCTAGAAACACAACATTCTATGTGTACATTCCTCTAATTGCTTAAATACATAATATTAAAGCGTTTTGTCTCATATTCGTAACTTTATTACTTTTACGGCAAAAATTGGTCGAATCATGAAGTTAGGTTAGATAATGGATTTTCAAAATGTATACTTTTGGAATTAAAATAGGACGGAAACCAACTATAACACTCACTATCTACCAATATTTATGGTATTTAAGCTTTTTTTGAAGATTTCTTTCTAATATTTACTTTTTGAATGACTTGAAGTATTGTAATTTTTTGTTGAATGCGATATTTGTTAAACAAATTGTGATCATTCATTATTATAATTTTGAAATAAAATTAATTAAATAATTTAAAGACCTACACTGAAAGAATTATCTTCATAATATTTATGATTTTGTCTTCACCTCGGTGACAATTTTCATGTATGTATATATAAAAATATATAATGGATTTTCTTAAAACTATAATGTATTGATTTAATTACAGTTAACAAATTTCAGCATCTTTATCTTAAATCGTTAAAACATATACAAATATTTCAAGAGGTTTAGTATCCATATTTGCTCCCGACACTAACGTATAAATAGTATGTACAAGTCTACAAATATTCGTTTTTAATTGCTTGATAGCCCTTGACTATATACATACATAAAAGTAATTCTTCAGAAAAACAAATTTCGAAATTCCATTATCTTTCTGGTTCACAACGGAATGTATTCTGAAGGAATTCTAGCTGCAACCGTTCGCTTGTTACCAGCATCATCTCTTTTATTCCACGTTATCCCTAAAAGTATGAATTTGGAGAAAGACTTTAAACATTATCCTTTCGCAACGATTTCCATAAAAGTACAAATTTCCAAAAAAAAATCATTTTCGTTGCGCATTCACACGATCAGATGTGAGTATCTATCTGCAGCCATTTGGTCGGCACCAAATATACCCCTTTTTTCCCAAAAAGTACAGTTTTCGAAAGATCGAAAGATTATATTTCGAATCAACACAACCTGAGCGAATTATTCTAGCTGCATCTGTTTAATTGGTACCAATTTTATCCCTTTTCTCACCATTTCCCCATAAAAGTATTTTTACACTCCACGTGAGTATTATGTCTTTGTGCATTTGTTTGTAAACACCCAAAAGGAAGGGAGATAGACCCATTGTTAATTATACCGATCGACTTAGAATCACTTTTTGAATCGATGTCTGTCCGTTTGTCTGTTCATCAATTCTTGTAATCACGATACAGGTCGCAATTGTAGCCAGAACCAAATGAAATTTTGCACAACGAAGTTCTTCGGGACAAGTAATATTCCAATATTATTCCAAAATTGGACTTTCCGAATGGACCACCTAAGACGCAGCCGCGGTCAACATTTAAATGAAATTATCTTCAAAAAGTAAATGTCATGGACCAATCTAACGTTTCAAATAAAGAACCGATGAGATTTTGCAAATTTTATGCGTTTTTTTTTTTAAAAAAAGTTATCAAGCTCTTAAAAAATCACCCTTTACATCGCTTTGATTACTAAACCCAGGTATTTCATGAGAGCAATTTAATGTAGTTCATATAAATTATACAGTTACTATCAATTCATCTTTAGTCAAATTTAATGAATATGGTAAATAATAAAGTAATTGATCCAATTTTCCAGCAGATATTCCGAGTAAAGTACATAAAACATGATATGGAAAAATTGATCAAGATCCAATGATAAATACAGATTATACAGCGGTAATAGGATGAATCGGGCGGACATTTGAAGGGGGCCTATAACAACACTTGAGGCCTGTGCCAAAACATGCGCCTATATATTTCTCATTCACGGTAAGTATTCCTAGTTGAAACATATAATGATCTGCAAGATTTGATGAAGATCCGATGTAAAATGTAGTTTCTAGAACTGTAATAGAGCAGAATGGGGCCCATTTGGGTTATACCAAAGTATGGACATATGGGCATCTCCCAAACAAGCAAGGAAAGGCTAAAGACGAATTCAATTCGGTAAAAAAGTGAAATCGGGAAGGATTTTTGCATCCTGTAAATGTATGTGTTTGACAAAAAATGTTAAATCGGAAAGGATATTTGTAAAGGGTGATTTTTTAAGAGCTTGATAACTTTTTAAAAAAAAAAAACGCATAAAATTTGCAAAATCTCATCGGTTCTTTATTTGAAACATTAGATTGGTCCATGACATTTACTTTTTGAAGATAATTTCATTTAAATGTTGACCGCGGCTGCGTCTTAGGTGGTCCATCCGCTTAGTCCAATTTTGGCATTTCCACGTTTTTGAGTAACAGAGACCCAATTGGTGCGAACGGCGACGAATCGAAAATTGGTGGTCATCATTAACACTGGCCGATACAGCTGCGATATTTTCTTCAGTTCGCACTCTACGTAAGCGTGTTGGTGGTTTAATGTCCAACAATGTAAATTTGGTGCGAAATTTAGTCACAATAGCCCGAATAGCCGCTTCAGTGGGTCGATTAAACTGACCATAAAATGGAAGCGCGCAATGAACTTTCTTAACAGAGCACGCATTTTGATAATAAAATTCAATAATTTGCAATAATCTGAAATCCCACGTGATCTGTCAAATACTAATGCATGAAAATCCTAACCTCAAAAAAATCACTCTTTATATGTGCTTTATAGGGCGGAAAAAGTCAAATAGGGAGCGACATTTGTATGGGGGCTATATCTAAATCTGAACCGATTTCCTCCAAATTCAATACCGATGGTCATTGACCAGAAAAAATAACTTCTGCCAAGTTTCATGACAATCGGACAACAATTGCGACCTATAGAGTGCGAACAAGCTTAGATGGACAGCAGACGGACAGACGGACGGACGGACAGACAGACATCGTTAAATCGACTCAGCTGGTGATTCTAAGCCGATTGGTATACTTAAAGGTGGGTCTAGCTCGATAATTTCTTGGTGTTACAAACATTTGGCGCGAAACTAACTTATAATACCCCAGCCCACGGAGTAGTGTAGGGTATAAAAAGATTTTCCCGAGCCACGATTCGAACCCGAGACCTTCTGGGTGAAACGCGGACACCTTACCTTTGTGACCCCATACAAAAAAGTCGTTCCCATTCAGTTGTGAAAATGCTATTCATAAAATGTTACGGAATATTAACATATTATAAACTTTTTTGGAAGTTGTTTAAAAGAACTTCCTTAAAAGCGGAAAAATTGCACATTTGGATTTTGAGATGCGATTAAAATGTTCTTCCTCCGGAAGTACTTCCAATTTTTTTGCTGGGATGTTATACTTGAACTGGAAGAACGTATTGTGAAAGTTAGTCACTTCAATCCATGTTTGGATATAGCCCCGATACAAATATTATTTTCCATTTGACAAATTTGACCACATCATATTAGCCTGTGATTAGGAAACATACAAAAATTGTTCCCCTTTTCACTTTTTTACAGAATTGAATTGTATTCGGATGGAAAGTGGAGTGTATCATATAGTCGGTCCCGCCCGACTTTAGCCTTTCCTTACTTGTTTTTTTTTGTGAAAATTTTCTTGATTTCTCACCTCTATACAGTCATAGAAATTTACGTAACGAATTTCTTTATTCTAGATTCAGCCATACACAAATATGAATCGCTTTATCTATATATATCAAAGGGTTGCCTTACTGACTGACTGACTTATCATTGACCAGCCCACAGACCAAACGGCTGAAGCCAGGGTCATGAAATTTTTATGATAGTTCAGAAATATGACGTAGACGTCGACTATGAAAGGGTTTTACGAAATTCGTACTTTTAGGGGGTAAAATGGGACAAAAAGGGATAAACATCGAACCTTCGTCCTGACTAAACGGCAGTAGCTAGAAACATGAAATTCGGTGTGTTCCTTGCACTGACCATGCAGACGAGCTACAAATAGGGATTTTTCGAAATTTGTACTTTTAAGGGAGGAAAGAGACAGAAAGGGATAAAAATGGTACCAATTTAAGAATTGCAGCTAGAATCGTGAAAATCGGTATTTACATTTCTCTGAGAACGTAGACTTGCAATATAAATTGATTTTTCGAAATTTTTTACTTATAAGGGGTGAGCGGGACAAAAAGGGATAAAAATGGTACCAACTAAAGTATTGTAGCTAGAATCGTGAAATTTAAAATTTGTACTTTTAAGGGTTGCGAGGGACAAAAAGGGGTGAAAATGGTAGTAATTTAAGTATTGCAGTTAGGGTTTGCATCCCGGGATTTCCCGCCGAAAAATTCCCGGGAATTCGAACATTTTTCATTTCCCGTATCCCGGGAAATTCGTACGGGAATCCCGCGGGAATTCAGTAGAAAATTTTACATATTTTTTTCATCATTTCCACAAATTAAAATTAAAATGTTGTATAAAAATGTAGATCACTGACAAGCTTTTAATCAGGTATGTCAAATATTGCAGTTGGATGACCAAATAATTTTAAGCTGCGTTCGGATGTAACTCAAAATCCACTTTTTCGGATTTTTCCTGTCAAGCTCCATATATATAAAATAAAAATAAAACCCGTGAAAAATAGATTTTGGGCGTGCATCCGAAAGCCAAAAATAAAGAATTTAAAGTTTTCGAAGCGACAGGACAAAGCACAACATTTCATTTAATGCTCTACTCACTATTAATGTGAACGATCGTTCTCCGCCGCGTCCTTATTTTCCAATAAAATAACAAATATCTGATCTTTAATTAATTTTGAAACTTGAAAAGATAATATGAATTCTGTAACAGGTTCGTTGTGAAACATATAAAGGGTGATTTTTTAAGAGCTTGATAACTTTTTTTTTAAAAAAAACGCATAAAATTTGCAAAATCTCATCGGTTCTTTATTTGAAACGTTAGATTGGTCCATGACATTTACTTTTTGAAGATAATTTCATTTAAATGTTGACCGCGGCTGCGTCTTAGGTGGTCCATTCGGAAAGTCCAATTTTGGGCAACTTTTTCGAGCATTTCGGCCGGAATAGCCCGAATTTCTTCGGAAATGTTGTCTTCCAAAGCTGGAATAGTTGCTGGCTTATTTCTGTAGACTTTAGACTTGACGTAGCCCCACAAAAAATAGTCTAAAGGCGTCAAATCGCATGATCTTGGTGGCCAACTTACCGGTCCATTTCTTGAGATGAATTGTTCTCCGAAGTTTTCCCTCAAAATGGCCATAGAATCGCGAGCTGTGTGGCATGTAGCGCCATCTTGTTGAAACCACATGTCAACCAAGTTCAGTTCTTCCATTTTGGGCAAAAAAAAGTTGGATATCATCTCACGGTAGCGCTCACCATTCACAGTTACGTTACGATTCGCATCATCTTTGAAGAAGTACGGTCCAATGATGCCACCAGCCCATAAACCGCACCAAACTGTGACTTTTTCTGGATGCATTGGTAGCTCTTGCAATGTTTCTGGCTGATATTCACTCCAAAATCGACAATTCTGCCTATTTACGTACCCATTGAGCCAAAAATGAGCTTCGTCGCTGAACACAATTTCTTTCTTTCTGAACTTTCTTAACAGAGCACGCATTTTGATAATAAAATTCAATGATTTGCAAGCGTTGCTCGTTAGTAAGTCTATTCATGATGAAATGTCAAAGCATACTGAGCATCTTTCTCTTTGACACCATGTCTGAAATCCCACGTGATCTGTCAAATACTAATGCATGAAAATCCTAACCTCAAAAAAATCACTCTTTATATTTATTTTACTTTAATAAAATGTAAATGTTTCATTGGAAAAATAAGCTTAACTCATGGCAAACAGTATGTTGACGATTTCCCGGGATCCCGGGAAATTGAAAAAATAATTCCCGTTTCCCGGGAAATAAAAAGTACGGGAAAATGCAAACCCTAATTGCAGTATAGTCGCGAAATTTGGTGTGTAAATTCCTCTCACCACATAGAAGCGGAATATAAATGCATTTTGTACTTTTAAGTGTTGCGAGGGACAAAAAGGAATAAAAATGGTAAAAATAGAGTATTGCGGCTAGAATCTTGAAGTTTGGTATGTAAATTCCTCCGACCATGTATAAGCGTATTAAAATTGGATTTGTACGTTTAAGGGTTACGAGGGACAAAAAGGAATAATAATGGAACTAATTTAAGTATTGCAGCTATAGTCGTGAAATTTGGCGAGTATTCCAAATGGATTTTTTCGAAATGTATACCTATAAGGTGTGAGCGGGACAAAAAGGGATAAAAATAGTACCAACTAAAATATTGCTGCTATAGTCGTGAAATTTGGTGCGTAAATTCCTCTGACAACGTAGACTTGCAGCATAAATGGATTTTTCGAAATTTCTACTTTTAAGGGGAGAGCGGGACAAAAAGGGATAAAAATGGTACCAAATTTAGGATTACAGCTAGAATCATGAAATTTAGTATGTAAATTCCTCTGACCATGTAGAAGCGACATCAAAATTTATTATTTTTCGAATAAAACGCTCTGCGGGTGTAATTTTTTGTTAAAAACTGGGTAGAAAATGATAAAAAATATATACACGAAGGGAGTTCAGCTAAAACAGTGCACATCGACAAGCACATTCCCTTGACTGTATATGAGTGCTATGTTTCTAATTTTGTATTTTAGAAAAGAAAATCAAATAAATACTATCCTAAAACGGAAACGGATAAAACTAATAACAAATACCTGGCTTTTTCGCGTGCGAAGCAGCGGGTACTGCTAGTGATGCATATTTATACTATAAGGGGAAATGTGCATGCCAAATGTCAAAAGAATATAAGCAGACATACTCGAAAAACATGTTTAAATACTCGAAATATTATGGATATTTTCTGTCCTTTTTAAGGAACATTTTTTCCTTCTGGAGAATTTGGACGTCTTGGCTTCTTTCGTTTAGATGCTAGCATGCTTTCAACAGACAGATGGACACACAGACGGACGCACTGACATGGCAAGATCGTTTTAGAATTTCATGACTATCTAGAATATATATACTTTTTTGGGTATCAAGTCGATATTTCATGGTGCTACAAACAGAATGACAGACTTAGTATTTATCCATAGATGTTCTTCAAATTTCGTTAAGATTTCTTTGATATTTTTATAGTTTTTTTTCGGGACAAAAATATTTTTTGGCGACTATTCCTTAACCACTGTTTCTATGCAATGCAATGGAACTGTTAGTTACAGTGATCCGGTCTAATATACATATATCAAAATCGTACTTGTGTTTGTATCTGCCTCAGTATTCACTGTTTCACATTTCAAAATTTTGTTTGAGATACATGCACACCTTATAATTCGCCATCGCGAAATAAACGTGACAACAGCGTGAAGTTCGGCAAAAGAAATTCCTCCCTCCTTGGTGTTGGCGTTGTTGTTTCACATTCATATTTTGTGTATTTGTGTATGAATGTATGTGAGTTTTCGGATATTTATTCAGTGTTATTTTCACGCTCATAATTTGAAGCATGAAACACTCAAACCGTTAAAAACTGTATGAGGGAAAGATGGGTGTGCTTATTTCGGATGATGGAATTTGAACAGACAATTTAAATATTCATTTAAAATATAAAATATTCTCTACACATTAAACTATATATTTAAATTTGTAGCCTTCTACCGAAAGTGCTGACAGAATACTTAAGATTCAAAAGGTTCTTAAGATCCCATATTCACATCGCAAGTTATTTATCTTTCTTTCTATAAATTTCTGTCACTCTAAAACAACCCGGCATCTGCAATTGAGTCTGCATGACATTCATACACTCCGTGCTCGCACTAACTATCACACATTCGCACATCCATTCATATCTACTTTTTTTGTGTATATGTATGTGTGTATTCTATAGTCCCTTTGGCAAAAATGACAACCCTACAAAAGAAGAAGAAACAAAAACAAAAAAAATCCACCATGTTTTCTGTGTATTAGAATCTTTTTTCATCCGTCCCACCCACCAAACAAGTTTGCTACATACATACATACTTGTATACTACGCAAGGAATATGGAATACGGATGCTTATGAAGTGAAAAAAGTGAGGAAGAACTGAAACACATCTGAAAAAAAATCATACAACATTTAATGCCTGAAGAATTTTAACGCTTAAATTATAACTACACTACGAAATTTCCATGTGCTACTGGCACCGGCAACATCGCCAGCATTACTGGGTAGCAGTGCCAGCAGTACGAGTGGCACCAGTATCAACGCCACCACCACCATCATCACTATCACCATCTCGCGAATTGCTGCTGCTGCGAGGCATTACAACATAGGACACTGCTTTTTTCCCTCGTTTTGTGTTTGTTTGTATTTGTGCGTGCAAGCGTGGAAAGCTTAACAAAATTTAAGTTTTCCCAGACATGTATAATCCCAAAAGGGGTTTCAAATAATAACTACAGATAAAGGGGGGAATTCAAAAAGATATATAATAGAGCAAATAAAAGTTACCCTATTTAAAGTTTGAACTGGGCTCAAGACCATGTTGCATATATATTTTCAATGCAAATTTATTTACAAATGGCACTACCACTACCGTGAATAGGATGACCTTCTCCAGGTGACTTCACAGCGACTTTTCAACCAAATACCCGGACCCTTTAAGTAAATAATCACCAAACGAATAAGAACAACAACTCATTTCTCAACTTGTCTAAAGGCTCCATAGGTATACTTAACTTAGCGAATAACCGACCGGACGTGATCGGACTTATATTTATACACGGTCAGAGGAATGTAATGATTCTAGCTGCAGCCATTTGTTCGGTACCAATTTTATTCTCATTTTGATTTTTATTTTCTCATTTTGACCCTAAAAGTACGAATATCGATAGATCGCATTATTTTTCAAGCCTAAGCCGCTAGAGCGAAGTCTACACCGATTTTCGTTATTCTAGCTTCAGCCATATTTTATTTATTTTATAAATAAAATAAATACAATAAATAAAATAAATAAAATAAATAAAATAAATAAAATAAATAAAATAAATAAAATAAATAAATAAAATAAATAAAATAAATAAAATAAATAAAATAAATAAAATAAATAAAATAAATAAAATAAATAAAATAAATAAAATAAATAAAATAAATAAAATAAATAAAATAAATAAAATAAATAAAATAAATAAAATAAATAAAATAAATAAAATAAATAAAATAAATAAAATAAATAAAATAAATAAAATAAATAAAATAAATAAAATAAATAAAATAAATAAAATAAATAAAATAAATAAAATAAATAAAATAAATAAAATAAATAAAATAAATAAAATAAATAAAATAAATAAAATAAATAAAATAAATAAAATAAATAAAATAAATAACTAAATAAATTAAATCAATAAATTAAATAAAATAAATAAAATAAATAGAATAAATAAAATAAATAAAATAAATAGAATAAATAAAATAAATAAAATAAATAAAATAAATAAAATAAATAAAATAAATAAAATAAATAAAATAAATAAAATAAATAAAATAAATAAAATAAATAAAATAAATAAAATAAATAAAATAAATAAAATAAATAAAATAAATAAAATAAATAAAATAAATAAAATAAATAAAATAAATAAAATAAATAAAATAAATAAAATAAATAAAATAAATAAAATAAATAAAATAAATAAAATAAATAAAATAAATAAAATAAATAAAATAAATAAAATAAATAAAATAAATAAAATAAATAAAATAAATAAAATAAATAAAATAAATAAAATAAATAAAATAAATAAAATAAATAAAATAAATAAAGTAAATAAAATAAATAAAATAAATAAAATAAATAAAATAAATAAAATAAATAAAATAAATAAAATAAATAAAATAAATAAAATAAATAAAATAAATAAAATAAATAAAATAAATAAAATAAATAAAATAAATAAAGTAAATAAAATAAATAAAATAAATAAAATAAATAAAATAAATAAAATAAATAAAATAAATAAAATAAATAAAATAAATAAAATAAATAAAATAAATAAAATAAATAAAATAAATAAAATAAATAAAATAAATAAAATAAATAAAATAAATAAAATAAATAAAATAAATAAAATAAATAAAATAAATAAAATAAATAAAATAAATAAAATAAATAAAATAAATAAAATAAATAAAATAAATAAAATAAATAAAATAAATAAAATAAATAAAATAAATAAAATAAATAAAATAAATAAAATAAATAAAATAAATAAAATAAATAAAATAAATAAAATAAATAAAATAAATAAAATAAATAAAATAAATAAAATAAATAAAATAAATAAAATAAATAAAATAAATAAAATAAATAAAATAAATAAAATAAATAAAATAAATAAAATAAATAAAATAAATAAAATAAATAAAATAAATAAAATAAATAAAATAAATAAAATAAATAAAATAAATAAAATAAATAAAGTAAATAAAATAAATAAAATAAATAAAATAAATAAAATAAATAAAATAAATAAAATAAATAAAATAAATAAAATAAATAAAATAAATAAAATAAATAAAATAAATAAAATAAATAAAATAAATAAAATAAATAAAATAAATAAAATAAATAAAATAAATAAAATAAATAAAATAAATAAAATAAATAAAATAAATAAAATAAATAAAATAAATAAAATAAATAAAATAAATAAAATAAATAAAATAAATAAAATAAATAAAATAAATAAAATAAATAAAATAAATAAAATAAATAAAATAAATAAAATAAATAAAATAAATAAAATAAATAAAATAAATAAAATAAATAAAATAAATAAAATAAATAAAATAAATAAAATAAATAAAATAAATAAAATAAATAAAATAAATAAAATAAATAAAATAAATAAAATAAATAAAATAAATAAAATAAATAAAATAAATAAAATAAATAAAATAAATAAAATAAATAAAATAAATAAAATAAATAAAATAAATAAAATAAATAAAATAAATAAAATAAATAAAATAAATAAAATAAATAAAATAAATAAAATAAATAAAATAAATAAAATAAATAAAATAAATAAAATAAATAAAATAAATAAAATAAATAAAATAAATAAAATAAATAAAATAAATAAAATAAATAAAATAAATAAAATAAATAAAATAAATAAAATAAATAAAATAAATAAAATAAATAAAATAAATAAAATAAATAAAATAAATAAAATAAATAAAATAAATAAAATAAATAAAATAAATAAAATAAATAAAATAAATAAAATAAATAAAATAAATAAAATAAATAAAATAAATAAAATAAATAAAATAAATAAAATAAATAAAATAAATAAAATAAATAAAATAAATAAAATAAATAAAATAAATAAAATAAATAAAATAAATAAAATAAATAAAATAAATAAAATAAATAAAATAAATAAAATAAATAAAATAAATAAAATAAATAAAATAAATAAAATAAATAAAATAAATAAAATAAATAAAATAAATAAAATAAATAAAATAAATAAAATAAATAAAATAAATAAAATAAATAAAATAAATAAAATAAATAAAATAAATAAAATAAATAAAATAAATAAAATAAATAAAATAAATAAAATAAATAAAATAAATAAAATAAATAAAATAAATAAAATAAATAAAATAAATAAAATAAATAAAATAAATAAAATAAATAAAATAAATAAAATAAATAAAATAAATAAAATAAATAAAATAAATAAAATAAATAAAATAAATAAAATAAATAAAATAAATAAAATAAATAAAATAAATAAAATAAATAAAATAAATAAAATAAATAAAAAAATAAAGTTTTGTGGATCAAGGACGAACGCTATTTAATTTGAGGCAAATCGGTTCAGATTTAGATATAGCCCCCATACAAATTTCGCTCCCCATTTGACTTTTTCCGCCCTAGAAAGCATATATTTTATCAGATTGTCTTCAAATTTGATAAAACGTCTTGTATATAGTCGGCCCCGCCCGACTTTGGACTTTCCTTACTTGTTGAAAGTGTCGTAATGTCCATGGACCTTATGCCACTTCTTGTGGTGTCGTAACGTCCATTGACATTATGATCCTGGTCGTTATGACAAGCCACCATTTCTACCTGAAAACTTCTTTTGACTATATCTACTTGAAAAATATTGATGTTTTCCCTCTGGACTGATTTCACCTTATATTACATTCCCTCAACCATGATTTTTTTGAATATTTATAGTACTAATTTGATAACTTCTTACGTATACGCGTATATTCGCAAAAACAATCTCACGAATGGAATACGTTTAACTGTGTATATGTAGGCCTAGGTCGTAGGTTGTTGGAGTTTTGTATCTGTAGTTATGGCGGCAAGAAGTTCGGTGTTATATGACACGTATCTTCGGGGACTAGTTAACCATGAATGACGAAATGCAATAGCTGTGAAGCAGTAACGTGTTCTTTAAGCGCTTGTTAAAGCATATGAAGATGGCTCAATTAAATGATGATAACATTTTCCCAACAAATGTATAGTGGGGATCTCTATGTATGTATGCAGACTTTGGTGGATTCATCTATTCGAAGGATCATCATGTAATTTGTGAATCTGCTTCAATGATAAATAAATGCGAAAACAAACATTCATTAACATATATGTATGTGTGTATGAATTTCATCCACATCAGTGTCATAAAGCATTTTGTTGCCGTGTTTAAATTTTATAATCTTTTTAATCCGGCGAATATGATTTACATCACACTGCGAATAGCTTGGAGGAGCAGATGCTTTTGTCTGGAGGTCTGACGATTTTCATTTTATTTTGAGTTTCTAAAGGCGAAAATTACTTTCAGCATTGTTTGAGGGCACGTATTTCTAACAGATTTTACACTGAAATGTGAAAAAATGTTTTATGGGTATTTCAATACTTGCAGTTCGATAGTGAGAGTATATAACTCGGCCCTAGTGAACTTTAGACTTACTTGTAAAATGTTTATTATGCAGAAATAACTATGACTACAGTGGTCCTAATCTTCCACGAAATGCGTAATTTTAAATTATATTTGGAATTGGAATTATTAATGTTTATAATGAATTTGCGTAACAAATCATTTATTTTGTATTGGAGACTAGCAAATACCCGTTACTTTGTACGCGGTGTAAGAATATCCCCTTCAGAGTAAATTGCTTGCTCAAAATTTATGAAAAAAATCGCTTTATTTTAAGCAACTACGTATTCCTTCAGAGGTATGTTCGATTCCGAATTGATTTTTGTCCTCCTTATACAAATTTAGAAAAAAAATCAATTATTTTGTGCCACCCATTTGTATTCAATAGTTTAGTTTCAGTAGGCAAATTTCTTATAAAAAAATATATAAAGCAGACAACAAATTGAAAAAAATTTCATGTACTCCGGATGCGATAATTTTTTCTGTGTAGATAACCTTGACATGAGCTCGAAAAACGCAATAAAATTTTTTTTTTTCGTTTGGTTTTTTTTTATTATTTTTTTTTTAAATTTTAAAATTTTTTTTTGGTTAATTTGTTTCGTCCGGCATAACTCGGGAACCACTAGCCCGATTTAATTGAATTAAATTTTAAAAAATTTAAAATTACAATTCCCTTAATCTGTTCATATATTGTTTTCCTATACAAGCAACAGTTTCCAAGTTAAAAATGAATATATAAAGGAAAAAACTTATTTTTTGCCTAAAGATTTATTTTTTTTTTTTTTTTAAACCATAAAAAATCCAAAATGAAAAAAAATGTCAAATCTTATTACTTTTACGTAAAGTCACATAACCTATGAGCAAAATGAGACAAAGATCATGAAAATCGATGCACGCGTTTCGCTTTTATTCGCAATTGAGTAAAGGTATGCATTTCAAAAATTTAAAAATTTTTTTTTGGTTAATTTGTTTCGCCCGGCATAACTCGGGAACCACTAGCCCGATTTAATTGAATTAAATTTTAAAAAAAATTAAAATTACAATTCCCTTAATCTGTTCATATATTGTTTTCCTATACAAGCAACAGTTTCCAAGTTAAAAATGAATATATAAAGGAAAAAACTTATTTTTTGCCTAAAGATTTAATTTTTTTTTTTAAAATCCATAAAAAATCCAAAATGAAAAAAAAAATGTCAAATCTTATTACTTTTACGTAAAGTCACATAACCTATGAGCAAAATGAGACAAAGATCATGAAAATCGATGCACGCGTTTCGCTTTTATTCGCAATTGAGTAAAGGTATGAATTTCAAAAATTTGCTCGACATATGCACAACTTTGTCTATGGTAAGGTTTTTTCTTTTTTTTTGATTCTCAGAATTAACAAAACGGAATAAACAAAGGGTTATTTAATTTTTATGATTGCGTAAGCAAAGTAATAAACGCTAATAAATGTGCGTGAACAATTAAAAGGAAAAAAGGAAAGGGGACTTTTTTAATTATTTGGGTTTTCCGTTAGCTACCTGTATGATTTTTTTACAGAAATGCAACCCACATTTAAGGGTGGTCATTATTCGGAAAATTTAAGACTCACACATGGTGAAACAGGTATGTAGCCACCGTAAAAAAATATACACCCATTTATAAGTACCTGTCAGTAAAATACTAAACAATACACAGTATAAATAGGTCTTCATTGATCGATTTTACTCATTCAACAAGTGTCGACGAACGCGATAGTTAAAATGAGCAAACGTTCGCGAGGATTTGAATGCAATACCAATCCAAGTAATTTTTGTTACATGTGCGCCATGCTCGTCACTCACATCGCCCAGGTTGTCCGGAAAGAAGTCCAAGTGCGAGTGTAGAAAATGTATCTTAAGCGACATATTTGCTCTAATTTTTTTATAATTTTGGAGTAGTTGTTCGACGATCTCTCTGTAATTTGAGCTTTTGTTGTTTCCAAGAAATCCGGAAACAATTTGCCGAAATGAGTTCCAAGCTGCAGCTTCATTTGGTGATAAAATGTGCTCAAACTGTTGGTCTTGCAACAACTTTTTAATTTGCGGACCGTCGAAAACGCCTTCCTTAATCTTTGCCGATGAAAGGTGAGGAAAAATGGTTTTTAAATAGGCGAACGCTTCGCCATCTTTGTTGATAGCTTTCACGAAGTTTTTTATGAGTCCGAGCTTTATGTGAAGAGGTGGGAGAAAAACATTTTCCTTTTTTATGAGTGGTGTATATTTCACGTTGTCGCTGCCGGGGATGAAGTTAACTCTTTCTGTCCAACTCCTCCTGGTGTAATGATGTTGACGATCGCGGCTGTCCCAAAGGCAGAGAAAACAACAGTACTTTGTGAATCCACCTTGTAATCCACAAAGGATACCGATAACCTTAAGGTCGGCACAAACTTTCCAATCGTGCCTCTCATAGTTAAGGCACTTTAGTAGATTGTCCATGACTTCGTATGTTTCCTTGGTGTCAACGGCATGAGCAATTGGAATCGAAGGTTTCTCGTTGCCGTTGTGCAGTAAAATTGCTTTAAGGCTCTGCTTGTTGCTGTCGATGAAAAGACGCCACTCTCCTGGATCGTAAGAGTACCCGAGTTCACCAAATAATCCGGGAATGTCCTTACAAAAACAGATGTTGTCTTTTTTTGTGTAGTACCTTGCGTATGGTTCATGACGCTTCCTGTAGATTGTTGTCACCACATCAGGAGCCAAGAAACCGAACTGTTGCATGCGCGATGCATGCAACTCTGCATCTTCCTTGGATAGTTTCAATTCTCTAACCCAATCGTTCAGTTCTGCTTGGGAACATAAGCGTTGACCTCCATGCAATGTATATGTTGACTCGCATTCTGATGTGGTTTCTACTGTCTCCGGATCTGATGTTGGATGTATCGCCTCATTATTAGATGCCCATCTTGAAACGGACGGTTGCGGGTCCACTGGTTCTTCGGAAAATGGCACTGGAAAATTCACTGTTGAAACAGCAGCGTAAGTCCATCGTATATTTTTTCCCACCCCTGTTTTTTTGCTAAGACAGAAGTAGCAATCTGTTACATGGCAAAGCGGAGCTCTCCAAAGCATTGGCATGATGATTCTCGGCTGTCGTCTGAAAGAATTTCAATAATAAGTTATATATGTTCTTGAATTTCGTAATCTACACTTACCTTGAGTCAGCTTGCTGTACGTAGCACCTTGGACATAGAGCACTTGGTGTCCACCGCTCATCTATGTTTGAGACCTTTAAATTGAAGCTCTCTTCAAATGAATCTCTCAATTTAGGTGAAAAACAACGCTTGTTTTTTTCAGAAACGTATTCTCCGCACATGTAACAAAAATTACTTGGATTGGTATTGCATTCAAATCCTCGCGAACGTTTGCTCATTTTAACTATCGCGTTCGTCGACACTTGTTGAATGAGTAAAATCGATCAATGAAGACCTATTTATACTGTGTATTGTTTAGTATTTTACTGACAGGTACTTATAAATGGGTGTATATTTTTTTACGGTGGCTACATACTTGTTTCACCATGTGTGAGTCTTAAATTTTCCGAATAATGACCACCCTTAAATGTGGGTTGCATTTCTGTAAAAAAATCATACAGGTAGCCAACGGAAAACCCAAATAATTAAAAAAGTCCCCTTTCCTTTTTTCCTTTTAATTGTTCACGCACATTTATTAGCGTTTATTACTTTGCTTACGCAATCATAAAAATTAAATAACCCTTTGTTTATTCCGTTTTGTTAATTCTGAGAATCAAAAAAAAAAAAGAAAAAACCTTACCATATGTCGAGCAAATTTTTGAAATTCATACCTTTACTCAATTGCGAATAAAAGCGAAACGCGTGCATCGATTTTCATGATCTTTGTCTCATTTTGCTCATAGGTTATGTGACTTTACGTAAAAGTAATAAGATTTGACATTTTTTTTCATTTTGGATTTTTTATGGATTAAAAAAAAAAAAAAAAATTAAATCTTTAGGCAAAAAATAAGTTTTTTCCTTTATATATTCATTTTTAACTTGGAAACTGTTGCTTGTATAGGAAAACAATATATGAACAGATTAAGGGAATTGTAATTTTAAATTTTTTAAAATTTAATTCAATTAAATCGGGCTAGTGGTTCCCGAGTTATGCCGGGCGAAACAAATTAACCAAAAAAAAAATTTAAAATTTTTGAAATTCATACCTTTACTCAATTGCGAATAAAAGCGAAACGCGTGCATCGATTTTCATGATCTTTGTCTCATTTTGCTCATAGGTTATGTGACTTTACGTAAAAGTAATAAGATTTGACATTTTTTTTCATTTTGGATTTTTTATGGATTTAAAAAAAAAAAAAATTAAATCTTTAGGCAAAAAATAAGTTTTTTCCTTTATATATTCATTAACATAACACATTAACCAAAAAAAAAATTTTAAAATTTAAAAAAAAAATAATAAAAAAAAAACCAAACGAAAAAAAAATTTTTATTGCGTTTGTCGAGCTCATGTCAAGGTTATCTACACAGAAAAAATTATCGCATCCCGAGTACATTTTGACTGTTGACTAGTGTTATTGGTCCGTTTCTTTCTCAAGCTGAGCACGCTAGCATCTAAACGAAAGGAGCTAGGACTTCCAAATTTACCATAAATGCGTCTTATAGTCGTAGATCGGTTGGGATTGAAACTGGGCCAAATCAGCCCAAAGGGAAAAATTTTTCCCTCACCAGGACTAAAAATACCCATAAAAATTCCTAATATTTTAGAGTATTTAGGAATGTTTTTTCATTATGTCTCCTTCTACTTACTTGATATTGGGTATGCGCATTCCCCTTATAACAAAAACGTGCACCTTAAAGTGATTTTATTCGAAGGGGTTGAAATGGGGCAAAAAAGGGATAAAAATGGTACATATTAAACGACAACAGCAAGAAACACGAAATTCGGTGTGTTCATTCCTCTAATAGAGTATATAAATAATATAAAAGTACTTTTTCCAAATTAGTACTTTTAAGGGGTAAAATGGGAATAGAGGGATAAAAATGGTACCAACCAAACGGCTGCCCTAGAATAATAAAATTCGGTGTATACATTCCTCTGATTGCATAGACACGTAAAATACACGGATTTTTCAAAATTCGTACTTTTTGGGGTTAGAATGAAAAAAGGGGATAAAAATAGTACCAATCAAATGACCGCAGCTAGAGTCATGAAATTTGGAGTATACATTCCTCTGACTGTATAGACACGGAAAATAAACAAATTTTTTGAAATTCGTACTTTTTGGGGTCAAAATGGAAAAAGGGGATAAAAATAGTACCAACCAAATGACCGCAGCTAGAGTCATGAAATTCGGAGTATACAATCCTTTGACTACGTAGACATGGAAAATAAAAGTTTTTTTTCAAATTCGTACTTTCAAGGGATACAATGGGTACAGAGGGATAAAAATGGCACCAACCAAACGGCTACACCTAGAATAATGAAATTTGGTGTATACATTCCTCTGATTGCGTAGACACGTAAACTAAACGGATTTTTCGATATTCATACTTCTTGGGGTTAAAATGAGAAAGGGGGTACAAATAGTACCAACCAATTGACCGCAGCTAGAGTCATGAAATTCTGAGTATACTATACATTTATGTGTTGTGAGTGTGTGTGTTTATTTTTTTGCATAAACTCGAAAATGTCCAATAAATGTTCTGTCCACATAATAAAATTTCAAATTTATTCACCGATTAATGCAAACATTCCTCTGGCTGCGTAGACACAGAAAATAAACGGATTTTTCGAAATTCGTACTTTCAAGGGATGCAATGGTACAGAGGGATAAAAATAGTACTAACTAAACGACTACAGCCAGAATGATGAAATTCTAATTGGGTAGAAACGTCAAATAAAGAGATTTTAGATAGTCGTACTCTTGAGGGGGTAAAAATGGTACCAACCAAATGGAATTCGGTGTATACATTCCTCTGACTGCTTAGACACGCAAAATAAAAAGTTTTTTCCAACTTCGTACTTTTTCTTTTACGGCAAAAATTGGTTGAATCATGAAGACATTGCACTATGTACGTCTGATAATGGATTTTCAAAATTTGTACTTTTGGAATTAAAATAGAATGGAAATACAACCAACTGTAGCACCCACTATCTACCAATATTTATGGTATTTTTGAAAATATTTATAGAAGAATATTTATTTTTTGAATTAACGATTTGGTAACCTTTTCTTATTATAATTAAAATATTATTTTTATTTATAAAATTATTTTTTTTTAATATTTGTATTTGTTTTCATTTGGCTATAAAAAAAAAATTATATTTTCCTGTAATATTACTGCACTTCTATGAAAATCGACATTCTCTGTGGAATGCAATCAATGGTGGAGGGTATGTAAAGTTCGGCCCGGCCGAACTTAACGCCGTTTTTACTTGTTTTTTTAGTTTTTTCGTTTGTATTTTTTTTGGTCTGTAATCAATATTTGATTTGAACTGGGATATTGTCCTGGCTCAAGACCATTTTGCATCTATATTTAATAGAATGCAAATTTATTTACAAATGGCATGGTGACATTTATTACTTGGCTGTAGACTACCACGATCATGATTTCCACCCTGTCTAAAGGTTTCGTTCAGGTGGCTTCGCAGCAACATGTAACACCCAAAAGGAAGTGATATAGACCCATTGTTAATTATACCGATCGACTTAGAATCACTTTTTGAATCGATTTAGCAATGTCCGTCTGCCTGTCTGTCTGTCGATACGATACAGGTCGCAATTGTAGCCAGAACCAAATGCAACTTTGTACAACGAAGTTTTTCGGGACAAGGACGAACGCTATTTAATTTTAAGAAAATCGGTTCAGATTTAGATATAGCCCCCATATGAATTTCACTCCCGATTTTACTCTTTTCACTCTAATACCACATATTACAATAGATTTTCTTCAAAATTGTCAAAACATTTTATATTTAAACTGGGAACACCTGTGGTGAAAATAGTTCACATCAGTTCAGATTTATATATAGCTCCCATACAAATTTCGCTCCCGATTTAACTTTTTCCGCTTCAGAAACCACATATTGTATCGGATTGTCTTCAGATTTGGCAAAACATCTAATATTTAAATTAGGAACACCTATGATGAAAATAGGTCAGATCGGTTCAAAATTGGTTTTTAGCTCCCATTCAAATTTCGCTCTAGATTTGACTTTTTCTGGTCTAGAAACCACATATTTTTATAGATCTTCTTCAAATCTTGTAAAATATCTAATATTTCAACTAGAAACACTCATGGTGAAAATGGGTCAGATCGGTTCAGATTTACATATAGCTCCCATACACATTTCGCTCCCGCATTGACTTTTTCCGCCCCAGAAACCACGTATTTTCACCGAATTTCTTCAAAATGAGCATAACACGTTTACTTGAACAGAAAGAACTTATTGTGAAAGTGGGTCACTTCATTCCATGATTGGATATAGCCCCGATACAAATATACTTTCCGATTTGACAAATTGGACCAGGTCATATTAGCCTATGATTCTTCCAGTTTTCAATTTTTTACCGAAATGAATTGTATTCGGATAGAAAGTGGAGTGTATCATATAGTCGGCCCGCCCGACTTTTCATACTGAAATTGCATGAAATAATCTTCAAACATTAAATTATATGGACCGTACTATCGATTCAAATAAAGATTTCATGCATTTTTCTGAATTTTATTTGTGTTTTTTTTAACTTTCCTTTAGCTTTAAAGAAATCACTCTTTATATAGATATGAACAATTAAGAAATTTGCTATAAATGTTTGAAATTTGATACAGTGTTTGTATGTTTGGCAATAAAGCCTAGTAAAGGGATTGAGAGTGGAGGGTATTAAATATTCTTTCCTTTCCTGTTATTTTTGAAAGGGGCGTTTTTCGTTTCGAGAAATAATTTGGAGGGCATTTATTTTTTCACATCCGAGGCGGGCATTTAATTTTGTTCACATCCGAGGTGACCAACTGCGAGGCTTTGTAACTCAAATTCTAGTAAGGAAATAATTTATAAATACTTCTCATGTAGCGCAAGTTTTTCTAAAATTATTAGGTTTCCGAAAATTGTGCGTAATTTTATGATACTACCATCCACCAGTCACATGATTTCTTCTGTCCTTGTGCCATGTGTAAAAGTATATGGCTGCTCATTTCAAGTGTATATTAATTTTATTCTTATGCTAGAATTCTGTTTTATCGAATTATCGAAGAGAAAAAAATCAATGGAGTGGCATGAGTTTAGTGTACGCTATCATCTTCGAAAATACCTAAGGTTATGTACTCGCTATACAATTAAGTTCCTCTCTCACTTTTCGGCTGTATCATTAAAATCTAATTAGAATGTAATGCAGACAGTCGCCCACATCGCACACGCAGATATATGTTGGCTTCATTATGGCAGCCCATCACACCCCACTACATTGTCCAGTCGAGTGCTTCAAGTTTAAAGTGTTTTTTACAGGTTTTCTTTTGGCTCGCAAAAATGTTTTATTTAAATGGGAACTTTATTTAATTTCAACACATTTGAAGTTTTTCTTTAACCTTCTCTGTCAGATTTTTTCCGGGCCTGAGAGGACAACATAGATATCCACACCAAGGTTTTCATAAAGATTTTTTCTCTGACCATTTTTTTTTCGTTTTATTCACCATCCTTTACAGCATTTTTTCTTCTCATTTTGTTTTGCTATTTAACATAATATGAAAGAGAAATATGTACAAGGAATCTTTACAAAGGATGCGAATGCTTAACAGGTGGACAGGATGGACAACCTTTGCGAGCATAAAGTGATTTTCCTTTGACTGGCTGGCATGGATGAAAGATTATTGAGATATTTTCTGCGATAATTTCTGCGTTAATTTCGAGAATAAAGTGATTTTGACTGGCTGGCATGGATGAAAGATTATTGAGATATTTGCTGCGTTAATTTCTGTTTTAATATTATTATCTAGATACTGAAGACTAGTCACGGTCGGTGTAGAACAACAATTGTTGGATGTACTCTGTAGAATGAGGGTATGAAGAATTAGGAAAAAATTAGAAGATTATTCAAGCGAATTTAGCTTTAGATCGAAAACGTTTATTATATTCGATTTGTATTAAATATTTTCATAATTTTTCTTTCATAGTTGAAAAAAAACATTTAAAATTATTTGGAGATACCCTATTCTCGGAAGAGCTTTCCCTTGGGACACCTCCCATCACAGATTGCCCAACACTGCCCACGCAACACTTTGCATTAAGCTTGTTTTACAAAACACTTCCTAAGGGTCGATGCTGTGATGCAAGCGCAGAATGAACAAAAAAAATCAAACGAAAATGAAACTTTAACGCTGGGAACGTAACAAGGAGACGAACAGAACTTATGAATTTTCAAGCCGGCACGTCCCGTGCTAAGTTTAAGTGGCTGCTTAAACTTTGCATGTCAAAGTCATAAAGATTACCAAAGTTGTTTATTGTCTCAAAAAAAAAAAAAACAGCAGCAACAACAACAACATCAGTACCGGCAACAAGGACACCTGCTTAACAGCAACAACAAGAAGAGCAACAACACCAGTGTATCACAGGTACCACTTTAATGAAAGATAATTTACCAAAGGCAAATGACAATGATGTCACATAGGGAACAAAAAGGACTCACAAAAAAAGGGGATAAGATACATTTCTTTACATGCCCTTCCGTCTTTTTTACAAGCTTTTTAATTACACTTATTATTAAAGGGTTGAGTTGAAGGACTGCGCCCTTGGTTCGAAAGAAAGAAAAAAAAAGAACAGCAACTTCTCCTCCTCCTGGTTAAAGAAATTCCTTGAGTTGAAGGATGGGAGTGGGACACAGAGAGCAAAAGGGATCTACCTGAAGTTAAGTTCGTAATGAAACCATAACACAATTCAAGACAATGGCCATGATGGCGCTGATGTTGGTGATATTGTGATGGTGATGCGGATACTGTGATATCGCACAATGGGTCGGGATGACATGTTTTTCGAAATTAAAATATTAATAACATTATTTTCTCTGAGGAAATCTTATGTCGAATGCCTGTGCGAACAAACGGGAAGATTTTGACGCCTACGAAGTCTGCATTGTGCGAATCATTGAAACGATTTCTAGTCAAAAATTGCAGAAGTTTATAAAATGTCTGACGACATTAATTTTGATTTTGTATATGACCATTTTGACGATTTATTTTAATTTTAAAATTTTAAATGAAATTTAAGAAAACGTCAAAATGGTATGATGAAAAATTGGAAATGCAGCATAGGAATATGTTTATTGTCAGATGCAATAGAATCTGTAATTGGTTTAAAATTCGTTTTACAGCGAAAATTTGTTTTATAAAGATTTTATAAATTTACTGTGAATTTGGTCTTTAATGTATGGTTAGTAGAATTTTAAAATTGCACGAAAAAAGGTTCGAAATAGATGTGGCTATGTCCACTCACCTCAAGGATCATGACATTTGTTTAAAACTATTTTGGCGGACGGAATTATCTAATGTATGGCGGTCTGAATTTGGATATTATGTTGGCCGAGTTATTAGAATATACAATTTTTAAAAATCTCTTATATCTGCAGAGAGAATCATTACTCAACATTTGTACTTACACAGATATTCTCACAAATTTAAATATAAAACAAAATAATTTTCAGTTATATTTATACCCTCCACCTCCAGGATGGATGTATACTATATTTGTCATTCCGTTTGAAACACATTGAAATACGACCTGAAACTCTAGGGAGATTTTTTAGCTATTATCTTTTTGGCAACACTGGTTTAAACAGCTGACGCACGTTTCGTGTTTTGTTTCACTGTCAAATATCTTCAGTTTGGTCTATAATTTAACCATGAATCGACTTACAAACGAACAACACTTGCAAATTATTGAATTTTATTATCAAAATGCGTGCTCTGTTAAGAAAGTTCATCGCGCGCTTCTTCCATTTTATGGTCAGTTTAATCGACCGACTGAAGCGGCTATTCGGGCTATTGTGACTAAATTTCGCACCAAATTTACATTGTTGGACATTAAACCACCAACACGCTTACGTAGAGTGCGAACTGAAAAAAATATCGCAGCTGTATCGGCCAGTGTTAATGATGACCATCAGGCCCGTGCGCAGGATTTTCCCCTGGGGGGGGGGGTTTTCATCTACACTCAAAAAAAATTTCCCTATAATGAGTTAAAATTAACTAAAATTTAGGAAACCAAGTACATTTTTACTAAATAAGTACAATTTTGCTGAAATTTTCCTAAATCTAAGTAAATTTTTCCTAAAAACAAGTAAAATTTTCCTAAAACTAAGTAAATTTTAGTAAAATTTTGCTGAAAAAAATCTCCTAAAACTAAGTGAATGGTTACTCAAATCAAGTAAATTTTTACTCAAACTGAGGACAATTTTGCTGATTTTTTCCTCAAAACGAGTAAATTTTTACTTAAACTGAGGAAAATTTTATTTTATACAAGAAAAAAGGTGAAATTAAAATAAGTTCTTTTTAACTAGAAAATTAAACAAATAGTTTTGCTTCAGAGTATGCAAAACTGATACAAAAAATGACAACATGAAATATTTCTCAAAAGTTTCATGATACCTCTGCCATAAAGAGTTGAGCTATTACTCCATGATTGTTACGAAGGCAAGATAGGCGCCTTCACAGTGGTTGCTTAGAATAATTAATAAAGTATTTAAGAAATAAGTCTCTGCAAACGAACGAGAATTGCTTCTTAGATTAATATTGAAGATTTTCTTAACAATTTCAAATGTTTCTTATAAGTTCATTAATACTTAAATGTATGAAGAACTCGGCATAAATTTCAGTAAACATTTTAACTTCATTTTAGGAAAAAAAAACACATTTTTAAGTTAAAGTAAATTTTAATTTTTTCCATACAAAAAGTTTCAGATTTTTTTTACTTTTCTCATTGTCGGCAAAATTGCATTTCAGTAATCCGTCTATCAGTACATTCAAAGGAATATGTCAGTAAAAGAAAGCAGAAAGTCTACTGAAAGAGCAGATTTTCTGCTGTTAAAAAAGACACAGCAGAGTTGTATCTGCTGAGATGGTAAACAGCCGTTCGCTGTTTTTAGCAATATATATGATACGCATTTTGTCTCAAGCTAATATAAAAGAAAATTCGAGCTAAACTCGCTTATGAACGCTTATCTTTTTATATTTTAATTAACAACAGCCAATTTTAGCAGACTGCAAACTCTTTAGCAGTGTGAATGGTGATGTATGATTGCAGAAAACTGTTGTTATGCAAAAAAAACTGCTGTAATAGCAGAAAGTGCCTGCTGGTAGACAGCAGACAATCGCTGCTATTATTAACAGACTTGTTCTCTAAGTGTAGAACTTTTTTTAAATAGTTGCTTGAAATTACATACATACATATCGAGGGCTTATATTCATAAGTGGCTATGAAAAAAAACATAACTTTTCAGGAGAGCGAAAAACTGATTTTCTCCTTAATTTGAAGAGAAATTATTAATCGCTCTTCTGCAGTTTAATCTAAAAAGGATTACTAATTGCTACGATTAAAAAGTTTTCGAAATTTCCTATTATTCGCGTTTCCATGGTTCATAGCCACTTTTGTATGTTTAAAATTGAGCACTATGAATGTTGAAATAAGAATAAGATTGTAAACTCCATAACTTGTTGCATGAAATCTTGACAATGTTGTATAGAAAACGCATTTTCTGTGATGTACACAGCGAATTTAAAGATTCCAGCTTCATCCGTCAGATTGGTCGCTTGTAACATATATGTAGCCAGTCGCGAAAATCGCTTCCTTATATTTTAACTTTCTTCATTCATAATTCTGAAACTTTTCATACACAAATATTCCCCATGAAGTCAGCAATCACATGCCAATGAAATATTTTGGTATTCTCAATATAATAAAAAGTTACGCCGGTTTTTCTAAATATACTTTTCACAATTTTTGACTTTACAGCCACAATTTTTCCTATTTTAGCCTGATAACTGGGGAATCAAAATGCTATTAACGCGAAATGATGGAATTCGATAGTACGATATGCCCTAAATCTAGAAAAATGTTTTAAACATAATCGTTCTATTATTTTTATGTTCATTGCCACTTATGCAGTCACAAACTAAAAAAAATCTTTTCCAAATTTATATGACCGATGACATCCAAATCTTTCAATTTCTCATTTTCGAGAAAATGGTTCATAGCCCTTTTTGAATATAAGCCCTCGATATATATTTTGAAGAAATATTACATAAAAAACGATCAAATTCCTCGGCGATAAGCCCTTCAGTCCCGCATTTTTTCTATGATAAATGCAGAAAATTGTATATGCTTTTTGACAAAGTATGGGTTTAAATAGGATGTCTAAAGAGTTTTGGGGTTTTTAATTTATACAGGACATGCGTAACATTAAATAAAAAATATTTGGAAATGTTTCTTCATTTTTATAATCTTAAATATGTATAAATTCAATTAACAAATACAGTTTTTTGTATTCGATGATATGCAAGAAGAAACAACTAGAAATTTTAATTCCAAAAAACCAAATAACTGGTATTTTAGAGTTTCGTTTTCCTACGTAGATCCAAGTTACTGAATTTGTTGTTTCTCTTTTGAATAATACTTGTTACATATGTACACAAAAATACTAACTCTGAAAAATATTTTTACATAAGTGATAAATATAACAAAAATTTTAGTAAGTTAAAACTCATTTCTTTATTTGTCTAAATGGATTTGTATTATAATTGCAAACTCCCAAAACATTGGAAGTAACAGAAATCGTTGTTGTTGCATCTGTGATGAAAATAGGACACATCGGTTCATATTTAGATACAGCTCCATAAAAATGTCCAATCGCAAATGTTACATCGCTCTAGCGCTCGACAAGCATCAAAAAAATGATTTGCTTTTATTAAGAATATTTTAGATTTCATTATGATATCATAGTGATTCTTATCTACACTTTTTTAAAATTACTAAACGATTTTGTTATTAAATTTCCAAACTTTTATTGCAGTAGAGAATTAAAAGTTCATAAGATATAGCTCTAGTCGAATGTCAAGAAGTGGTATCGGTTAATAAAAATGAAAATTTTCCGAAAAATTGGGTGTCCATTAGCGAAATTAGCACTACACAATCTTGAAATTGGCACAATTCGTTTAGTTTGTTTGTATTTTTCATAACCTTTGTCCGAAATTCAAGAAAGTGTCCACGATTTTTCTATGTAATTTTCGTGTTTTCATGATTTTACTGGAAAATTACCATTTCAGACGAGTTATTTTAAAAATCTTAAAAATTCTATATTTTATTGCTTCAGAAAGTCTAGAAGGTTTTAAAAAGTATATGTTCGAAACCTCTCTGGGGGGGTTTGAACCCCAAACCCCCCCCCCCTGCGTACGGCCCTGATGACCATCAATTATCTATTCGTCGCCGTTCGCAGCAATTGGGCCTCTGTTACTCAAAAACGTGGAAATGCCAAAATTGGACTAAGCGGATGGACCATTTGAGGCGCCTTCAAGGTCAACATTTGCATGAAATAATCTTCAAACATTAAATTATATGGACCGTACTATCGATTCAAATAAAGATTTCATGCACCTTGAAATTCGACCTGAGACTCTTTAAAGTATATATATTCTTGATCGTCATAAAATTCTAAGATTCATGTCCGTCCATCTGTTGAAAGCACGCTAGCATCTAAATGAAAGGAGCTTGGTGGTCAAATTTTTGCATAAATACGTCTTATAGTCGTAGATCGGTTGAGATTGAGACTGGAAAATTGTTTCCCTCACAACAATTGAAAAAACCCATAATAACCCCTAATATTTTAGAGTATTTAATCATATTTTTATACCCTCCACCTCCAGGATGGGGTATACTAACTATGTCATTCCGTTTGTAACACCTTGAAATATCGACCTGAGACCCTATAAAGTATATATATTCTTGATCGTCATAAAATCGGGGCGAAATCGGCCCAAAGGGAAAATTTTTCCCTCACAAGGACTAAAAATACCCGTAATAATCCCTAATATTTTAGCGTATTTAAGTATGTTTTATGAATATGTCTGTTTATATTTGCTTGATATTTGGTATGCGTATTCCCCCTATAGCAAAAACGTGCACCAGAATGGGGCAAAAAATGGATAAAATCGTATATATTAAACGACAACAGCTAGAAACATGAAATTCGATGTGTACATTCCTCTAATTGAGTAGATACGAAATATAAAAGTATTTTTCCAAATTCGTACTTTTAAGGGGTAAAATGGGAATAGAGGGATAAAAATGGTACCAACCAAACTACTGCACCTAAAATAATGAAATTCGGTGTATACATTCCTCTGCGTAGACATGTAAAGTAAAAAGATTTTTGGAAATTCGTACTTTTTGGGTTAAAAAAGAAAAAAGGGGATAAAAATAGTACCAACCAAATGGCCGCAGCTAGAGTCATGAAATTCGGAGTATACATTCCCCTGACTGTGTAGACATGAAAAATAAAAGATTTTTTCCAAGTTCGTACTTTCAAGGGATACAATGGGTACAGAGGGATAAAAATAGTACCAACTAAACGACTACAGCTAGAATGATGAAATTCGAATTGCGTAGAAACGTAAAGGGGGTAAAAATGGTACCAACCAAATGGGCGCAGCTGGAATCATGGAATACATTCCTCTGACTGCAGAGATTTAAATTGACTTGAAGTATTCTTTCAATATGTAAACGTATTGGTAGCCTTGCCTTATATGCGTGATTTGAAATAATTAAAATATTACATTTATTTATAAAATTATTTTTTCAATATTTGTATTTGTTTTGTTTTGGCTATATTAAAACAATTTAAATTTTCCTGTAATATTACTGCACTTCTACGAAAATCTACAGCCTCTGTGCAATGCAATCCATGGTGGAGGTATATAAAGTTTGGCCCGGCTGAACATTTTTACTTGTTTCAAATCAGGAGTGATATTAGTATGGGATGAATAACAAATCTGAACCATACTCATTTTCACCAGAGATGTTTCTAGTTCATATATAAGATGTTGTGCCAAATTTGAAGCGTCATGAATTCGGAGTACACATTCCTTAGACTACGTAGTCATGGAAAATAAAAGGTTTTTTCCAAATTCGTACTTTCAAGGGATATAATGGGTATAGAGGGATCAAAATGGAACCAACCAAGCGGTTTTACTAGAATAATGAAATTCGGTGCGTATATTCCTCTGATTTCGTTGACATGTAAAATAAACGGATTTTTCGATATTCGTACTTCTTGGGATTAAAATGAAAATGGGGACAAAAATAGTACCAACCAAATGACCGCAGCTAGAGTCATGGAATACTGAGTATACATTCCGCCGACTGAGTATACATTGAAAATAATCGGATTTTTCGATATTAGTACTTTGAAGGGATACAATGGTACAGAGGGATAAAAATAGTACCAACTAAACTAATTGGGTAGACACGTCAATTAAAGAGATTTTAGATAGTCGTACTCTTAAGAGGGTAAAAATTGTACCAACCAAATGGCAGCAGCTAAAATCATGGCATTCGGTGCATACATTCCTCTGACTGCATTGACACGCAAAATAAAAAGTCATTTTCAAATTCGTACTTTTTCTTTTACGACAAAAATTGGTTGGATCAGGTTTGAAGTTAGGATACTTTGCACTATGTACGTGAGATAATGAATTTTCAATATTTGTACTTTTGGAATTCAAATAGAATGGAAATACAACCAACTGTAGCACCCACTGTCTACCAATATTTATGGTATTCGAGCTTTTTGAAAATATAAATATAAAAAATATTTATTTTTTGAATTGACGTATTGGTTGCCTTGGCTTATAAGCGTGGTTTGAAATAATTAAAATATTATATTTATTTATAAAATTATTTTTTTTTTTAATATTTGTTTTGATTTGGCTATATAACAAAATTATATTTTTGCTGTAATATTACTGCACTTCTACGTAAATCGACATCTTCTGTGGAATGCAATCAATGGTGGAGGGTATATAAAGTTCGGCCCGGCCGAACTTAACTCCGTTTTTACTTGTTTACAGTTAAATTGGTCATGACTTGTGTTTCCGTCTAAAAACACAATATATTTAGCATAGTGTGGGGCAGGGTGACGTATACGTTTTTAGTGATTGTAAAGAGTGATTTTTTTGAGGTTAGGATTTTCATGCATTAGTATTTGACAGATCACGTGGGATTTCAGACATGGTGTCAAAGAGAAAGATGCTCAGTATGCTTTGACATTTCATCATGAATAGACTTACTAACGAGCAACGCTTGCAAATCATTGAATTTTATTACCAAAATCAGTGTTCGGTTCGAAATTTTTTATCGACAAATTTTGTTCAGCGATGAGGCTCATTTCTGGTTGAATGGCTACGTAAATAAACAAAATTGCCGCATTTGGAGTGAAGAGCAACCAGAAGCCGTTCAAGAACTGCCCATGCATCCCGAAAAATGCACTGTTTGGTGTGGTTTGTACGCTGGTGGAATCATTGGACCGTATTTTTTCAAAGATGCTGTTGGACGCAACGTTACGGTGAATGGCGATCGCTATCGTTCGATGCTAACAAACTTTTTGTTGCCAAAAATGGAAGAACTGAACTTGGTTGACATGTGGTTTTTTTAGCAAGATGGCGCTACATGCCACACAGCTCGCGATTCTATGGCCATTTTGAGGGAAAACTTCGGAGAACAATTCATCTCAAGAAATGGACCGGTAAGTTGGCCACCAAGATCATGCGATTTGACGCCTTTAGACTATTTTTTGTGGGGCTACGTCAAGTCTAAAATCTACAGAAATAAGCCAGCAACTATTCCAGCTTTGGAAGACAACATTTCCGAAGAAATTCGGGCTATTCCGGCCGAAATGCTCGAAAAAGTTGCCCAAAATTGGACTTTCCGAATGGACCACCTAAGACGCAGCCGCGGTCAACATTTAAATGAAATTATCTTCAAAAAGTAAATGTCATGGACCAATCTAACGTTTCAAATAAAGAACCGATGAGATTTTGCAAATTTTATGCGTTTTTTTTTTTTTAAAAGTTATCAAGCTCTTAAAAAATCACCCTTTATTACTTATAGGCAATGTTAACTCACTTAATGGGCTATTGTGTCAAACGAGTTTTGGTGAGAGAAAACGCATAATTTTTCTCCCACATTCAAAAAAGGCATCTAAAATCTTTACTTTTGTCACCCAATAAATAAAATTTATAAAAAAAATTAAATAAATCAATAACATTTAACACGCGGTTTTATTTTTTTAATTTTTACTTACTTTCTTTATCCTTTCCTTTGTTTGCCTAGAAGAATATAACCCTTATCGCACGAAAAGTATGGAGTGTGTGACAAATTTCAAAAAATGAAAGATTCGAACAGATTGTCAAAATTTGCATGCTAGTCTCTGTGCGAAATTACACTCGATCTGTCATGTTTGATAGATCGTGCGACTCCATCGGATAACGCTAAGCCTGCTTTACATGTGAGAAATGCAGATTTATTTTTTTGTGATATTTGTAACATCCTGACAGGATGAACACTCGCATCTGTCTTTTGAGTTAAAGATAAGTTGTTGATATTTGATACGATAAAAATGAAGTATCACTACATTATTCATTTTATATAAAGATTGAATTGTTTTAATTTTAATTAATTCTTTCTATCGTCTTCTAAAAAAGGGAATTCCACATTGAATTCCTATAAGACAGCTGCTAGCAAAAATTTATATACATATTTGACACAAGCAGAAGAAATTGTAAATTAGTTAGAAAAATCCTTCCTTGTAAACCTAACTATATTTTCAGGTATTTAATTGAATGTAATTCAAGCAAACATTTTTCAAGGATCATTCCTTTCGATTTCACAAACCTTTCAAAACCTACCAGATTTATTTCTTGACAGACAACTCCTACCCACTGTGCTCCGTTGCTCATGCTGGCGCCAGAGGCTGTTACTGTGGCCTGGCATAAAGGCTGATAGATACTGATGATGGTGGTGAAGGCGATGGCATTTTTTATTGTTACTGCCGTTATTGTTGACAATAACGAACATTCAGCCATAAATTAACATAAAATTCCACAACAGACACACGGGCACAACAATTGCTAAAAGGTAGCTGCGACTTTTACGTGCAAAACCAACAAAAGGATGCGACGGAATGACGAAAGCAAAAGTAACATTACTGCCAGCTTTAGAGGAAGCAAACGACAAATTGTATTGATTTGCCACTGACAGTTAACAAACATTTCGCTTGTTATCTTTTCTCGTCTTTCCTCCTCCCCCTACCCCTTCGTAATGTTTCTTTCCCCTTTTGGTCTTTTCCCATCGTCCGACTTTTTGGGTGAATTTGTAAAAGACATCAAAAGAAACAATTCAAGTTGTTTGAATTGGAACGAAATGAAAGTTTGCATCTACAGCTGCCAGCAACTGTTGTGTATGTCGACATTTCTCAAGCGTGAAATTTGTGAGACTGTCTGTTAGTTATATGGCATCGATTGATGGGAATGTAGGATGTTCTGTATGGCCAGATGATATTATCAGCTGCAATGCAAAGAATGCGAACAATACGAAAGAAGTTGAGTTGTGAAAAGATGAAAGATTAAATAAATATATTTTTAGATAAAAACAAGTTGCTCTTCAATGTACTTTCGTTGAAAGCGACAAACTTATAATAGTTTACTATGTGGAATTAATTATTAATAATAGTTAAATAATATAGCATTCAATCAAAATATTGTGGAGAGCCGGGGGGAATAATATTACTCAAGGTCTAGAATATCAATGCTGAACATTTGAAAAGAATCGGGTAAAGTTATTGCTTTGAGCTCAAATGTCAAATATTTGAATATTCCACTTTTATACAATCTGTAGTAGAAAACGTATATCTTTTTATCGAATTTTGATGCAACTTTGTAGGGTTGTGATTGTGTCTTTAGCAAGGAAATGGTGTAAATTTAAGACAAATCGTACATGGATTGAAAGTCAATATTGGCATGTTTAGTCAAAATTAGATGTTAGTTTAGAAGAGAGGAAAAAAATAAAACAGAGAGAAGAAACGAAAAATAAATTGTGTTAAGAGCAGATACAATTATATTATTATTTTTTTTTTCTGACCTACGTCTTGCAATATTTCTCATACTTTCAGTTAAAAATTTTCTGAAGAAGAGCTTTTCAGAGCTTTTCGAGGAGTTTTATTATTGTGTTGTAGTTTTTCTTTCAGTACTTGTTTTTGCTATCAAGCAGCAAGCTAATTAGGTCCAACGTTGACTTCTTATATTTAAATAAAATATTCCAGTTACACATTTTTCATTTTAACAAAAACATTATTAGACTCAGGATCATTTAGTGATTTTTTTCAAAATAGTTTTTTAGGGTTTACCAAACCACAGTTTCACTTTTCTCAATACATTTATTTTCCCCAAAATCACAAATTTGGTTGGATGAAATAAAAAATCATTTTGAAAAACAATATTAATTTCTGAACCTGTGACCATTCACAGTTTTTGATATTTTGTAGAGAATAAAATTAGGTAAAATAATTAAAACAAGTAAAGAAAGGCTAAAGTCGGGCAGGCCGACTATATAATTTCCTACACCACTCCTTGCGTATGTACCTCGCTTTGATTACTAAACCCAGTTATTTCATGGGATCAATTTTATGTAGTTCATATAAATTATACAGTTACTATAAATTCATCTTTAGTCATATTTATCGAATATGGTTAATAATATGGCAATTGATCCAATTATCAGACAGACAAATACAAATTATACGTTAGTAATAGGATGAATCGGACCGACATTTCAAAAGAGGGTTTATAACAACATTTTGGGCCTGGTCCAAAACATGGGCCTATATATTTCTCATTCACGGTAGGTATTCCTAGTTGAAAAATATCATGATCTGCAAAATTTGATGAAGATCCGATGTAAGATGTAGTTTCTAGAGCTGTAATAGACCAGAATGGGGCCTCATTTGGGTTATACCAAAGTATGGATATATGGGCATCTCCCAAACAATTCAATTCAGTAAAAAAGTGAAATCGGGAAGGATTTTTGCATCCTGCACATGTATGTGTTTGACAAAAATGTTAAATCGGAAAGGATATTTCTATGGGGGTATATTGAAACCTGGAACGCTTTCACCATGTATGTTTATTGGTGAAATATAATATGAAAAGTTTGGCCAAAATCGGTTAAACATTCGGGAGCAACATTTGTATGAGGACTATATCTAAATCTGAACCGATCTTACCCACTTTCACAATAGGTGTTTTAAGTTGGATTATAAGATGTTGTGCCAATTTAAAAGAAAAACGGGTACAATATGTGGTTTCCCGAGCGGAAAATGTCAAATCGGGAGCGACATTTGTATGGGGGCTATATCTAAATCTGAACCGATCTTACACAATTTCAGCATAGGTGTTTCTAGTAATATTATAAGATGTTGTGCCAAATTTAAAGAAAATCGAGTACAATATGTGGTTTCCCGAGCGGAAAATGTCAAATCGGGAGCGACATTTGCATGGGGGCTATATCTAAATCTGAACCGATCTTACACAATTTCAGCATAGTTGTTTCTAATTGGATTATAAAATGTTGTGCCAAATTTAAAGAAAAACGAGTACAATATGTAGTTTCTATAGCGGAAAAAGTCAAATCGGGAGCGAAATTTGTATGGAAGCTATATATAAATCTGAATCGATCAGGCCTATATTCACCATGGGTGTTTCTAGTGGAAATATAAGATATATTATAATCCGATACAATATGTGGTTTCTAGAGCGGAAAAAGTCAAATCGTGAGGGAAATTTGTATGGGGGCTATATCTAAATCTGAACCGATTTAATCCATTTTCAACACAGATGTTTCTAGTAGAATTATAAGGTAATACCAGGTAATTTGAAGCAAATTAAGTGAAGTATGGGGTCTCTAGAGCGGAAAAAGTCAAATCAGGAGCGAAATATGTATGGGAGCTATATATAAATCTGAAACGATCTAACACATTTTTACCACAGGTGTTTCTAGTATAAGATATTTTGCCATTTTTAAAGAAAATCTGTTGTAATATGTGGTATCTAGAGTGAAAAGAGTCAAACCGGGTGTGAAATTCGTATTGGGACTGTATCTAAATCTGAACCGATTTCCTTTAAATTGAATAGCGTTCGTCCTTGTCCCGAAAAACTTCATTGTGCAAAGTTTCATTTAGTTATGTGTACAATTGCGACCTGTATCGTGATTACAAGAATAGATGGACAGACAGACGGACGGATATTGCTAAATCGACTCAAAAAGTGATTCTAAGTTGATCGGTATAATTAACAATGGGTCTATCTCGTTTCCTTTTGGGTGTTACAAACAAATGCACAAAGACATAATACTCTCGTGGAGTGTATAAAAATCTTTTATTTTCTATGAGTTTTGAATTCGAATTTCAGCTATTATATCAAGTAATTTCTTCTTAAGAAGGAAATCTTTGTTTTGGTAATGAAAAGGAGAACACCAACACTCATTTAGTTCATTGTCCTGTGTAGGGACAAATCATCAGTGATCCTTCTGTTTGGAATGCTTGCGTTAACATGATGTTATAAGTTGTAAATATAGCTACGTTATATGAAAATCACATCTGCGTATTATATGTATAAAATAGGGTTTGCATTTTCCCGTAGATTTTATTTCCCGGGAAACGGGAATTATTTTTTCAATTTCCCGGGATCCCGGGACAGCACGGCAAATCGTCAACATACTGTTTACCATGAGTTAAGCTTATTTTTTCCAATGAAACATTCACATTTTATTAAACTAAAATAAATATATACTTCACAACGAACCTGTTACAGAATTCATGTAATATTAGATAAATTTAAACATCTTTTCAAGTTTCAAAATTAATTAAAGATCAGATATTTCTTATTTTATTGGAAAATGTGGACGCGACGGAGAACGATCGTTCACATTAATAGTCAGTAGAGCATTTAATGAAATGTTTGTTGTTTGTCTTGTCGCTTCGAAAACTTTAAATTCTTTATTTTTGGCGTTCGGATACACTCCCAAGATCTATTTTTCCTGGATTTTATTTTTTTCATATGGAGCTTGACAGGAAAAATCCGAAAAAGTGTATTTTGAGTCTATGTCCGAACGCAGCTTGAAAATATTTTGTCATCCAACTGCAATATTTGACATACCTGATTAAAAGCAAGGTAATCTAAATTTTTATACAACATTTTTAATTTTATTGTGGAAATGATGAAAAAAATATGCGAAGAAATATGTAAAATTTTCTTCTGAATTCCCGCGGGATTCCCGTACGAATTTCCCGGGATACGGGAAATGAAAAATGTGCGAATTCCCGGGAAATTTCCCGCGGGAAATCCCGGGATGCAAACCCTAGTATAAACCAGAAAACCTCATCGCAAAGCGTTTTGAAGAGTGTTGTGTTCTACCTGAAACCATTCTCATTACCACTTGCTGTAGGCTGATGGGTTTATCAACACGATACAGCTTTTTCCCCACGAACTTATTAGACAACCACCGACAACAACAATGAGTGGTGAAAATTCTATGGAGATGAAAAATTGTATGATGAGATGATATTGCACTTGTAACATTTTTTTCATCTCATGTGTCCTTATATTCGCCACTAGCAGTACCCGCTGCTTCGCACGCGAAAAAGTCAGTTATTTGTTAATTTTATCCGTCTCTGTTATTTATTTATTTATCTATTTATTTAATTTCCTTTTTGGTGGATACAGATAAAACTAAACATCGTATTATATAGCACTCACACACACACTCAAAGTAATGTGCTTGTCGATATGCACTATTTTAGCTGAACTCCTTCGTATGTATAATTTTTATCATTTTCCACCAAGTTTTGAACAAAAAATTACCACCATTTATATCCTCGATCTCATGTTTCTAGATGCAACCAGCTACTTTATAACTTTTTGCACCTCTTTCCCAAAAAGTACACATTTTAAAAAACCACTATAAGTAACATGTGTTTTTGCTTCCCCTAAAAATATGTATTTTATTTGGTAACACATTTATTTCTTGTCGGGACGTATCGTTGTATTAAGTACAAATTTTGAAATATCCATTTATGTTCCGCGTTTAAGTAATTAAAGGACTGTACACAATTTGTATCCCTTTTCGTCCCGCGCATCCCTTAAAAGTACAAATTCCGAAAGTCCAATTTTACTGCGTTTCTACGTGGTCAGAGGAATTTACTTACTAAATCAAGAAATCCATTTCTGTTGCAAGTCTACGTTGTCAGAGGAATTTACACTCCAAATTTCTCGACTATAGCTGCATACATTAGTTGGTACAATTTTCATCCCTTTTTGTCCCGCTCACCTCCTATAGGTACAAATTTAAAAAAAAATCCATTTAGATTGCGCTTCTACTCTTACTGCACTATTTTAGTTGGTACTATTTTTATCCCGCTCACCGTTTATAAGTACAAATTTCGAAAAATTCTTTTAGATTAGCGATTCTAAATTGTCAATACTTTAGTTGTTACTACTTTTATCCGTTGCCAGAAGAATTTACACTCAAAATTTCTCGATTATAGCTACAATACTTTGGTTGGTACAATTTTTATCCCTTTTTGTCCCACTCACCCCTTATAAGTACAAATTTCGAAAAATCCATTTAGATTTGCGCTACTACGTTGTCAGTGGAATTTACATACCAAATTTCACGACTATAGCTGCAATACTTAAATTGGTACAACTTGTATCCCTTTTTGGCCGCGCACCCCTTGAAAGTAAAAATTTATAAAAATCCAATTTTACTTCGCTTTTATATGGTCAGAGGAATTTACATGCCAAATTTCACGATTCTAGGTGTAATACTTTAGTTGGTACCATTTTTATCCCTTTCTGTCCCGCACGCACCTTAAAAGTACAATTTTCGAAATATCCAATTTTACTTCGCTTTTATATGGTTAGAGAAATTTACATACCAAATTTCACGATTCTAGGTGTAATACTTTAGTTGGTACCATTTTTATCCCTTTTTGTCCCGCACGCCCCTTAAAAGTACAATTTTCGAAAAATCCAATTTTACTTCGCTTTTATGTGGTCAGAGGAATTTACATACCAAATTTCACGATTCTAGATGTAATACTTTAGTTGGTACCATTTTTATCCCGCTCGCCCCTTAAAAGTACAAATTTCGAAAAATCCAATTTTACTTCGCTTTTATATGGTTAGAGAAATTTACATACCAAATTTCACGATTCTAGGTGTAATACTTTAGTTGGTACAATTTTTATCCCTTTCTGTCCCGCACGCACCTTAAAAGTACAATTTTCGAAAAATCCAATTTTACTTCGCTTTTATATGGTCAGAGGAATTTACATACCAAATTTCACGATTCTAGATGTAATACTTTAGTTGGTACCATTTTTATCCCGCTCGCCCCTTAAAAGTACAAATTTCGAAAAATCCAATTTTACTATCAGAGGAATTTATATACCAAATTCCACGATTCTAGGTGTAATACTTTAGTTGGTACCATTTTTATCCCTTTTTAGTACAATTTTCGAAAAATCCAATTTTACTTCGCTTTTATATGGTCAGAGGAATTTACATACCAAATTTCACGATTTGGTGTAATACTTTAGTTGATACCATTTTTATCCCTTTTTGTCCCGCTCGCCCCCTAAATAGTACAATTTTCGAAGAATCCAATTTTACTTCGCTTTTATATGGTCAGAGGAATTTACACGAATTTACAATTTAAATTTCGCTTTTATATGGTCAGAGGAATTTACACGAATTTACAATTTAAATTTCACGATTCTAGGTGTAATACTTTAGTTGGTACCATTTTTATCCCTTTTTGTCCCGCTCGCCCCTTAAAAGTACAATTTTCGAAAAATTCAATTTTACTTCGCTTTTATATGGTTAGAGAAATTTACATACCAAATTTCACGATTCTAGGTGTAATACTTTAGTTGGTACCATTTTTATCTCTTTTTGTCCCGCACGCCCCTTGAAAGTACAACTTTCGAAAAATCCAATTTTAATTCGCTTTTATGTGGTCAGAGGAATTTACATACCAAATTTCACGATTCTAGGTGTAATACTTTAGTTGATACAATTTTTATCCCTTTTTGTCCCGCTCGCCCCCTAAATAGTACAATTTTCGAAAAATCCAATTTTACTTCGTTTTTATATGGTCAGAGCAATTTACGTACCAAATTTCACGATTCTAGGTGTTATACTTTAGTTGGTACCATTTTTATCTCTTTTTGTCCCGCACGCCCCTTGAAAGTACAACTTTCGAAAAATCCAATTTTAATTCGCTTTTATGTGGTCAGAGGAATTTACATACCAAATTTCACGATTCTAGGTGTAATACTATAGTTTAGCTCGCCCCTTAAAAGTACAAATTACGAAAAATCCAATTTTACTTCGCTTTTACATGGTCAGAGGAATTTACATACCAAATTTCACGATTCTAGGTGTAATATATTAATTGGTACCATTTTTATCCCTTTTTGTCACTCGCAACTCTTAAAAGTACAATTTTCGAAAAATCCAATTTTACTTCGTTTTTATATGGTCAGAGCAATTTACGTACCAAATTTCACGATTCTAGGTGTTATACTTTAGAAGGTAACATTTTTATCCCTTTTTGTCCCGCTCGCCCCCTAAATAGTACAATTTTCGAAGAATCCAATTTTACTTCGCTTTTATATGGTCAGAGGAATTTACATACCAAATTTCACGATTCTAGGTGTAATACTTTAGTTGGTACCATTTTTATCCCTTTTTGTCCCGCTCGCCCCTTAAAAGTACAATTTTCGAAAATTTCAATTTTACTTCGCTTTTATATGGTTAGAGAAATTTACATACCAAATTTCACGATTCTAGGTGTAATACTTTAGTTGGTACCATTTTTATCTCTTTTTGTCCCGCACGCCCCTTGAAAGTACAACTTTCGAAAAATCCAATTTTAATTCGCTTTTATGTGGTCAGAGGAATTTACATACCAAATTTCACGATTCTAGGTGTAATACTTTAGTTGGTACCATTTTTATCCCTTTTTAGTACAATTTTCGAAAAATCCAATTTTACTTCGCTTTTATATGGTCAGAGGAATTTACATACCAAATTTCACGATTCTAGGTGTAATACTTTAGTTGGTACCATTTTTATCCCTTTCTGTCCCGCACGCACCTTAAAAGTACAATTTTCGAAAAATCCAATTTTACTTCGCTTTTATATGGTTAGAGAAAGTTACATACCAAATTTCACGATTCTAGCTACAATACTTTAGTTGGTACCATTTTTATCCCTTTTTGTCCCGCTCACCCCTTATAAGTACAAATTTCGAAAAATAAATTTATGTTGCAAGTCTACGTTGTCAGAGGAATGTAAATACCGATTTTCACGATTCTAGCTGCAATTCTTAAATTGGTACCATTTTTATCCCTTTTTGTCGCTTTCCTCCCTTAAAAGTACAAATTTCAAAAAATCCCTATTTGTAGCTCGTCTGCATGGTCAGTGCAAGGAACACACCGAATTTCATGTTTCTAGCTACTGCCGTTTAGTCAGGACGAAGGTTCGATGTTTATCCCTTTTTGGGCCGTTTTACCCCCTAAAAGTACGAATTTCGTAAAACCCTTTCTTAGTCGACGTCTACGTCATATTTGGGAACTACCCTGAAAATTTCATGACCCTGGCTTCAGCCGTTTGGTCTGGGGGCTGGTCAATGATAAGTCAGTCAGTCAGTCAGTCAGTCAGTCAGTAACGCAACTCTTTTATATATATAGATAAAGTTATGATCACGTCATGAAAAGGTATGTAAAAAATAGACAAGGACACAAGGATTATTTTGAGATATTAACATTAAAAATCGGGCAGTCGGTTATATTTTAGAAATCGGTCCATAATAGACTACTTTTTCGATTTTAAAGATTTTTGTTTTTATGTTTTTAATATATATTTACGTATCTATCTATATATATAAAAGAGTTGCGTTTCTGACTGACTGACTTATAATTGACCAGGCCTTTATATTCATTGAATATTTATCATAATTTGTATTTTGCTCAAATTTACGAAAACTAGTTTTCTGAGTGTATCGACTGAATTTACTTCGAAATGAATGCATGTTTGTGTATATATCAATATCTCTCAATCAGATAGTTCGACAGATGACTTGACAGATGAAAACAGCTTAAAAGTTGGATTTTTTGGAAACGATTCATAGGTTTTCTTTTGTCTTTAGTGATTTTCCTAAATATGAATGCACCAGCAATTTCTTTGTTTTTCATATCTTCATATATTCTTCGATTCGATTTGTCCCTTCACCTTTGTACACAGTTTCGTCGTTAGTGAATCCCCGAATCCCCCCAAAAAGACTAGAGAGAGAGACACACACCAAAAGGAGGAAAGAGATTACGTGTCATGGCACACATTACACAGGATATTTCGAATTCCTTTGAGACAGCAACAGCCTACAGGGGAATTTAACGAATTTCTTTTGGCTCTTGTTCTCTTTTCCCATCTTTGCCATCTTCATCAGGGATGTACGGTACGCATTTATGTATGTTTTCATGTCGATATCGAAATTTCAGTGTAATGAAGAAAAAGGCAGACAAATAGAACGCTTCCGTTTGTTCTTTTGTCTAATCATGGAATATTTGAATTTCGATTGAAGCAGGAAAATGCCTTCAAACATATCGCTGCCAAGGAAATATTGATTAAACGATGGTTCTTGGCAATCTTTTGTGCGTGAATGATATTTATCAACAAGATTGACTGCGGCTATGGTCAGCAATTGCAGCAATTATTGTGCTTTACTATTTGCCAAAGTGTGGAGCAACTAGATCAAATATTAATTTTTTAAGTCTTAATGGGGTGATGGAAGAAATGGTAGAATTTTTTTGGAAAAAAATATTTTGTTAGACTCTAATCGAAATGTATTCTCTCTATGTTGGAAGACCAAAATAAATCAAAAATTTCAATAAAATTCTAACATGATCTCTATGTGTCTATCTCTTGGAAGCACAATAGTATCTAAACCTAGCAACCTTTTTAACAGTTTTCTCAATTCAACACGTCCCTCATTACCTACCAAAGCTCCAGGATTTTCTATTTACTCCATACACCCAAAATTATGAAAGCCCCTTATTATGTGCCCTTAGCATATCACACAAGCGCTCTCCTTAATCCTTCAACATGTTTGCCAGCTATTGACGTTACGTCGAAATGCCACTGCCATCGCCCTGTGACGTTTGTCAATTATTGCAAAATTTCTATAGCAAATGCATCTTATCGTCCCACAAGCATTCTCTGATAATCACTTTCCTCCTCAGGTGTCCGTGGTGATGTATCGATGGTCATTTGCAAGTATTTGCCGTTCTCAGGAAACTCGTCACAGGATAAATTTTGGAAATGTGCAAATGTTGCCATCTTCTAAATGGCACATGGACCCGTAATTGTTTCGCATCCGAGTGTGGGTGGATGCTGGCCATTTGCATACCTATGTATATATACATTAACCTGATGATGATGATGATAATGACGATGATATTGATGATCAACAGCCTGAATGATGAATTGGAAAGTCATCAACACACATACACACACTCCCACGTAAATGTCAATGGATTTTGAGGCATGTGTGCAGATATATGATAACTGCGACGTTAATACTATGACCTGGTCTATCTGTCTGTCAGCCAGGATGTGTATAGCCCACAGGAAGTTTAGCCTTTGCCTTGCAATTTGGGAAATGCAATTTTGTGAAAATCAATTGACGTTATGACATTTAACAAAGCTAGACCTTAAAATTAGAGAATTTATGGTAGGATAGGTAAGGATGTGGGTGTATGGCCTGAGATTTGGATATAATAATGATAGTGATAAACAATGTAGACGACCTCTCAACTAAATCAGTGATTTTTTTAGGATTTCAGTCATTCAAATGCATATTGCACAGCAGATATTATGGACAATATAATTGACCTTTTTGGGATTGGGAAGAAGGTCCGTCATTGTAAATTGTATAAAAATAAAAATTAATCAAAATAAACAAGGTCGCAGATTTAATTGTCAGATTTTGCAAAATCCTCATCCTTATTGAATTGTAATGGCGTAGAAAGAGGATTGGATCATATAGTCCACCTCGCCCGACTTTAGACGTTCCTTAGTTATTTAAGTAAATCAATTTAAGCGAACACTTAATTTGAAAGCGGAAAATGTAAAACACAATGGTTTTTAAAATTCTCTTACTTTTATAAGAAGTGTCATAATTTTCACATGTATTCTAGGGGTGGTGTATGGCAATTTTAGGAGTTCGATTAGCATACGCTAGAACCCCTAACTTTGTGAGGTTCAGAAAAAAATGCATGATCCAGAAAATGGGGGTGGTGGGTAAGAGTAAGAGTGCGCTCATTGGGGTCAAAGGTGACGGAAAAGGGGTAAAAATATACAAAAAGCCCCAAAAATGCCTCGGACTCATCCCCAGAGGAGTTAAATGTAAGACCACATTAATTTTCCCTCCCTCACAATCGGTTCAGATTTAGATATAGCCCCCATACAAATGACGCTCCCGATTAGACATTTTCCGCTCTAGAAACGACTTATTGTACCCGATTTTCTTTAAATTTGGGACAACATCTTATAAACCATCTAGGAACACCTATTCAGAAATTGGGTAAAATCGGTTCAGATTTAGATATAGCCCCCAAACAAATTACGCTGCCGATTTGACATTTTCAGCTCTAGAACCCACATATTGTACCCGATTTTCTTTAAATTTGGGACAACATCTTATAATCCAACTAGGAACACCTATGCAGAAATTGGGTAAGATTGGTTCAGATTTAGATATAGCCCCCATACAATTGTCGCTCCCGATTTTACTCTTTCCGCTCTAGAAACCCCATATTATACTAGATTTTCTTTAAATTTGGCACAACATCTTATAATCAAACTAGAAACACATATACAGAAATTAGGTAAGATCGGTTCAGACTTATATATAGCTCCCATACAAATGCCTCCTCCGATTTGATTCTTTACGCTCTAGAAACCACAAACTTTGACAGATTTTCTTCAAATTTGGCAAAACAACTTATATTTCAACTAAAAACATCTTTGGTGAAAATGGGTCACATGAGTTCCGATATAAATATATATATATATATATATATATATATATGTTTTTAGTATATATAGCTCCAATACAAATTTCGCTAATAAATTGATTATTTCCGCTCTAGAAATAGCATATTTGTACACATTGTCTTCTAATTCGGCACATAAGCTAATGTTTCAAATAGAAACAAAACTAAGCGAAAGTGGGTCACATCGGTTCAGAAACCACATATTTAACACTCCATAAAATTTGGGAAAGCGTCTAATATTTCAACTAGAAAGCCTTTGCTAAACATGGCTCAGATCGGTTCAAATTTGTATATAGCTCCCATTCAAAGTTTGTGTTCAAATTTTCTTACAAATACAGATAGAAGTATGGAATTTGTTGTATATTCTCCTTTTATAGCTGCATCGTATATCACCCGGTTCAAAAGTAATGCACTTTTTATACCATACACCATAGGGTATAATGACTAAGTGTAGGGTATCATATAGTCGGCCACGCCCGACTTTAACCTTCCTTACTTGTTATATATATATATATATATATATATATATATATATATATATATATATATATAACGATAAAAATGTCGATAACAAAGACATTTTAACAGAATATGCGCATTTTGTTAATTATTTCAATGTTTATTTAAAAAACATAGTTTTCTTTGTGATTCAAATTTACAAACTTACAGAGCCTATCAATGTAAGTCACCCTTAGTTGCATATGTTTTGGCCGCTGTATATAAATCTGAACCGATTTGACTAATTTTCACAAGAGCTGTTTCTAGTTCAAATATAAGATGTTGTGCCAAATTTGAAGAATATCTGCCAAAATATATGGTTTCGAGTGCGCAAAACGTCAAATCGGGAGCGAAATTTGTATGGTGTCTATATCTAAATCTGAACCGATTAGCTTCAAATTAAATAGCGTTCGTTCTTGGCCCGCAGAACTTCATTTTGCAAATTTTGGTAAGGATCGGACAATAATTGCGACCTGTACTTTGATTACAAGAATAGATGTTCGAACAGACGGGCATTGCTAAATCGACTCAGAAAGTGATTCTACGACGATCTGTATAATAAACAAATGCAGAAATACATAATACCCCAGTGAAGGGAAATCGAAGCGAAAATCGTTATCGTTATTAAATCTATTTTCTTGTAATTCCGGCAATTATTTTTCATGGTGTACTGTGTAACAAATATCGATTCTACCTCTGGCCTCTATGGCACCACTTATCATACTTAATTATAACTAAAGGATGATTTTTTAGCTATTATCTTTTTGGCAACACTGATCTAAACAGCTGACGCACGTTTCGTGTTTTGTTTCACTGTCAAACATCTTCAGTTTGGTCTATAATTTAACCATGAATCGTATTACAAACGAACAACGCTTGCAAATTATTGAATTTTAGTATCAAAATGCTCTGTTAAGAAAGTTCATCGCGCGCTTCTTCCATTTTATGGTCAGTTTAATCGACCCACTGAAGCGGCTATTCGGGCTATTGTGACTAAATTTCGCACCAAATTGACATTGTTGGACATGAAACCACAAACACGCTTACGTAGAGTGCGAACTGAAGAAAATATCGCAGCTGTATAGGCCAGTGTTAATGATGACCATCAATTATCGATTCGTCGCCATTCGCAGCAATTGGGCCTGTGTTACTCAAAAACGTGGAAATGCCAAATTTGGACTAAGCGGATGGACCATTGAGGCGCAATCAAGGTCAACATTTGGATGAAATAATCTTCAAACATTAAATTATATGGACCGTACTCTCGATTCAAATAAAGATTTCATGCATTTTTCTGAATTTTATGTGTTTTTTTTGAAAATCTTTCCTATAGCTTTTAAAAAATCACCCTTTATTTGACTTATTAGTTATACATATAACTACCAAATTTGTATAGCAATTAATTTGACTCTTTGTATCGAAAATCGCCCTCATTGATGTGGAATGACACTAAGGTCTGTATATTTTAACATCATATAATTTATCTAACATGCCGTATGTTATCCAGAGACCGTGCCTGCAATGTAACAGAGCGTCGTCATTGTAACGGCTGCCTCTTGAATTGAAGCTCTCTGAGAAAATCTCAATTTGTCACCCATTGTAAGGTCTAAAGTATGTTAAACGGTTAACAGTTCCCACGTTGATAAGCAGCCGAACGAACGACCTCCCCCCCACACACACTCGGGCACAGCAAACGACCTAACATTTCAATTAACATTGAAGTCCATTCATCACAATGTTATCTCGTTTACATCGTCGTCGCACAAACAGACTCGTAGTAACACACATGCCTGCAACAATGTTAGAGTGGGAAAACACTCTGACGAGAGTGTTATCTGACTTACTTACTTACATCCATACATACGAACTTAATTTATAAGAGCCATGTAAACACGAATTTAATTTACTATTAATCAATGATCTTAACTACTGTTGAGTAGATATATATAAATATATACATATGTACGCTTGCACGTCATCTACATATGTGTACATAAACTTGTGTGTGTGTGTGTGCGTTTGGAACACTAAAGTGTTTTTAATGGAATTCTTTTCGATAAGAATGCGAGTAATGTGTGCATTTCGTCCTATAGTCGTCGTCTAGCAGCCATGTATGAATGAATGGCTGGCCGTACATCGGAAAGAATATACCTACTTACATACATACACATGTATTTATGAACGTGGCACAAAATGTTGCCAATGACGCAAAAGAGGAACTGCCACGACATCCATTCAAGCTGATACCGGAATTGAATATTTTATATAAATTATGGTCAAAATGCATGAGAGGGGGAAAGTGAGGAGACAAGACCATTATTTTTGGAGAAGAAGAAATTATCAGGTGTTGGGGAAATATATTTAACAAATTTATTTTATTGTACAAAATCAGAGAAAAAGACTAAAGTTCTTTATGAATTAAAACTGTAAAAATGCGCCCGATTTAACCCTCTCATGCCCGATTTTTCTTCTTAATAAATATATAAAACTTACTATGCTTTTCGATGAGGTATGGGTCTAAATATGATTTCTATATAGTCTTGGGGTTCTAATTCATACAGGACATGAGTAACAGGTTAAACAAAAAAATATTTTTATACCCTACACCACTTCTTGGACTAGGGTATTAAAGGGTGATTTTTTAAGAGCTTGATAACTTTTTTTTTTAAAAAAACGCATAAAATTTGCAAAATCTCATCGGTTCTTTATTTGAAACGTTAGATTGGTCCATGACATTTACTTATTGAAGATAATTTCATTTAAATGTTGACCGCGGCTGCGTCTTAGGTGGTCCATTCGGAAAGTCCAATTTTGGGCAACTTTTTCGAGCATTTCGGCCGGAATAGCCCGAATTTCTTCGGAAATGTTGTCTTCCAAAGCTGGAATAGTTGCTGGCTTATTTCTGTAGACTTTAGACTTGACGTAGCCCCACAAAAAATAGTCTAAAGGCGTCAAATCGCATGATCTTGGTGGCCAACTTACCGGTCCATTTCTTGAGATGAATTGTTCTCCGAAGTTTTCCCTCAAAATGGCCATAGAATCGCGAGCTGTGTGGCATGTAGCGCCATCTTGTTGAAACCACATGTCAACCAAGTTCAGTTCTTCCATTTTGGGCAAAAAAAAGTTGGATATCATCTCACGGTAGCGCTCACCATTCACAGTTACGTTACGATTCGCATCATCTTTGAAGAAGTACGGTCCAATGATGCCACCAGCCCATAAACCGCACCAAACTGTGACTTTTTCTGGATGCATTGGTAGCTCTTGCAATGCTTCTGGCTGATATTCACTCCAAAATCGACAATTCTGCCTATTTACGTACCCATTGAGCCAAAAATGAGCTTCGTCGCTGAACACAATTTCTTTCTTTCTGAACTTTCTTAACAGAGCACGCATTTTGATAATAAAATTCAATGATTTGCAAGTGTTGCTCGTTAGTAAGTCTATTCATGATGAAATGTCAAAGCATACTGAGCATCTTTCTCTTTGACACCATGTCTGAAATCCCACGTGATCTGTCAAATACTAATGCATGAAAATCCTAACCTCAAAAAAATCACTCTTTATAAGTTACTTTTCCGCCAAATGTTTGTAAAACCAAGAAATAATCCAGCTAGACCCACCTTTAAGTATACGGATCGGCTTAGAATCACCAGCTGAATCTATTTAACGATGTCTGTCTGTCCATCCGTCTGCTGTCCATCAAAGCTTGTTCGCACTCTACAGGCCGCAATTGTGGTCCGATTGTCATGAAATTTGGAGAAAATCGGTTCAGATTTAGATATAGCCTCCATTCAAATATCCCTATAATTTACACAATTACTGCTCTAGAATACACATTTTACATGGGATCATGACCAAATTTTCAGGATCGTGTTATATTTGAACTAGAAATAGCTCACAGGAAAGTGGACCACATGAGTCTATGTTTTGATATAGCCCTCATACAATTGTACCTCCGATTTACAATATTACTGCTCTAAAATGCACATTTTACATTAGATCTTGATCAAATATTCCACACAATGTTACATTTTGATCAGAAACACCTATTTTGAAAGCCAACTATATAGGTAAATTTTTGGTATAGCCCCCATACAAATGGGCCCCCAGTTTACTATTATTATCGCTCTAGAACCCACATCTTGCATTGGATCGTAATAAAATTTGGTAGATCAGGTTATATTTCAATGAAGAATACATACTTTGAAAGTGATCTATAATGTCCCACTTTTTAATGTAGCGCCCTTACAAATGGGCCCCCACTTTTATTATTACCCTTCTAGGACCCAGATTATACATCGGAAGTTTATCAAATTTTGCAGATTTTATTATATTTCAACTAAGAATACATACTATGAAAGTCAAATATCTGGTCCATATTTTGGTATAACCCCCATACAAATTGGGCCCCTATTCAACTCTATTACAGCTCTAGAACTCACATCGTGCATTGGATCTCGATAAAATTTTGCAGATAATGTTATATTTCAACTAAGAATACCTAGTTTGAAAGTGATCTATATGGGTTCACTTTTTGATGTGGCGCCCTTAAAAAGAGCCCCTATTCGACTCTATTACAGCTCTAGAAACTACATCATACATCGGATCTTGATCAAATTTTGCAGATTAAGATATATTTCAAATAGGTATAACTACCGTGAATGAGAGCTATATAGACCCATGTTTTGGCACAGGCCCCAAGTGTTGTTGTAGGCCCCATCAAATGTTCGTCCGAGTCATCTTATTACCGCTGCATAATCTTTATTTGTCATTGAATCTTGACCAATTTTCCAAATCATGTTATATTTACTTTACTCGGAATATCTGCCGGAAAATTAGATCAATTACCATATTATTTACCACATTCGTTAAATTTGAGTAAAAATGGATTTATAGTAACTGTATAATTTATATGAACTAAAGGGTGATTTTTTAAGAGCTTGATAACTTTTTTTTTTAAAAAAACGCATAAATTTTGCAAAATCTCATCGGTTCTTTATTTGAAACGTTAGATTGGTCCATGACATTTACTTTTTGAAGATAATTTCATTTAAATGTTGACCGCGGCTGCGTCTTAGGTGGTCCATCCGCTTAGTCCAATTTTGGCATTTCCACGTTTTTGAGTAACAGAGACCCAATTGGTGCGAACGGCGACGAATCGAAAATTGGTGGTCATCATTAACACTGGCCGATACAGCTGCGATATTTTCTTCAGTTCGCACTCTACGTAAGCGTGTTGGTGGTTTAATGTCCAACAATGTAAATTTGGTGCGAAATTTAGTCACAATAGCCCGAATAGCCGCTTCAGTGGGTCGATTAAACTGACCATAAAATGGAAGCGCGCAATGAACTTTCTTAACAGAGCACGCATTTTGATAATAAAATTCAATAATTTGCAAGCGTTGTTCGTTTGTAAGACTGAGCATCTTTCTCTTTGACACCATGTCTGAAATCCCACGTGATCTGTCAAATACTAATGCATGAAAATCCTAACCTCAAAAAAATCACTCTTTACATAAAATTGATCCCATGAAATCAGAGCTGTTAAATTTCAATTACGATTAGTAATCAATTACATTACTTTTTAAAAAGAATCGTAATGATTATATAATCCACTATTCAACCATTTCTGATTACTAATTGATTACGATTACAAATAATCAAAAAATAACCAGGATTACTTGCGATTACTGAAAAATAATCAAGTCCGCATCCTCAGTACTGTCGTCTGCGGAAAAATTGCTTTCGTAAATATTTTGAGACATTTTTTTAATTTTATTTATATTGAATTGGAATTTGTACTTCCGTTACCTTTCGGTTTTAGCTGGCAAAAGAACGAGAACAGAAAAAATCAAAACTGACATATATTGAAAAGTCAAAAGTTTTGACAAACAGACTAATATGACACTCATACCGATTTCGCGAGAATCAAAAGTAATCACAAACAAGTAAGGAAAGGCTAAAGTCGGGCGGGGCCGACTATATAATACCCTACCCCACTCCCTCCGTATTTACCTCGCTTTGATTACTAAACCCAGGTATTTCATGGGATCAATTTTAAGTAGTTCATATAAATTTTACAGTATAAATTCATCTTTAGTCATATTTAACGAATATTGTAAAGAATTGATCCAATTTTCCGGCAGACAAATACAAATTATACAGTAGTAATAGGATGAATCGGACCGACATTTGAAAGGAGGCCTACAACAACACCGGCTCAAAACATGGGCCTATATATTTTTCATTCACTGTAGGTATTCATAGTTGAAATATATCATGATCTGATGTAAGACGTAGTTTCTAGAGCTGTATATGAGTAGAATGGGTTATTGGGTTATTCCAAAGTGTGGACACATATATTTGACTTTGTATTCTGAAATATAATATAATCTGCAAAATTTGAAAAAAAATCCGATGTAAAATTTGGGTTCTTGAGGGGTAAAAATTAAAATGGGGCCATTAGTCAGAGCTCTACATTAAAAAGAGCTTCCATATAGATCACTTTCAAAGAAAATCGGGTACAATATGTCGTTTCTAGAGCGGAAAATGTCAAATCGGGAGCGACATTTGTATGGGGGCTATATCTAAATCTGAACCGATCTTACCCAATTTCTGCATACGTGTTTCTAGTTGGATTAAAAGATGTTCTGCAAAATTTAAAGAAAATCGGGTACAATATGTCGTTTCTAGAGAGGAAAATGTCAAATCGGGAGCGACATTTGTATGGGGGCTATATCTAAATCTGAACCGATCTTTCCCAATTTTTGCACACGTGTTTCTAGTTGGATTAAAAGATGTTCTGCCAAATTTAAAGAAAATCGGGTACAATATGTCGTTTCTAGAGCGGAAAATGTCAAATCGGGAGCGACATTTGTATGGGGGCTATATCTAAATCTGAACCGATTTCATCCAAATTCAATACCGATGGTCCTTGGCCAGAAAAAATAACTTCTGCCAAGTTTCATGACAATCGGACAACAATTGCGACCTGTAGAGTGCGAACAAGCTTAGATGGACAGCAGACGGACAGACGGACGGACAGACAGACATCGTTAAATCGACTCAGCTGGTGATTCTAAGCCGATCGGTATACTTAAAGGTGGGTCTAGCTCGATTATTTATTGGTGTTACAAACATTTGGCGCGAAACTAACCACTTCGTGGTCTAGGGTATAAAAATCAAAAGTAATCTAAAATAGTCAAAAGTAATCTTTTAAAGTAGTCGAACTCATTTTTGATTACTTTTGATTATTTTTCAGTAATCGCAAGTAATCCTGATTATTTTTTGATTACTTGTAATCGTCATCAATTACTAATCGTATAAAACTGAATGTAATCGTATTGTAATCATTACTTCTACTTAAAAAAAGTAATTACTAACGATTACGATTACTAATCATTACTTAACAGCTCTGGATGAAATACATGTACTCATAAAAAGTGAACCATATAGTGAGTTAAAATGAACTAATATCTAGTAAATTTGAGCTTCGTTTAGCGCGAAAGCAATATTTCCTCATATAATGCTTTGAACTGGATTCTAGTTCAATTTTCCTCAAATCAAGTAAAGATTTACTCAAACTGAGGAAAATTAAGTAAGTTTTCCCCCAAATCAAGTACATTTATACTAAATCTAGTTAACATTTTTCTGAAATTTTCCTAAATCGAAGTACATTTTTCCTCAAACCAAGTAAATTTTTACTAAATTAAAGTAAAATTTTCCTTAAACTATGTATATTTCAAATAAAATTTTGCTGAAATTTTTACTCAAATCAAGTAAATATTTACTTAAACTGAGGACAAATTTGCTCAAAATAAAGTAAATTTATTCTATGGGATTTGAATGTAATACATTCGACTTTTAGCTATTCGATCGAGTAATTTCTTCTTACGAATGAAATTTTTGCGAAACAAAATATTTCTTAATATTTTTCTAACTAAAAACCATGGAAATTTTATTCCACACAACTATAAATTTACTCAATAGTAAGAATTTTTTATTAAATCCAATGAAATGTTGAATGATGAACTATTTGCTATGACTTTGAAATAAGGAAACTTTACTCATACTTAGTTAATTTAAGCGTGGTATATACACAGGGAGTGATGTAGGGTATTATATAGTCGGCCCGCCCGACTTTAGCCTTCCCTTACTTGTTTGACCTATATTCGTTTTTGGCTGATATAAGGTTTTTTACTGATATTCGGAAAGTTACTTGAAAAGTCAAGGGCCAGAAATGATGAGTAGCGAAATAATAAATGTCATAATGATACTTGGAAATAAATTTGCATTCTTGAGTCAGGATAGTTAAATTTTTTTATTCCAACTTTAGTCGAATGTACCTATAATAAAGAGTGATTTTTTTGAGGTTAGGATTTTCATGCATTAGTATTTGACAGATCACGTGGGATTTCAGACATGGTGTCAAAGAGAAAGATGCTCAGTATGCTTTGACATTTCATCATGAATCGTCTTACAAACGAACAACGCTTGCGAATTATTGAATTTTATTATCAAAATGCGTGCTCTGTTAAGAAAGTTCATTGCGCGCTTCCATTTTATGGTCAGTTTAATCGACCCACTGAAGCGGCTATTCGGGCTATTGTGACTAAATTTCGCACCAAATTTACATTGTTGGACATTAAACCACCAACACGCTTACGTAGAGTGCGAACTGAAGAAAAAATCGCAGCTGTATCGGCCAGTGTTAATGATGACCACCAATTTTCGATTCGTCGCCGTTCGCACCAATTGGGTCTCTGTTACTCAAAAACGTGGAAATGCCAAAATTGGACTAAGCGGATGGACCACCTAAGACGCAGCCGCGGTCAACATTTAAATGAAATTATCTTCAAAAAGTAAATGTCATGGACCAATCTAATGTTTCAAATAAAGAACCGATGAGATTTTGCAAATTTTATGCGTTTTTTTTAAAAAAAAAGTTATCAAGCTCTTAAAAAATCACCCTTTACTTGTACTGTTTTGGGATCCGATTATACTTTAAATTAGAGTTAAGTATGAGGGCTGCAAAATTTGTCAATTTAGGTAGAAGTCGGTGGGTTGGTTTATGGATAATTTAAAAAAAATTAAAAAAGTTTTTTTTTTGGACATGACAAAATCCCTAGGAAACACAATGGCTTAGTTGGTTGGTATCTTTAGAAATTGAGAAAAAAGTTGATTTTAAATATTTTTGGCACTAAAACCTCAAACAAATAGAAAATAATAACAAGAACTTTATATACCCTCCACCATGGATTGCATTCCACAGAGATTGTCGTTTATCGTAGAAGTGCAGTAATATTACAGGAAAATATATTTTTTTTTAATATAGGCAAACCAAAACAAATACAAATATTGAAAAAATAATTTTATAAATAAATATAATATTTTAATTATTTCAAACCATTATTTATTTCAAATCAAAAAATAAATATTCTTATTTTTATATTTTCAAAAAGCTTAAATACCATAAATATTGGTAGATAGTGGCGTTTCTACGCAATTTGAATTTCATCATTCTAGCTGTACCATTGTATGCCTTGAAAGTACGAATTTCGAAAAATTCGTTTATTTTCCGATTCCTACGCAATCAGAGGAATGTATACTACGAATTGCATGACTCTAGCTGCGGTCATTTGGTTAGTACTATTTGTTTCCCCTTTTTTAATTTTAACCCCAAAATGTACGAATTTCGAAAAATTCGTCTATTTTCCGTGTCTACGCTGTCAGAGGAATGTATACTCAGAATTTCATGACTCTAGCTGCGGTCATTTAATTGGTACTATTTTTATCCCCTTTTTTCATTTTAACCCCAAAAAGTACGAATTTCGAACAACCTGTTTCTTTTAAGTGTCTACGCAATCAGAGGAATGCATACACCGAATTTCATTATTCCAGGTGTAGCCGTTTGGTTGGTACCATTTTTATCCCTCCGTATCCATTGTATCCCTTGAAAGTACGAATTTGGAAAAAAACTTTTATTTTTCATGTCTACGTAGTCAAAGGAATGTATACTCCGAATTTCATGACTCTAGGTGCGGTCATTTGGTTGGTACTATTTTTATCCCCTTTTTTCTATTTTGTCCCCAAAATGTACGAATTTCGAAAAATCCGTTTAGTTTCCGTGTATACACAGTCATGTCTACGTAGTCAAAGGAAAGTATACTTCAAATTTCATGACTCTAGCTGCGGTCATTTGGTTGGTACTATTTTTATCCCCTTTTTTCTATTTTGTCCCCAAAAAGTACGAATTTCGAAAAATCCGTTTAGTTTCCGTGTGTACACAGTCATAGGAATGTATACTCCGAATTTCATGACTCTAGCTGCGGTCATTTGATTGGTACTATTTTTATCCCCATTTTTCATATTAACCCCAAAAAGTACGAATTTTGAAAAATCCGTGTATTTTACTTGTCTAAGCAATCAGAGGAATGTATACACCGAATTGCATGATTCTAGGTACAGCCGTTAGGTTGGTACCATTTCTATCCCTCTTTTCCCATTTTACCCCTTAAAAGTACGAATTTGAAAAAAATACTTTTATATTATGTATCTACTCAATTAGAGGAATGTACACACCGAATTTCGTGTTTCTAGCTGTTGTCGATTAATGTGTACCATTTTTATCCCTTTTTTGCCCCATTTCACCCCCTACAAATAAGAATCACTTTATGGTGCACGTTTTTGTTATCGGGGGAATGCGCATTTCCGATATCAAGTAAGTACAAGCAGTCATATTGACAAAATGTGCTTAAATACTCTAAAATATTAGGGATTATTATGGGTATTTTTAGTCCTTGTGAGGGAAATTTTTTTCCCTTTGGGCCGATTTCGCCCCATTTCAATCCCAACCGATCTACGACTATAAGACACATTTATGGAAAACTTGGACATTCTAGCTCTTTTCGTTTAGATGCTAGCGTGCTTTCAACAGACGGACGGACATGGCTAGATCGTCTTAGAATTTTATGACCATCAAGAATATATATACTTTATAGGGTCTCAGGTCAATATTTCAAGGTGTTACAAACGGAATGACAAAGTTAGTATACCCACATCCTAGAGGTGGAGGGTATAACAAGTACGCCTAAACAAAACAAAAACATTTTGAGGTCTCATAACTTTTATGTATTTAAAAATTTTGCATTCTGTAATTAGACCCCTTTATCGGTATCTTTGTCTTAGTGTCTACTCCCAAGTATACACTTATTATTATCATTTTTATTCTGGAAAGTTTGCTAAAAATTTGATGGACATAAAAGGTGAACTATGCAATCTACGTTCATAAATACATCAAATTAAACGTATGTACACATTTGAGAAATTACGTTGTAGTTGTCTCCCCATTTTCCCCCAAATCGCCAGCAGTTATCGTAAATTAATAAATAATATTGTATACACATGTTTGTGGCCACTATTAAATGCGAAATGGCCACTTTATCGATACACCACCACGAAAAGCGAAAACACATGTTTCCGATATTCGTAGACAATGTTGCCAAATTGAACTCATTCATATGTATGCTCGCAATGAAATTGCTGCTCCTCCTCATCTGCTCCTGCTCCCGCCACAAGTAATAAACGAAAACATAGAATTTCCATTTTAGTTTTTATGAAGCAGCAATCCAACGAGAGAGCTCGCATAAGCCATTATTGTGATACAATAAATAAAACTTAACTAGGTTTCCATGGAAGAGGAGTTCTACGTACTCGTACTCGTAAATATGAAGAAGCAGCAGAGGCAGGCAACAGCCAGGATCAATGTTCGCCAGTAACTGCTGGCGCTGTTGTTGTATCAATAAATATTTCTAGTTTATCATCACACATCTGACGACGACCTTCACGTTTTGCTTCTGGCAGACAACAAAAGCAAAAAAAAAACGACAAATGCTGATAACAAAAGGACATGAAAAATTAAATCGTTTTCCTTAAATGTTCATAGATTTCTAATAAACGATATGTTCAAAAAAGAAAAAAATTACAAAACATGTTTTTAATCTAAACTGTCGTCTGTGTGTCTTCGATGTTTGGGGGGCGGGAATGCACAGTGGGAGTGAAGAAAAGAAATTGTGAGCAAGGTGTGCTAGGAATGTACACCATAGCAAACATTAAATTTCAGATACAGTTGGGTTGGTATTAACATTTAATCAAATAAATTCCATGTAATATGGCATATATTTGAAAGGCCTATGGACAATACGATGGACGGATGGCCTATCCATATGGCTTTGCTTGTTGGCTCGCCTGCGAGAGGTCCTATTCACGAGACGAATCCTGTTTCCACAGATGACACATGATTTAGCAGGAAGTGATTAGCATATATAAAAGGCAGATGGCAAGTCTGCTGGTCTCTTCCCGTTAAAGACAACCTGTCACATCTATGTAATGGAGGACTTTATCAAAATCCAATTTAAAATGTGGATTCTGGATCAGTCATAAAGTAAATCAACTGAATAAAGCTGTTCTAAAATTTGACGGAAAAAATCTCCTGTCAAATTTCACGGTGATCATAAGTTTAAAGGGTCTTGCTTGATTATTTTTTTGATGTTACAAACATTTGACGTGAAATATACTTATAATACTCATTATTCCACACTGTGGTGTAGGGTATAGAAGTTAAGCAATTATTGGCCGACAATTCTTAAATTAGTATTACTAGATAATATTTAGATGGACTACTATATTTGCCCATTTTAGTATCTTTTATTCCATATTCCAGCATCTCATCTTAAAAGGCTACAACTCATGAATGTTATATCAAAGATATATTAATTAATGATGTTTTTAATGAATTGTCTCTATGCCTAACAATCTTCGAGTTTCTCAAAATGTCTCTTAACAAAAATAGCTATGCCTATGAAATTTCAATAAATAAATTTCAATCCCTATTATCCCTATTAATATTATAAAACCTTAGTGTATGTCTGTCTGTTTGTTTGTTCCGCAATCACCTGTAAACGGCTGAACCGATGTTGTTGAAAATTTCAGTACAGATAGATGTAGGTCTGGAAGAAAAGAAGAAAATTAGTGCATATATATTACTGACCACGAGAAAGATCAATTTGATGCCGAAATTTGGATTTTCGTTTAGTGGGCATGGCTATAGTGTTTTTAAGCTAGAAGGCTGAAAATTGGAACGTATATAATACTGACCACGGGAAAAAAGTGTTTTTTAGCTAGAAGGCTGAAAATTGGAACGTACATATATATCACAAACCACGATAATATCAATGTGAAACCTGATTTTAATTTTACAATTTGTTTTTTTTTTTTTTTGCCTGACGAAGCGGGCGGGGTTCAGCTAGTAATAAATAAATAATAAAAGTAGCTACACTCAGAAAAAAGTGAACCCTATGATGAGTTAAAATGAATTAAAATTTAGGTAAATTGAACTTCGTATAGCGCTAAAGCAATATTTCCTAATATTAAGTTCAAACTTTTCCTTGAAAGTAGTAGATGCTTTGAACTTGATTCTAGTTCAATTTTCCTCAAGTAAGGTATTTACTCAAACTGAGGAAAATTCCAATAAGTTTTCCCTCAAACCAAGTACATTTTAACTAAATCTAAGTAAAATTTTTCCTAAAACTAAGTAAATTTTTACTAAATTTAAGTAAAATTTTCCTAGAACTTAGCAAATTTTTGCTCAAGCCAAATAAATTTGTACTAAATCTTAGTAAAATTTTGCTGAATTTTTCCTGAAGGTAATTAAATTGTTTACTAAAATTAAGTATATATTTACTTAAACTGAGGACAATTTTGCTGATTTTATCGTAAAACAAGCAATTTTTTACTAAAACTGAGGAAACTTTTACATGATACAAGGAAAAAAGTGAACCTGAAATAAGTTCAATTTAACTAAAAAGTCAAACAAATGGTTTTGCTTCAGAGTATGCAAAACTGATACAAAAAATGACAGCATGAAAGTATATATATTCTTGATCATCATAAAATTCTAAGACGATCTAGCCATGTCCGCCCGTTCGTCCGTCCATCTGTTGAAAGCACACTAGCATCTGAACGAAAGGAGCTAGGACGTCCAAATTGTCCATAAATACGTCCTATAGTCGTGGATCGGTTGGGATTGAAACGGGGTGAAATCGGCCCAAAGCGAAAAATTTTTCCCTCACAAGGACTAAAAATACCCATAATAATTCCTAATAGTTTAGAGTATTTAAGCATGTTTTTTGAATATGTCTGTTTATATTTGCTTGATATTTGGTATGCGCATTCCCCTCATAGATAAAAACTGCACCATTAAGTGATTCTTAATGATTTTCCACGAATGCGTCTTATAGTCGTAGATCGGTTGGGATTGAAACGGGGAAAAAATCCCTCACAAGGACTAAAAATACCCATAATAATCCCTAATATTTTAGAGTATTTAAGCATATTTTTTCAATATGTCTGCTTGTACTTGCTCATTCCCCCGATAACAAAAACGTGCACCATAAAGTGATTCTTATTTGTAGGGGGTGAAATGGGGCAAAAAAGGGATAAAAATGGTACATATTAAACGACAACAGCTAGAAACACGAAATTCGGTGTGTACATTCCTCCAATTGAGTAGATACATAATATAAAATTATTTTTCCAAATTCGAACTTTTAAGGGGTAAAGTGGCAATAGAGGGATAAAAATGGTACGAACCAAACGGCTGTACCTAGAATAATGAAATTAGGTGTATACATTCCTCTGATTGCATAGACACGGAAAATAAACTGATTTTTTCGAAATTCGTACTTTTTGGGGTGAAAATAGAAAAAGGGGATGAAAATAGTACCAACCAAATGACCGCAGCTAGAGTCATGAAGTTCGGAGTATATATTCCTTTGACTACGTAGACATGAAAATAAAAGGTTTTTTCCAAATTCGTACTTTCAAGGGATACAATGGATACGGGATAAAAATGATACCAATCAAACGGCTACATCTGGAATAATAAAATTCGGTGTATACATTCCTCTGATTGCGGAGACACGTAAAATAAACAGATTTTTCAAAATTAGTACTTTTTGGGGCTAAAATGAAAAAAGGAGAAAAAAATAGTACCAATCAAATGACCGCAGCTAGAGTCATGAAATTAAGAGTATACATTCCTCTGACTGCGTAGACACGGAAAATAGACGAATTTTTCGAAATTCGTACTTTCAAGAAATACAATGGTACAGAGAGATAAAAATAGTACCAACTAAACGACTACACCTAGAATGATAAAATTCTAATTGCGTAGAAACGTCAAGGGGGTAAAAATGGTAGTAACCAAATGGGCGCAGCTGGAATCATGGAATTCGGTGTATACATTCCTCTGACCACATAGACACGCAAAATAAAAAAGTTTTTTTTTCAAATTCGTACCTTTTCTTTTACGGCAAAAATTGGTTGATTCATGAAGTTAGGTTATTTTGCACTATGTACGTCTGATAATGGATTTTGAAAAATTGTACTTTTGGAAATAAAATAGAATGGAAAAGGACAAACAACTGTAGCACCCACTATCTACCAATATTTATGGTATTTAAGCTTTTTGAAAATATAAATATAAGAATGTTTATTTTTTGATTTGAAATAAAAAATGGTTTGAAATAATTAAAATATTATATTTATTTATAAAATTATTTTTTCAATATTTGTATTTGTTTTGGTTTGGCTATATTAAAAAATGTATATTTTCCTGTAATATTACTGCACTTCTACGAAAACCGGAGGGTATATAAAGTTCGGCCCGGCCGAACTTAACGCCGTTTTTACTTGTTTTTTTTTTTCTAAAATGGTCTTGCCAACTTTTAACAACCACATGTTAAATACATGACTACCCTTTTTAAAACCTTTTTTTCGTTTCAAAACTATATTTATGATATTTCCACTGTTTCCATGCCACTGTCGTGCCGACCATAGTTTGTTTGTATGTGTATCGTTGTGCTTATTTTGAAAAAGGACTTTGTTTTATTACTATCGCAAGCTCTCCAAAGTGTCATAAATAAGTTTTTCTATCAACATATATACACAGGGATCTCTGACGGCTCGTGCTTCACACCATCTCCATTCATTCATTTTTCGCATCGGTTGATTATCAGTCAGTCAGCCAGGCAGGCAGGCAGTCAGTCAGTCACAGTCACTTCAGCAACACAACATCCTTCTTCAGGGACAAACACCAAGATGTTTACCCAGCAACCAACCAACAAAGAAACGAAACAAACATCCATAAGTCCTTTGCCCCCACAACCCCAGCATTATTGGAATTATAAAAAACCAAAAGAAAACTTTTTATAGTTATTTGGCAGCTTATTGCAGAAGTATGTGTACGAATTGAGGGGAAGCTGTCGAAGACAGGACAAGGCAATGCTGGCAGACAGAATAGAAACAAGTTAAGTCAAGTCGAAAGTAAAACAAATGATAAATAATATTGTGTGCGTACGTACACATCTCTCCATCTATCTATCCATGGTGGTGATAGTGAAATTATTAGAAAGGATGTTGGGGGCGTCTGACTGCTGGTACGATTTTATTGGTGGTATAAAAATGGAAACATTTTCATTCATCTTCAGAATTTTTGCGATCTAGAGAACCTTTTCCGAAAAAAAATATTTTAAAGATTAATTTCGGAAATATGCAATATGGGTGGAGCGATTTTAGGGAACCTAAATCAAAATATTGTATTTTATTTTGAGTTTTCCATATGTCGAACCGTAACCATCTTGGAACTTTCTAGCGTGATAAGAACTATAAAGTGGAGACATATTTTTATGGAGCTATTTGGACTATATGTTCCTTCAACAAGATCATTTCTCACAGACTGCTACATGTAAGTCACGCAAAATTGAGTCTGAGTAACATTTGAGTCTGGCCTAGGGTATGACAAGTATTGGATTCTATCTCCCTCAGCTTCCAGTCATTAATAACGGCCTTATGCGAGTCCCAATGGCTGAAAGTTTTAATTTAATAAACACTTCATGGTGGAGCGTTCTTTTTTTCTAAAGACAAAATCGTGCCACATGTTGACAACTGGCTGTCCATGTCCATGTGGCAAGTGGATGTGGGGCTTTCGGGGGTGCGTGTGAACAAGTGCTGCTTATCATGTCGTGTTGCAACAAACACTTTGAAAAGTGTTGAACAATTTCTTCTATCAACAAGACATCGCAGCATTTGTCAATTAAATTTCTCTGAGAGAGATAGTGAGGCAGAGAGCGGGAGAGAAACAAACACGAGGACAATTCAAATAAGTTCCAAAAGATAAGAAGAACAATTGTTTCGAACAATCGCCGGCACAGCTGGGCGTAGTTTATTTCTGGCATTACCCGTAAAGGGTGTCAGGATTTTGCCGGCATTAAACACGAAAGCAATAGATAACATGAGCAATGGGACGAACGATTGACTGATGGAAATCATGAAATTCTCAAGTATTGAGTTGAACAGTTTTCATTTTTGCCAACATCTGTCGCAAAGCCTAAAAGTCTTTTCAAAGTAATCTTATTCGATTAGCATATATTGGCATAAAACCATTTGAATTATTCTTTTTCGGATAGAAGAGAGAAACAATTTTAAGTTTTACATTAACCCACACACAAGTTTGAATCATTTAATATTAGAGTGGATAGGCTAATGTTGGCCTATAATCATCTACATATATTACTCGAATATAGTTATGTTTCCGGTTAACCAAAGAAAAATGGTTTGAACATCGATTAATCATTTCACAAGAGTGTCCCTAGAAGAAATGATGAACAACCAAAACGAATAGAATCCACGAAAATAAAATTTAACATCCCTATAACAGATCTTATGTATAATAGGCTGGGTCGACGTCCATACAAATGGAAAAACATGTTCCAGTCACACCACGAAAATAAAGTTTGGATTGTTTAATGATGATTTGCAAAATATTACGTTCCTAGATCAAGCCATCTGTGAGCTATACTCTCCTGAAAATAACCCTAAAAATCATGTTTTTCCGGTGTAATTTTTTGTGTTAATTTTTTCCCCAATTTTTTCTGAAATAATAGACCCTTGAAAGCACTTTAAATACAAATTTTAATTATTGTCTTAGAGTAACTTATTGGTCGAATTATTGGACGTTTATAGTATTTTTTGTGGATTTTCATAGTGACAACTAAAAACTTGTACGTATTTGGTGGTAGTATTTTATAAAAAATAAATAGCTGCAGTCAATACAATTCGAATGATGCCTAAATGATGAACATCGGAATGAAATTGGCGTAGTAGCGCTCATTTTTGTAAAGTGTTCGAAACTTTTGGCTGTGAAAACCATCGCCTGTATTAAATTATTTCACAACAAGTAAGGAAAGGCTAAAGTCGGGCGGGGCCGACTATATAATACCCTACACCACTCCCTGCGTATATGAGGTACATACTTTGATTACTAAACCCATTTATTTCATGGGAGTAATTTTATGTAGTTCATATAAATTATACAGAATAAATTATACTATCTTTATACTCATCTTTAGTCATATTTAACGAATATGGTTAATAATATGGTAATTGATCCAATTATCCGACAGACAAATAAAAATTTTACAGTAGTAATAGGATGAATCGGACCGACATTTCAAAAGGGGGCCTATAACTACATTTTGGGCCTGGTCCAAAACATGGGCCTATATATTTCTCATTCACGGTAGGTATTCCTGGTGTAAAAATACCATGATCTGCAAAATTTGATGAAGATCCGATGTAAGATGTAGTTTCTAGAGCTGTAATAGATCAGCATGGGACCCCATTTGGGTTATACCATATGGGTTATACATATGGGCATCTCCCAAACAAGTAAGGAAATGCTAAAGACGGACGGACTTTCTATCTCATTACAATTCAAATCGGTAAAAAAGTGAAATCAGGAAGGATTTTTGCATCCTGTAAATGTATGTGTTTGACAAAAAATGTTAAATCGGAGATGCCATTTGTATGGGGTATATTGAAACCTGGAATATGTAAAGTTTGGCCAAAATTGGTTAAACATTCGGGAGCAACATTTGTATGAGGGCGATATCTAAATCTGAACCAATCTTACCCACATTCACCATAGGTTGGATTATAAGATGTTGTGCAAATTTTAAAGAAAAACGGGTACAATATGTTTTTTCTAAAGCGGAAAAAGTGAAATCGGGAGCGACATTTGTATGGGGGCTATATCTAAATCTGAACCGATCTTACCCAATTTTTGCATACGTATTTCTAGTTGGATTATAAGATGTTCTGCCAAATTTAAAGAAAATCGGGTACAATATGTTGTTTCTAGAGCGGAAAATGTCAAATCGGGAGCGACATTTGTATGGGGGCTATATATAAATCTGAACCGATTTCCTCTAAACTCAATACCGATGGTCCTTGGCCAGTAAAAATAACTTCTGCCAAGTTTCATGACAATCGGACAACAATTGCGACCTGTAGAGTGCGAACAAGCTTAGATGGACAGCAGACGGACAGACAGACATCGTTAAATCGACTCAGCTGGTGATTCTAAGCCGATCGGTATACTTAAAGGTGGGTCTAGCTCGATTATTTCTTGGTGTTACAAACATTTGGCGCGACACTAACTTATAATACCCTAGACCACGAAGTGGTGTAGGGTATAAAAATGAAGTCAGTGACGTAATTTTTCGTCCGTTATTCATAATTTAGGCATCATTCGAAAGGTATTGATTCCTCCTATTTATTATACCCTCCACCTCCAGGATGGTGGTATACTAACTTTGTCATTCCGTTTGTAACACCTTGAAATATCGAACTGAGACCCTATAAAGTATATATATTCTTGATCGTCATAAAATGCTAAGACGATCTAGCCATGTCCGTCCGTCCGTCTGTTAAAAGCACGCTAGCATCTAAACGAAAGGAGCTAGAACGTTAAAAATTTCCATAACTGCGTCTTATGTATACATTCCTCTTATTGCATAGACATTCCTCTTATTGCAATATACACAGAGTTTTTTTTTTAAATTCGTACTTTCAAGGGTTACAATGGGTATGGAGGGATAAAAATGGTACCAACCAAACGGCATCACTTGGAATAATGAAATTCGGTGTACACATTCCTCTGATTGCTTAGACACTTCCTCTGACTGCGTAGACACGGAAAATAAACGGATTTTTCGAAATTGGTGCTTTCAAGGGATACAATGGTACAGAGGGATAAAAATAGTATCAAATTAACGACTACAGCTAGAATGATGAAATTCTAATTGCGTAGAAACGTCAAGGGGATAAAAATGGACGCAGCTGGAATCATGGAATTCGGTGTATACATTCCTCTGACTGCATAGACACACAAAATAAAAAGTTTCGTAATTTTTCTTTTACGGCAAGAATTGGTTGAATCATGAAGTTAGGTTATTTTGCACTATGTACGTCTGATAATGGATTTTCAAAATTTTTATTTTTAGAATTAAAATAGAAAGGAAATACATCCAACTGTAGCACCCACTATCTACCAATATTTATGGTATTTAAGCTTATTGAAAATATAAATACAACAATATTTATTTTTTGAAATAAATAACTAAAATATTATATTTATTTATAAAATTATTTTTCAAATATTTGTATTTGTTTTGGTTTGGCTATATTAAAAAATGTCATATTATTACTGCACTTCAACGAAAACCGACAACCTCTGTGGAATGCAATCCATGGTGGAGGGTATATAAAGTTCGGCCCGGCCGAACTTAACAACGTTTTTACTTGTTTTTCATTACACCTCTTACAAAAAGTTTCCAAGAAATATGAGTTTTTAGCTGTCACCTTGAATAACTACAAAAAATCAATATAAACGCCCAATAATTCTAATAATGAGTTATTCTAAGACAAGAATAAAAAATTTTATTTCAAGAGCTTCTATTAATTCAGAAAAAAATGGACAAAAAAGCGACTTTGTAAAATCTCTTTATTTTACGTGTCTAAGCAATTAGAAGGATGTGCACACCGAATTTCACCATTCTAGCTGTAGTCGTTTAGTTGGTACTATTTTTATCCCTATGTACCCATTGTATCCCTTGAAAGTACAAATGTGGAAAAAAACCTGTTATTTTTCGTTTCTACGAAGTCAGAGGAATGTATACTCCGGATTTCATGACTCTAGCTGCGGTTATTTGATTGCTACTATTTTTTCCCCTTTTTCCATTTAACCCCAAAAAGTACGAATTTCAAAATCCGTTTATTTTACGTGTCTACGTAATCAGAAGAATGTATAGACTGAATGTCATTATTTTATGTGGAGCCGTTTGGTTAGTACCATTTGTATCCCTCTATTCCCATTTTACCCCTTAAAAGTACGAATTTGGAAAACATATTTTTATATTATGTATTTACTCAATTAGAGGACTGTACACACCGAATTTTATGTTTCTAGCTTTTTTCGGTTGATAGGTACCATTTTTATCCCTTTTGGTCCCATTTCACCCCCTACAAATATAAATCACTTTATGGTGCACCTTTTTGTTATAGGGAGAATGCACATACCCAATATAAAGTAAATACAAGCAGACATATTGAAAAAAATACTTAAATACTCTAAAATATAAGGGTGTTTTATGGGTATTTTTAGTCCTTGTGAGAGAAAAATGTTTCCCTTTGGGCCGATTTCGCCCAATTTCAATCCCAACCGATCTACGACTATAAAATGTATTCATGGAAAATTTGGACGTCCAAAGTACATAGGTTTAGATGCTAGCGTGCTTTCAACAGACGGACGGACAAGGCTAGAATTTTATGACGATCAAGAATATATATACTTTATAGGGCCTCAAGTCGATATTGCAAGGTGTTACAAAGACGACGACGAGAGACGCGTGACTTTTTTGGTCTTTTATAACATAGTGGTGTCCGTATATGGTTATATTTCCATGACTTAGAAAATTACACACAGTGTACTGGAAGACAATATCATTCATATGACTGGTTCGGCAGTACCTCATACGATCAACCCAATTTTTCAGTATATGACCCAATGATGTCGCCAGCCCAAAATCCACACCAAACAGTGACTCGTTGTGCATTAGCTTCTCAATAGTCACGTGTTGGGATCTCTGAACCCCATATGCGGCAATTTTGCTTATTGGCATAGCCATCGAGATGAAAATGACCTTCATCAGATATAACGAAAGTTTTCCACGTACATTTCTTACAGGTTGCGTTAAAGATTCAGTACTTTAGAAGCAAGTTTTTAATATTTCCTAATTTTGTTGGAGCATTTTGCAAATGTTAAACATAAACCTGAAAATACAAATAAAATTTAATATTATTCTACCTTTCAATGTCAGAGTAATCGGTAGTTCAAATTTAAAATTTTAAATGGTCCACCCTTACATAAGTAATGAGAAGTGATTTGACAATTTATTCACACTTTGGGACAAGTTCTGTGATCTATTCATATCGACCTATCCCAGGGCAGGTACTTTTATAAAGGGTGATTTTTTAAGAGCTTGATAACTTTTTTTTTAAAAAAAACGCATAAAATTTGCAAAATCTCATCGGTTCTTTATTTGAAACGTTAGATTGGTCCATGACATTTATAATTTATTTAAATAATAATTTCATTTAAATGTTGACCGCGGCTGCGTCTTAGGTGGTCCATTCGGAAAGTCCAATTTTGGGCAACTTTTTCGAGCATTTCGGCCGGAATAGCCCGAATTTCTTCGGAAATGTTGTCTTCCAAAGCTGGAATAGTTGCTGGCTTATTTCTGTAGACTTTAGACTTGACGTAGCCCCACAAAAAATAGTCTAAAGGCGTCAAATCGCATGATCTTGGTGGCCAACTTACCGGTCCATTTCTTGAGATGAATTGTTCTCCGAAGTTTTCCCTCAAAATGGCCATAGAATCGCGAGCTGTGTGGCATGTAGCGCCATCTTGTTGAAACCACATGTCAACCAAGTTCAGTTCTTCCATTTTTGGCAACAAAAAGTTTGTTAGCATCGAACGATAGCGATCGCCATTCACCGTAACGTTGCGTCCAACAGCATCTTTGAAAAAATACGGTCCAATGATTCCACCAGCGTACAAACCACACCAAACAGTGCATTTTTCGGGATGCATGGGCAGTTCTTGAACGGCTTCTGGTTGCTCTTCACTCCAAATGCGGCAATTTTGTTTATTTACGTAGCCATTCAACCAGAAATGAGCCTCATCGCTGAACAAAATTTGTCGATAAAAAATTTCGAACCGAACACTGATTTTGGTAATAAAATTCAATGATTTGCAAGCGTTGCTCGTTAGTAAGTCTATTCATGATGAAATGTCAAAGCATACTGAGCATCTTTCTCTTTGACACCATGTCTGAAATCCCACGTGATCTGTCAAATACTAATGCATGAAAATCCTAACCTCAAAAAAATCACTCTTTAGCAATTTCGTGGGTGAATGTGCGTGAGACTAACTTTTGCGAGAGTAACGTGAGTTGCACATATTTTTTTTTTCATTTTATATTGTTTTTGTCACAAGATATTTTCATTCAGTTTGTTGGATATTTTCAATTTATCATGTATGCATATGTAGCAACATTAATAGTAAATACTATCTCGTGGAATGGAAACTTTGGTAATTTGAATATATTTTTCAAATATGTATGTTCATTAGGCTGGGTCACGAAAATAAATTGCAGCGGTCACCACCCAGAAATGAAGATTGGATTGTTTAATGATGATCTACTAAATATGTCGTATCTAGGTCAAGCCATCTATGAGCTAAACGCTCCTGAAAACACCATTAAAAATCATGTTTTTCTCGTGTTATTTTTTTATTTTGCATTTTTGCCCAACATTTTTTTCTGAATTAATAGAGCCTTGGAAGCGTATTAAATAAAAATGTTTATTCTTGCCTTAGAATAACTCAGTGGTTGAATTATTTGGCGTTTATATTGATTTTTTGCGTGTTTTCAAAGTGACAGCTAAAAACTCATATTTCTAGGAAACATTTTGTAAGAGGTGTAATGAAAAATAAATAGGAGGAATTATTTCACAAAAATGGAGCCAGTGTACGTCACTTCGTCCGCTATTCATCATTTAGGCATCATTCGAAAGGTATTGACTGCCGCTATTTATATAAAATTTCTATAAAATACTACCACCAAACAGAGTTACAAGCCGACACATAATTATCGGCAGCGTCGGCGCTACTCAAAATGGGTCGGCGGAGGCGGCTTTCGGCTGATTTGCGGGCTCGTTCTGTCATTCGTTCACCCCTATTTTTGACAATTTTGGGAAAATGGAAGGAACAAATTGTATTGATTTTTAATTGTTTCTTTCTTTTATTTTTTGGCAAGTAGTTCAATATTCGTTAATATTAGCCAATGTTCCCATAATTTAATATTATTATTCCGTACAATTATTTTTTGGGATTGGGAATCCATTCCCAAAATTTATAATATGGATGGATTTAATAAATATTTTTTGCAATTACAGCTTCTCATGTGAGACATATTTGAGCAGACGTCTTGAATATCATAATCCCTCAAAAGAATGGTAAAGCTCAACCTACTTTGACACACTAAAGAAGCACAATAGAGTAGCTATTGTTTATTGCTTTTTATAGGAACACATGGCCATGCATACTTAACGTGACCATCTCTATTTGGCTAAAAAGCGTGATATATGAATTCAAAAAGCGGTATTTTGTGACAAAAAGCGGGATCGTGAAAAAATAAAAAATATATTCAATTAGCTTTGTTTAGAATTATTGTTTATTTTATTTTGATTTTCTTTAAATTTTTTATATGGACACGAGTTTACAAATTTCACATTTTCAATTTTGAACATCTGGGAAAAAAATAGAAAATAAGAAGTCAGTGTACGAATTTCAATGTTCCAAAATATGGACCTACCAAAATGATCAGTTTTAAGAATTGCATGTTAATTTCGACTGAGAACGACATTCCTAGTTGTCTAGATTTTAGAAGCTGTACACCCGTTGTAGAGCTACTGAGAGTTCAATAAAGTTAACACTGCTGAAACTCTACATGACTCGGATGCAATAGAGTCCTGCAGAGACTCAAAATTCTGGGAACTGCATGCTTCGGTTGCAATAAACGAAGCAAAATGAAAAAAACACAGAGATACCCTCGTCGTGCTTTTAACAAGCAAACGACGAACATATCGCACCACTTACCGTGTGGCATTGGGCAGATCTAACATGAAAAGAGTCCCTCCCATATTCACATCCTGGTCGCGGCATTTCATTTTTTAAGTGGACATGTCATTATTGCATCTCAGTACTTGCTCTAATTCAGGACTTCCCCCACAGCGCTTAATCTGCAGGTTAGCAAGCGACGGACACTGCATCTCTCTCTTGGCCTTCTTAGTCGTATTTGGTAGACCATATTTTGGACATGTTAGGTATGGAGATATTAGAAATCGAAATCTAATTTTAGCTAAGTTCTACTAATTTTTATATGTACCTCTAAGTTTTTGTTACGTTTGTTTTTTATGGAATAACGAAAGAGAATGCAAAACAAACAAAAACACAATTTGTCTTTAATTATGTTGTTTAAAAGTTTCAATTACTATTAACTATCTACCATACCATAATGTATAAGGAAAAAACGGGACTTTTTTTTCTAAAAAAACGGGATAATGCGGGATGAAAAATTTAAGCGGGAGTAAGCATCAATAAGAGGGACAATCCCGCGAAAAGCAGGATGGATGGTCACCTTATGCATATTGGAATTGACTTATATAAATGCGACTTCCAAATCAAAACACAATCATTCAACTATCTATAGACGTTATCATATAGAGGGATACCAAATTCAAGGAAAGGTCCATATATTTCACAGTAGATGGTTTTCTATGTCGACAGTTATATTTTCTTTTGTAATTTTACGTGTGTTGTCTATTTAGGTAGTAATATTTGCTGAGTTAGATCTCCGACAAATCACGACGGCGTGGTTGAAGTCGAGGTGAGCCGATGAAATGGGCGGTGGCGCGGCTTGTGCAGAAACATGCGGCGGCGGCTTGTCGACTTAAAATCGGTCGGCTTGTAAAGGGTGGTTTTTATTGGGGTATAGAACTTTAAGTTGGCATCTTTTTTTAATTGGCGGCCATTTTGCCAGCTGTCAAGTGATTAATATTTAGTTTGGTTTGCCATTTCATCATGAACAGGTTGACAAAAGAACAACGCTTGCAAATCGTGCAAATTTATTTCGAAAGTAATGGTTCAGTTCGCGAAGTTCACTATTTTATGGTCGACATAATCGTCCATCAGAGCAATTAATTCGGTTAACCATGGATCGTTTTCGCACTACGTTTACTCTATGTGATAATACGCATCCGCAGAGACGTCGAAATGTGCGCACCGAAGAAACAAATGCCGCTGTAGAGCAAAGTGTTGAAGAGGATCCGAATGAATCGATTCGCCACCGTGCACAGCAATTGGAGCTGCACAGCAATTGGATAAAGTGGTTGAAAATTGGACCTGTAGAATTGGCTATATTCGAGCCAGTCGCGGCGGCCACATGCCCGAAATCATATTTAAACATTAATGGCATAAAATTATCCTTCCAATAAAGCCAAATTGATGGACATTAAAACGATTTTCTTGTGTTTTAATTCAATTCGAAGTTCTATACCTCAATAAAAAACACCCTATATCTCTGCCACCAAACACAAAAAAGTTTTCAGTGAAAATTTTTTTTCACTGTGAAAAACCACAAATTCTTAACATCAACATTTCAGATTTCAACGATTTTAAGAGGGTTCTGTGCTGCAGTCCACAAACCACTTTCGTAAGTTCTTCCCTTATGATTCCTTTATAAAAATCATAAGATGGTGTCTCCTGGAGAGAAGGAGTAAGTGGAGTTGATGAAATATCTTGAAAACGTGGTGTAGGTTCGTATATGGGGTATCGTTGATACAGGATGTAGCTTGGTCAGACACTGCTGTTTGTTGTAACATTCTTGTATTTCTTCCTTTTTAAATGTTCTTTTGCAACTCATTTAAAATCCATTCGATATTTGATTATTTTACATTTTTTATATTGAAAATATCAAATGAAAACAAGTAACTTAATTCTTTCGAAAGGAAAAATTCTAATTAATAATTGATTTATTTATATTGAGAAGTTACTGAAAAACTTATTTAAAGACAAATATATTTGCAGTTGAGAAACTGTTTAGAAAGAATTAGCTTGAATTCATGACTAAGGAGTAATGATAATGTCATTCATTTTGGCTCTACTTCCATGCTTTTTTCTGGGTCGGAATATCACTAGTGCTCTTTAGTATTTTCAACTATAAATGGGCTCGAGTCATGTGATTCATTAATAATATTCCTTTTTGCTCACGAGAGTTTTTTTGAGGTGCAATGCTAATTTGTGTCGTATTCAACCCGATGCCTGATTTTACGTTTACCAAGCCTAAGTTATGACTATTAGAGAAGTTGCAGAGTGTTGGCGTCACAACAAACACTGGCGTCAACATCTACTAGGATAGTCTGGCTGCCATCATATCCAGGAACTTGGATACTCTAAATTCTAGAACAGCTCGTGACTGCCTCTTATCAGGACCAGGATCACCGAAAAGAAAACATATTAGAGTTCATATTCCAGAATGTTAATATTTTTCATTCTATAGAATGCAAATAGTCATTTGCAGACTTTGTAAATAACGCCAACAAAATATGTTATTTATTTTAGTAACAAATTGTTTTACTGGGTGGTGCCAATATTCTAATTGCAGAGATTCACTGATTCTTTTTTGCTAATCTTCAAAATAAGTGTTTTTATTTATTAGCTCTTAAAGTTGTAAAAACACTAAATCTAAATCCTAAACTTGTAAAAAGCACTAAATCTTAAATTACAGCGTCTCCAGCATTTTTACAGTAATTACCAAGAACAATAACTCTTAAAGAATTAATTGTCACCCACACGCCAGCTCTTTAACAAAATGTGCGCTGTGATGGGGGGGACACATCAATGTTTCACGATGTAATCATGAGGGTGCGCTGTGAATGTACCCAGCATTGAACTGACACTGTCCTAATGCTATGTCGGTCTTAAAGTATCTTTAAATGTCCTTAAGCAGTAACAATTCCAGCACGCCACGCCAAGCATTCCTTCACATACGCAGACTTTAGTTGGCATAATCAAGACGCCTTGACTGCTTAAGGACTTTTTCCTTTCGCAAGTCTCTCTCTCCGTCCCCTCCGTCCGTTGTTGGCATCACTTTCGATTTCATGTTGCTGGCTGGGTCGGCTGCTGCTATTGTTGTTTCTATTTGCTCATATGATTTAACGCCACCTCTGCAGCTAGGTCCACAGCCACAGTCACCGCCACATCCTCATCCGCATCCCCATCCCCATCCTTTTGCGGCATAATCAACAACCCAGCCATAATAATATTGATTAAACGTACAATTGTCGGTTAGAGAGGATGGCTGTTGAAGGAAGCAGAGCAAAGAACAGTGGGCGGTTCGAGGAAGGGCAGTGCCGGGAGGATGCCTTTTGTCGTTTGGTTGGCTCTAAAAAAGTTTATTGAACATTTGTAATGTAAAAATTGCTTAATAAGCATTATTGATATTTGTTGTTGTTGGCATTGCCTTTTTGCTACAACGTTCATGGCTACGTATGTATGTCTGTTGTTGCAAGGATTTTGTGATTTCGATTCGATTCTTTGGCATTGTAAAAATATTCGTTTTTGAAGGAGCTGCCACTGCTATGGCCGCCGACAATGCCGATGATGATTTGCTAGCTGTCGTTATTTAGTTTTTTCTTCTTCGTTTGAATAAATGCCAAGAAAATATTTCGCTCACATACATCCGTACATAGATACATATGACCGTAATAAAGAAGTATATTAATCTTTTGTTTCCCCCCTAATACGATGAATGATTCTTTTCTTGACGTATATATATGCGATATTTTGAGCGAAATATTGCTATGTAAAATGAAATGGCAAAACAGTGTTGCCAGTGTGTTTTTCTGCTTGATTTTATTCACATCCCAATGTGTATATTTTCCTTATTATACGACTTCCAAAAGGCTGATAATATGTAAATATCCCAAAACATTTTACGATGAGCACAAGTGAATGCGAGCACACTGCGAATAGATCACAGAGGTAAGGGGTCCGCTTTGTACCCAGAAGTGTACGAGAGAAAAACAAGTAAAAACGCCGTTTAGCTCGGCCGGGCCGAACTTTATATACCCTCCATCAGGGAGTGCATTCCACAGTGTTTGTCGGTTTTCGTAGAAGTGCAGTAATATTACAGGAAAATATAAATTTTTTAATATAGCCAAACCAAAACAAATACAAATATTGACAAAAAAAAATAGTTTTATAAATAAATACAATATTTTAATTATTTCAAACCATTATTTATTTCAAATCAAAAAATAAATATTCTTATATTTATATTTTCAAAAAGCTTAAATACCATAAATATTGGTAGGTAGTGGGTGCTACAGTTGGTTGTCCATTTCCATTCTATTTTAATTCCAAAAGTACATATTTTGAAAATCCATTATCAGACGGTCATTGTGTAAAATACCTAACTTCATTATTCAACCAATTTGTGCCGTAAAAGAAAAGGTACGAATTTGGAAAAAACACTTTTTATTTTGCGTGTCTAAGCAGTCAGAGGAATGTATACACCGAATTCCATGATTCCAGCTGCGGCCATTTGGTTGGTACCATTTTTACCCCCTCGACGTTTCTACACAATTAGAATTTCATCATTCTAGCTGTAGTCGTTTAGGTGGTACTATTTTTATCCCTCTGTAGCATTGTATCCCTTGAAAGTACGAATTTCGAAAAATCCGTTTACTCTCCGTTTCTACGCAGTCAGAGGAAAGTATACTCCGAATTGCATGACTCTAGCTGCGGTCATTTGATTGGTACAATTTTGGTAAGGTCCAATGGGGGCCGGACCAAAAACCGCACCAAACTGTTACACGATGAGGATGGAGAGGCTTCTCAACAATAACTCTTGGGTTTTCCGAGCCCCAGATGCGACAATTTTGCTTGTTGTCGTAGCTAGCGAGGTGGAAATGGGCCTCATCAGTCAAGATGATTTTTCGATGGAATTCCGGATCATTTTCATTCATGAATTTTAATAATTTCAGTGTGTTGTTGAAGCGTGTATCGTTCCATTTTTAGTAATGGTGTAGTTTCTACTTGTCAAATGTCAAAGAATAAAAGCTTCAAAAGTGACAGCTACCGAAATTCCGGGTGATTCAAAGTAACACCTCTTGTTGGAAAACCCTGTATATATATAGATATATATATATATATAAATGAATCTGTGTTTGTTCTTTATATCAGCCTAAACTACAGGACCAATCTTCTTGAATTTTTCACAGCATTTTCATGCTGAATCGGTGGTGAAAGTAGACTATATAAATTTATGATACTTTCAGTGGGCGTGGCACCTCCCAAACAAATTGGGGATTTATTCGTTTTTTATAAATTGGCATATTCGGAGTATTGTAGCAGCTACAGTTTTGAATTTTTGTGAAAGTTCACTAATTGTTAGTCTGCATAGTTGTGCAAAAAATGGGCGGTATTGGAAAAGTGGGCGTCGTACCTCCCATAGGAAGATTCAACCTATTATTGAATATTGTAATTTCTATGACACCTAGAGTGCTGGTGGGCGGTAATGGAAAAGTGGGCATGGCATCTCATATAAGAAGTTAAACCTATTATTGAATATTGTCTGTTCTACGACAGATACAATACTGAACTTTTGTGGGAGTATTATAAGTTAGTTTCGCGCCAAATGTTTGTAACACCAAGAAATAATCGAGCTACACCCACCTTTAAGCATCGGCTTAGAATCACCAGCTGAATCGATTTAACGATGTCTGTCTGTCCGTCCGTCTGCTGTCCATCTAAGCTTGTTCGCACTCTACAGGTCACAAGTGTTGCCCGATTATCATGAAATTTGGCAGAAGTTACTTTTTTGGGCCAAGGACGATCGGTATTGAATTTGGGGGAAATCGGTTCAGATTTAGATATAGCCCCCATACAAATGTCGCTCCCGATTTGACTTTTTCCGCTCTAAAAGTCACATATTGTACCCGATTTTCTTTAAAATTGGCACAACATTTTATAAACCAACTAAAAACACCTATGCTGAAAGTGGGTATGGTCGGTTCAGAATTAGATATAGCCCCAATACAAATGTCGCTCCCGAATGTTTAACCGATTTTGGCCAAACTTTGCATTTTATATTTCACCAATAAACATACATGGTGAAAGCGGGTCACATCATTCCAGGTATCAATATACCCCCATACAAATGCCCTTTCCGATTTAACATTTTTTGCCAAACACATACGTTTACAGGATGCAAAAATCTTCCCCGATTTCACTTTTTTACCGAATTGAATTGTAATGAGATGGAAAGTGGGGTGTTTCATATAGTGGCTCCGTCCGTCTTTAGCCTTTCCTTATTTGATTGGGAGATGCCCATATGTCCATACTTTGGTATAACCCAAATGGGTCCCATTCTGCTCTATTACAGCTCTAGAAACTACATCTTACATCGGATCTTCATCAAATTTTGCACATTATTCTATGTTTCAACTAGGAATACCTACCGTGAATGAGAAATATATAGGCGCATGTTTTGGCACAGGCTTCAAGTGTTGTTATAGGTATTCAAATGTCCGTCCGATTCATCCGATTACCGCTGTATAATCTGTACTTATCATTCGATGTTGATCAATTTTTCCAGATCATGTTATAATTACTTTACTCGAAATATCTGCTGGCAAATTAGATCAATTACTTTATTATTTACCATACTCATTAAATTTGACTAAAGATGAATTGATAGTAACTGTATAATTTATATGAACTACATTAAATTGCTCTCATGAAATACCTGGGTTTAGTAATCAAAGCGAGGTATATACGCAGGGAGTGGTGTAGGGTATTATATAGTCGGCCCGCCCGACTTTAGCCTTTCCTTACTTGAACTTTAGCTTACCTTTATTCACAGTAAGCTAAAGTTCTGTGCTTCAATATTCTCCATGCAACATATCTATTTCTTTAGTATCTCAGGAAAGTACCTTGATTATAAGTGGTACATATATCTGTGGTCACAACCCATAACAGCCTAAGTCTGTTTTTCAATATATTCAGTATAGGAGTTTAAAGTTTTGAATCTTCACTGAAAATCAGGAGAAGGTGTTTTTTGTAAAACTTTTCTACAGATTCCAAGGAAACGAATTTCTTTACTTAGTTGTTAACAAAAAATAGTTGTTTATTCTTGCATATCGCAAAAGATATTATCGAAAAAGACACTTAGGCTCTTATGAATTGTTGAACGAAAGAAAGTCAAAAAGTTCAAGTTGAGTTAGGCTATTATTCCAGATTAAATAAAAAACTTTAAGTGCGGAGAAAGACCTTAACTCAATTTATGTTTATCAAAAAACGAAATTGTAATTCGGAATAAGAGCTTAACTCAAGTTAGAAAAATAAAATTGTTTCTTTGTTTTTTTGGATTAACGACTTAAGTTGATTTAGGCAATGAAGAAAAAATAATGTTTATATTTGTTGTAATCCTAAATTGACTTAGGCAGTTATGCCAAAACAGTAATTTAGAAAAATAACTTAAGCTATTAGGTTTTTTAGGATTAATTGCCTTCCTAGAAGAGATACAAACATGAAAAATTTAGAGCAAATAAATTTAGATACGCTGAATACGATGGTGCTAATAACTCAATTGTGTCCTAACTCGAGTTAGGCTGTTAAGGGTTGTGACCACAGATATTACCGATCACAAGAAAAAACAATATAAAACCTTATTTTAAATAATTAATTTAATTACCGGCGAAGCTGGCGGTGATTCAGCTAGTCCTAGATAAATTTAAATTCTTTGCAGCTTCCATACTGGAGCGTGTAATTCACCATGACTTGATATTTTGTAATGTTGTTACAGCAGTTTTATAAATGTAGAAGTTGGGACCACGTGGCAAGAACCTCCGAGTAACTTCCACATAAATAATCCGACCCCAATTCAAATTTAAGTCCTTATAACTTCCATGCATATCGTATGTGAGAGAGAGGGTATATAAAGGGTGACTTTAGCTATTATCTTTTTGGCAACACTGGTTTAAACAGCTGACGCACGTTTCGTGTTTTGTTTCACTATCAAACATCTTCAGTTTGGTCTATAATTTAACCTTGAATCGTCTTACAAACGAACAACGCTTGCAAATTATTGAATTTTATTATCAAAACGCGTGCTCTGTTAAGAAAGTTCGTCGCGCACTTCTTCCATTTTATGGTCAGTTTAATCAACCCACTGAAGAGGCTATTCGGGCTATTGTGACTAAATTTCGCACCAAATTTACATTGCTGGACATTAAACCACCAACACGCTTACGTAGAGGGCGAACTGAAGAAAATATCGCAGCTGTATCGGCCAGTGTTAATGATGACCATCAATTATCGATACGTCGCCGTTCGCAGCAATTTGGCCTCTGTTACTCAAAAACGTGGAAATGCCAAAATTGGACTAAGCGGATGGACCATTTGAGGCAAGGTCAACATTTGCATGAAATAATCTTCAAAATTTAAATTATATGGACCGTACTATCGATTCAAATATAGATTTCATGAATTTTTCTGAATTGTATGTGTTTTTTTTTGAAAAACTTTCCTATAGCTTGTAAAAAATCACCCTTTATATTTGAAAAGAAACACAAAAACTCCTGAAGATGTGCCAATGTATTATATCCTACAATTAAATAATCTTAAAGCCTAAATTCACAAAACCTTCTACGCTTGCTTTTCTAATACAAAAAATTGAAACCAACAATTATCATTATCTAATTTGGGATAACAACTTTCTTCCAAACGTAGGACATTTTCCTCCGCTCTCTCAGACCCCTTCCACTTCCTGACGGTCGGCTGTTTTCTTTCGATTTCCGTTGTCGCTTCCTGTTGACCTTATCAAATTTCCAATTAAATGTTTAACGAAACAAAACTAATTAATATGTATTAGCATTAATTCGGTTTTGTTTTGACATATTCTCCCCTCGCAGACCATCTATTCCGTTCGTAGGAAACGTATACGGCAACAATATCAAAAAACCAACAACACCAACATAGCCAAACAGGAAATGCCATATGTTGCGTTGGTGTAACGAAGAAACACGTTCGGATTAAACATGCCAATGGTACTTAAGGCAACATGTCCGAAAATATGCCGGACTGGACATCGAGAAACGTTAAATGGCCAAAAAGGCTGAAATGAAAGGAAGTCATAGGAATCATAGGGAAGGAATACAGATGGAAAATATACATAAATACTGAGAAAGTACGAACGACTGCGAACACATATCATACTAATGAACATTTCCTGGCAAAGGATATCGACCAAAGACAAGATTAATGTTCAAATTTATCGATTCTTGTCTGCCAAACTATCTTGGCCCTTTAAAGGTATGCGTGTTTAAGGGAATGTCACTCATATGCAGCAATGTGATATTGGGATTAACTTAAGCATTCATTGTCATACAGACGTTTAGCTGGAAGCAATTATTAAAAGCTGCTTTTGGGAGCTAGCAAGAAAATGAATTTAATAACGAAAAATATGTAATTGTCAGGAATAATAATGACTAATACATTTCTTTTGACTTTACATATTTTTGTCCACTCGGGTGAAAATGTTTATCGAACCCATACGAAATGTTCCACAACAAAAAGGAACTTTATATTTTTTGCAAGGGGTCAATCCTTGTTTTAGACATTGTCAATTTTAATATAATTTAATTTAACGAAACCTTGACCGACTAATATCGCATTACTCGAGGTATATATTGTATACATTTTTATACACTCCACGAGAGTATTATGTCTTTGTGCATTTGTTTGTAACACCCAAAAGGAAACGAATTAGACCCACCGTTTATTATACAGATCGGCTTAGAATCACTTTCTGGGTCAATTTAGCAATGCCCGTCTGTCCATCTATTGTTGTAATCAAATTACAGTTCGCAATTATAGTCCGATCTTAACAAAAACTGGCACAAGTAAGTTTTGTGCATCAATGACGAACGCTATTTAATTTGAAGGAAATCGGTTGAGATTTAGATATAGCCCCCATACAAATGTCGTTCCCGATTTGACTTTTTCCGCTCTAGAAACCACCATTTGCTTCAAATTTGACAAAGTACCCTACAAATAAAGTGGAAACGATGGTGAAAATCGGTCAGATCGGTTCAGATTTAGATATAGCCCCCATACTAATGTGAAAATCGGTCAGATCAGTTCAGATTTAGATATAGGCCCCATACTAATGTCGCTCCGTATTTGACTTTTTCCACTCGATTTGGTTCAAATTTGTTACAATACCCTACAAATGAAGTGGAAACTAATGTGAAAATCGGTCAGAACATCGGTGAAAATCGGTCAGATCGGTTCAGATTTAGATATACAAATGTCTCTCCCGAGTTGATTTTTCAGCTCTTTAAAGCACATATTATACCCGATTTTCTTTAAATTTGGAACAACATCTTATAATTCAACTAGAAACACCCATGGTGAACGTGGGTAAGATCGGTTCAGATTTAGATATAAATTTTTTAATATATATACAAATGTTGCTCCCAAATGTTTGTCCGATTTTGGCCAAACTTTACATATTATATTTCATCTATTTATAAACATACATAGTGAATGCGGGTCACATCTTTCGATGTTTCAGTATACCCCCATGCAGATGTCCTTTCCGATTTAAATTTTTTTGTCAAATGCATACATTTACAGGATACAAAAATCCTTCCCGTTTTCACTTTTGTACAGAATTGAATTTTATTGGTTAGAAAGTGGAGTGTATCATATAGTCGGTTCCGTCCGACTTTAGCCTTTCCTTACTTGTTATACCCTCCACTAGGGTATTATGTCATTGTGCATTTGTTTGTAACACCCAAAAGGAAGCGAGATAGACCCATTGTTAATTATACCGATCGACTTAGAATCACTTTTTGAATCGATTTAGAAATGTCCATCTGTCTGTCTGTCCGTCCGTCCGTCTGTCTGTCCATCTATTCAAACCAAAGAACCAAATGAAACTTTGCACAACGAAGTTTTTTGGGATAAGGACAGACACTATTTAATTTGAAGAAAATCGGTACAGATTTAGATATAGCCCCCATACGAATTTCACTCCCGATTTGACTCTTTTCACTCTAGATACCACATATTTTAACAGATTTTCTTCAAAATTGGCAAATCATCTTATATTTCAACTAGAAACACCTGTATAGAAAATGTGTTAGCTCGGTTCAGATTTATATATAGCTCTCATACAAATTTTGCTCCCAATTGGAGTTTTTCTGCTCTAGAAACAACATATCTGATCAGATTGTCTTCAAATTTTGCAAAACATCATATATTTAAACTAGGAAGACCTGTGGTAAAAATAGGTCAGATCGGTTCAGATCTATATATAGCTCCCATACAATACAATTTCGTTCCTAATTTGACTTTGTCCGCTCTAGAAACCACATTTTTTAACAGATCTTCTAAGTCTTCCAAAATATCTTATATTTCAACCAGAAACATACATGGTGAAAGCGGTTCACATCATTCCAGGTATCAATTTTCAATTCAAACATTTTTTTGCCAAACACATACATTTACATGATTCAAAAATCCTTCCCAATTTCACTTTTTTACCGAATTGAATTGTAATGAGATAGAAAGTGCGGTGTATCATATAGTGGATCCGTCCATCTTTAGCCTTTCCTTACTTGCTTGGGAGATGCCCATATGTACATACTTTGGTATAACCCAAATGGGGCCCCATTCTGCTCTATTACAGCTCTAGAAACTACATCTTTTATCGGATCTTCATCAAAATTTGCAGATCATTATATGTTTCAAGTAGGAATACATACCGTGGATGAGAAATATATAGGCGCATGTTTTGGCACAGGCCTCAAGTATTGTTATATTACAAATGTCCATCTGATTTATCCTATTACCGCTGGATAATCTGTATTTATCATTCGATGTTGATCAATTTTTCCAGATCATGTTATATTTACTTTACTCGGAATATCTGCTGGGAATTTGGATCAATTATTTATTATTTACCGTATTCGTAAATATTACTTAAAATGAATTTAAAGTATACTGTATAATTTATATGAACTACATAAAATTGATCCCATGAAATACTTGGGTTTAGCAATCAAAGCGAGGTATATACGCAGGGAGTGGTGTAGGGTTTAATATAGTCGGCCAGCCCGACTTTAGCCTTTCCTTACTTGTTTACCGAATTGAATAGTTTTCGGATAGAATGTGGAGTGTATCATACAGTCGGCCCCGCCCGACTTTAGCACAATGAAACATTGTCAATATATTAATGAAGCAGGTTACTTTAACGTAATGAAATAGTTTCATTGATTTAATGACATTGATTCGTTGATATAATGAAAATATTTCATTGCTGCATCAAAAAGAATTAATACTAAAAATACCCCTATTATTGCTTATTTAGCTGTGGACAATCTACTTATAAAGGGTGATTTTTTAGCTATTATCTTTTTGGCAACACTGGTTTAAACAGCAGACGCACGTTTCGTGTTTTGTTTCGCTGTCAAACATCTTCAGTTTGGTCTATAATTTAACCATGAATCGTCTTACAAACGAACAACGCTTGCAATTTATTGAATTTTATTATCAAAATGCGTGTTCTGTTAAGAAAGTTCATCGCGCGCTTCCATTTTATGGTCAGTTTAATCGACCCACTGAAGCGGTTATTCGGGCTATTGTGTCTAAATTTCGCACCAAATTTACATTGTTTGAATTAAACCACCAACACGCTTACGTAGAGTGCAAACTGAAGAAAATATTGCAGCTGTATCGGCCAGTGTTAATAATGACCATCAATTATCGATTCGTTGCCGTTCGCAGCAATTGGGCCTCTGTTACTCAAAAACGAGGAAATGCCAAAATTGGACTAAGCGGATGGACCATTTGAGGCGCAGTTAATGTCAACATTTACATGAAATAATCTTCAAACATTAAATTATATGGACTGTACTATCGATTCAAATAAAGATTTCATACATTTTTCTGAAGTTTATGTGTTTTTTTTAACTTTCCTATAGCTTTCCTAAATCCCTTTAGTTTGCAGCAATTATTTTGCGCAGAAACCAAAATTAAGAAACTTAAGCTAAGTGAACTATAATGGAATGAGAATTATATCTTACTTCCTGTATGCCAACCAAAAATACGCACACTAAAAATTATAACACATTAATGAAATCAGTTAATGCTGGTAATGAAATGTTACATTCGGGTTAAGAAAGAGTTTCATTATTTTGTTTGTACGGAAAAAGTATACAAAACTGAATATAATCGGCTAAACAAGTATTGTAATAGTAAATTTAATCCTCTACATTATAATCCAGCGAAAGATTCTCATAATATTATCCACAATTGCCTCGATTTATACAAAACATAGATTTCATAGCATCAATGTATTAATGACACAAAAAATCATTAAAAATATTGCTAATGAAATGTTTCATTACGGTAATGAAACATTTCATTGCATGTATGAAACAATTCTTTGCATCAATGTAAACACATTAATGAAACTGTTTCATTAATATAATGAAGCATTTTTCTTTCAGTGTAACTACTTCTGATTGGGCCCTGATTAACCTCCACTTGTCTTTACAAACATTTTTTGTTACAGGATAGATAAGAAATGGGCTTCCAAACACGAGTTTCGTGGTTTTGCTTTCTCTAACATAGAAATTAACTCGATAAATGATAATTTCGCACACCGCCTTGTCTATAATAATGTCACCAAATTTGTTAGCCCAACCGCAAGGGTGGTAGTATCAATTCAACCCAATCACGCCTCTCTCAACAAAACGAAGCCCCATTTAAAACATCAGCGTAATCCCAAAACAGTTTCTCAATTAGGGTAAATCCACTACTAAATCGTAGTATTCGTATTTGTATGGCTTGACATGATCGGAAAATAAAATCACTACAGGGTAATTTGTCAATATGCAAATTACCTAATTGGTCTGTGTACGAGCACTTGATTGAGTTGACATTCCGCCGGGGCTGGGTCTCATTGTACACAGCCAACTGAAGAACGCTAATGTAATCCTTTGACATTCATTATATGGTCGCTTACTGTGCACAGATATTCATCTATATTCTCACACATGCAAAACACCCTCTCTCTCTATGTGTGTCGCATGCTCGCATATAATCAAATGACTCCCAGTCAAAGGATATTTGCATGGGTATGCGTGACAGTGTCTGTGTCTCTGGTGTTGTCGCTGTAGTGTATGAAACACAGTGTGACATGTCATATGGGCAATCAATCAATTTACTAAACAGCAACATGAATGCCGACAACAACAACAACAACAACAACGCCATCACCACCACTGGCAATGAGACATCACTGACAGCAGTAGCAGCAGTACTATCAACAACAGTGGCAGTAGCAATCAGAAACCATCCTATTCTCGCTCTCGAAACAATTTAGAAGGAACAAAATTGGCTTAAACGCTTCTGAAAACACCTCCAACCTATCCCCCACCACACCTTAGACATTTCGTTAAATCTGACGATGACGCCTGGATGGAAAGACCCCCGTAGAACGGAAAAAGAGCTGCTGAAAACTGATGACACAACAAAGATTTTCGCCAATTTGTGCCACCCTTTGTGCGTTGCCAGTAAGCAAAACGTAAATGTTTCAAAATTCGAAACCTTTTTAACGGCTTTTATGAAAATCTTATCAAAATAATTGACTTTACAATGAAATGTTAACAATGGAGGACATGGCAAAGTGAAGACATGGCTTCAAAGGATGTTAATATTATGCTATGGAACGTACACACACATACACACACATGGATGTATACATATTTATGTAAGTACATATATATGTATATACGTATGTCTATACCACAAAGTACTACATCAATGATGGTTGTATGAAAATGTGGTTGGGAAGAAATTGATGTGGATGTGGCAATAGAGCTAGTTTGTCGGATGTGGGAATATGTCAAAAACGCTGATGATTTCATGTTAGTCAGAAAACCACAAAATGGAGATAGGGATTCTCGTGGGCATTTCATTATATATTTCTCGGATTACTTGAGGAAATTTAAGTGATTTGAAATATAAACAAGTAAGGAAAGGCTAAAGTCGGGCGGGGCCGACTATATATACCCCTACACAACTCCCTGTGTATATCTCGCTTTGTTTAGTAAAAATTTCCTTAAAAGTAGGAAAATTAACTAAGTATGAGTAAAGTTTCCTTATTTTAAAGTTATAGCAAGTAGTTCATTTACTACACCATTTACAAGTGTAATTCAGAAAATATCAATTGTAATTCAGAAATTCCATTTGAAATTCAGAACTCATCACTTGATATTCAGAACTTGTTATTTGAAATTCAGAATTCATCAAATGAAAATCAGAACTTGTTATTTGAAATTCAGAACTCATCAAATGATGTAATGAATGAAATTGTAATTCAGAAGTTATTAATTCAGAAATTATATTCTACGTATGTAAAACTTTTTAAAAGATATTTATTTACATACAATCTAAATTAATTATTAATTACGGTTGTATATATTCTTAGCTTTATAGATCGTCGGAATTAAATCATGTAAATACCTTAATACAAAGAGTACACTGAAAGAAAAATCGTTTGTTGCATGAACGAATAAGATTCGTTATTGTCATTTCGTTGCATCAACGAAATATTTCGTTCCCACAACAATCCAACACGTTGCTGCAGTGATGTGAACGTTTTTGGAATCGAACCGATTTTTCGTACTTTTCGTAGATTCGTTCCTGCAACAATTCAATATTCGTTGGTGCAACGAAAATATTCTCTTTCCTTTTTTACATGGGAAAACATTAATTAATACAAAAAAGTCTATAAATTTCTGATCATAATCATTGTTTTTATACACATCCATATTATTTTGTCAAAAATTATTAAAATTAATGGAGTTTGGATGGAACACTCATTTGTTGCAGCAACGAAACTGATATCGTTGCAGCAACAATTTGTTCGTTGGTGAAACAATCGGAGACACACAAATTATGTGTTTTTCTAGTGTGTGTTGTTGGGATGTATTCGATTCTGCCTTAAGTAGTTTAGCTGCTGTTGCGAATAATCACTTTAAGGTCCACTGCCGGTGGTCATCATGGAACTAAATTATCTATACTGAAAGAAAACGTTCGAGGCCGGGACGAATTTTGTTTTTGATTATTTATTTGTTAATTTTATCCGTCTCTGTTATTTATTTATTTATCTATTTATTTAATTTTCTTTTGGTGGATATAGATAAATCTAAAATAGTAATTTGGAAACATCCTATTATATAGCACTCACACACAGTCAGAGTAATGTGCTTGTCGATATGCACTTTTTTAGCTGAACACCTTCGTATGTATAATTTTGTACCAAGTTTTGAATAAAAAATTACCACCATTTATATCCTCGATCTCATGTTTCTAGATGCAGCCAGCTACTTTATAACTTTTGCACCTCTTTCCCAAAAAGTACACATTTTGAAAAACCACTATAGGTAACCTGTGTTTTTGCTTCCCCTAAAAATATGTACTTTATTTGGTAAAACATTTATTTCTTGTCGGGACGTATCGTTGTATTAAGTAAAAATTTTGAAATATCCATTTATGCTCAGCGTTTAAGTAATTAAAGGACTGTACACAATTTTTATCACTTTTCGTCCCGCGTATCCCTAAAAGTACAAATTTCGAAAGTCCAATTTTACTGGTCAGAGTTTTACGTGGTCAGAGTAATTTACATACTAAATCAAGAAATCCATTTATGTTTAGTCAGGACGAAGGTTCGATGTTTATCCCTTTTTGGGTCATTTTATCCCCTAAAAGTACGAATTTCGTAAAACCATTTCTTTCGACGTCTACGTCATATTTGGGAACTACCCTGAAAATTTCATGACCCTGGCTTCAGCCGTTTGGTCTGGGGGCTGGTCAATGATAAGTCAGTCAGTCAGTCAGTAACGCAACTCTTTTATATATATAGATTTAAAAGATATATTTAATATATTTAAAAGATATGTATTCTTTTCGTTTTCGTGTATATTTTTGAATGTACTCATTTTTTTCCTCATTTTCATATTTTGATTTAACATGTAAACATGGCTGCAAAATTTGCATTCTCTGTCATCTCTCAACGTTGCGTCGGTAATAACGGCAAAGAGCGAGGTTACTTGTCTTGAATATAGAAAGTCTTTGGTAACACACTTCACTTATCTTGTGAAGTTGGTTAACTCGGCCAAGTTAAAGTTTGAAATGAAAATTATGTACCGATTACAGAAAAATGTTTTTTTTTTTGATGTTTCTAATTTCACGTCTATTGACGGTCAAAAAGTGATTCGCTATTAATTGCCTGTTAAATATTATTAACGCTTGTGTTCTCCCATTTCCAATCTAACAAGCAATTTCTTGATTTCATTGCATATTTATTATGCAAATAATAAACAACATATTTAAATAATTAATTGTGTTCTTTAATGAATTTTATCAATTTAAATATATTTATGTATGACTAAATTTGGAGTATATCGAGTTATTTCTCCATAAATGTTTTCCGAATTTTATTTGAAAACTTTTGAATTTCATATGAAATGTTCTGAAATTCATTTGATGAGTTCTGAATTTCAAATAACAAGTTCTGATTTTCAATTGATGAATTCTGAATTTCAAATGGAATTTCTGAATATCAAGTGACGAGTTCTGAATTTCAAATGGAATTTCTGAATATCAAGTGATTAGTTCTGAATTTCAAATGGAATTTCTGAATATCAAGTGATGAGTTCTGAATTTCAAATGGAATTTCTGAATTTCAATTGACGAGCTCTGAATTACAAATGATCTTTTCTGAATTACACTTGGAAATGGTGTAGAAATAGGGTAGTAAATTTAGTTCAAAACATTTCATTGGATTTAATAAAAAATTCTTACAATTGAGTAAATTTATAGTTGTGTGGAATAAAATTTCCATGGTTTTATGTTAGAAAAATATTAAGAAATTTTTTGTTTGGAAAAAATTTCATTCGTAAGAAGAAATTACTCGATCGAATAGCTAAAAGTCGAATGTATTACATTCAAATCCCATAGAAAAAATTTACTTGTTTTGAGCAAATTTGTCCTCAGTTAAGGTAAATATTTACTTGGTTTGAGTAAAAATGTCACAAAGATATTATTTAAAATATACATAGTTAAGGAAAATTTTTCTTCAATTTAGTAAAAATTTACTTGGTTTGAGGAAAAATGTACTTAGATTTAGGAAATTTTCAGAAAAATGTTAACTAGATTTAGTATAAATGTACTTGATTTGGGGAAAACCTACTTAATTTTCCTCAGTTTGAGTACATATTTACTTGATTTGAGGAAAATTGAGCTAGAATCAAGTTCAAAGCATTATATGAGGAAATATTGCTTTCGCGCTAAACGAGGCTCAAATTTACTAGATATTAGTTCATTTTAACTCTCTATAGGGTTCACTTTTTTTGAGTACATGTATTTCATGGGATCAATTTTATGTAGCTCATATAAATTATACAGTTACTATAAATCCATCTTTACTCGAATTTAACGAATGTGGTAAATAATATGGTAATTGATCTAATTTTCCGGCAGATATTCCGAGTAAAGTAAATATAAGATGATCTGGAAAATTGGTCAAGATTCAATGACAAATACAGATTATACAGCGGTAATAGGATGACTCGGACGGACATTTGATGGGGCCTACAACAACACTTGGGGCCTGTGCCAAATCATGGGTCTATATATAGCTCTCATTCACGGTAGTTATACCTAGTTGAAATATATCTTAATCTGCAAAATTTGATCAAGATCCGATGTATGATGTTATTTCTAGAGCTGTAATAGGCCCTTTTGAGGGGCCCTTTTGAGTGCGCTACATTAAAAAGTGGTCCCATATAGATCACTTTCAAATTAGGTATTCTCAGTTGAAATATAACATTATCTACAACATTTTATCGAGATCCAATGCACGATGTGAGTTCTAGAGTTGAATAGGGGCCCAACTTGTATGGGGTTATACCAAAATTTGGACCAGATATTTGACTTTCATAGTATGTATTCTTATTTGATATATAATATAATCTGCAAAATTTGATAAACTTCCGATGTATAATCTGGGTCCTAGAAGGACCCATAGATCACTTTCAACGTATGTATTCTTCATTGAAATATAACCTGATCTACCAAATTTTATTACGATCCAATGTAAGACGTGGGTTCTAGAGCGACAATAGTGTAAACTGGGGGCCCATTTGTATGGGGGCTATACCAAAAAATGTACCTATATAGCTGGCTTTCAAAATAGGTGTTTCTAATCAAAATGTAACATTGTGTGGAATATTTGATCAAGATCTGATGTAAAATGTGCATTTTAGATCACTAATATTGCAAATCGGAGGTACATTTGTATGGGGGCTATATCAAAACATAGACCCATGTGGTCCACGTTCCTGTGAGCTATTTCTAGTTCAAATATTATACGATCCTGAAAATTTGGTCATGATCCCATGTAAAATGTGTATTCTAGAGCAGTAATAGTGTAAATTATAGGGATATTTGTATGGAGGCTATATCTAAATCTGAACCGATTTTCTCCAAATTCAATACCAATCGTCCTTGGCCAAAAAATGTAACTTCTGTCAAATTTTATGACAATCGGACCACAAATGCGACCTGTAGAGTGCGAACAAGCTTAGATGGACAGCATACGGACGGACAGACAGACAGACATCGTTAAATCGATTCAGCTGGTGATTCTAAGCCGATCCGTATACATAAAGGTGGGTCTAGCTCAATTATTTCTTGGTGTTACAAACATTTGGCGCGAAACTAACTTATAATACCCTAGTCCACGAAGGGTATAGGGTATAAAAAAGATTTATCAAAAAAGTCCGACGCAGTTCACACTAAAGAATGAAAAACTGACTTCTATTTTTGTCACGTCAATGACAGTGCAGTTCTTTTGCCTTTCCTTCCTTTTAGTAATTATAAAGCTTCTTACATCGTACAAACAATAAAGAAATGTTAAGTTCTTCTGTCCATACCTACATCTGAACCTATCAAAAACGAAAATAAAAGCAACAATTGGGCTTTGCAGAAGCAAATGTTAGCTCTGCTCTTTGACAGAGTTCTCATTTATCAACTTAATATGCAAAGAGCGAGCTTTTCTCTCTTGCACTTTTAAGCTATTTTATAAAAGTGGAGTTACTCACCTTTTTGTGTTAACTAATTCTTGCAGAACTAATTTTAGTTAGTGTGTGAGTATGTAAATATGATTGTGTTAGTTCTACACATCCAATTCAACTTGGCTCGAACAAATTGACGAAAGCTACACTTGCACTTCCTAGAACAGAGCAAAAGTCACACAAAACAAGTACGTGCTGTTGTTGTCTCACCATTCTCATTGCTTCTCAAATCCGTTTTGTTTTTGCAATGAGACACAAAAAACAAACAAATACAATGACATTTTAGCGAACCGTTTGCGCACAACTATCTACTGGGTGAAATAACGAAGCACCGCACACACAATACTCGAAAGGAAAAAACAACGGCACAACGATTTATATTTCTTCTCATAAACTGCACTCACAAATACTTTACAAACGGACGTTTAGCTCGAGCTATGTTACGGACATTAACTTTGAAATTAAATTAGATTTTTAATATGATTTGATTTTTTGCAAGTTATAGAAAATGTGTTCACAACAACCGCTCACGCCGTAGAGATCCCGACATAGAACTAACCGACATAGATGTTGACTTAGCCACAAACGAAAGAGACAAAACTAACTTCGGGAGAAGGAAGCGGGAAGTGCAAGTCACGTTTTCAGTGTTACCCTATCGACCTTTTTGTTTGAAGCTAATCATTAAGCACTGTTTACACTTTCAGATTTATTGTACAACTTGAAAATAAATTATGACGGAAACTTAACAAATTTAGAAATTTGATTTGTCACTCCAACATGATTAGAAATGCAAAATGAAGAAATTTATCGAAACGGGTAATATATAATTTAGCAATATATAAATGTTTTTTTTTTGTACTTTTAACGGGGAGGGGAACAAAAATCAATTCGGCGTATACATTTATGATGAAAGCGATATCCATACACTGAGGCATTTTAGAAACATAAAATAAAACTAGTAAGGAAAGGCTAAAGTCGGGCGGGGCCGACTATATGATACACTCCACTTTCTATCCGAATACAATTCAATTCGGTAAAAAAAAGTGAAAATGGGAAGAATTTTTGTATGTTTCCTAAACATAGCCTAATATGACCTGGTCCAATTTGTCAAATCGAGAAGAATATTTGTATGTTCACAATAAGTTCTTCCAGTTCAAGTAAAACGTGTTATGCTCTCTTTAAAGAAATTCGATGAAAATACATCAATCCGGGAGTGAAATTTGTATGGGAGCTATATAAAGTGAGTGAAAAGAGTCAAATCGGGAGTGAAATTCGTATGGGGGCTATATCTAAATCTGAACCGTTTTTCTTCAAATTAAATAGCGTTCGTCCTTGTCTCGAAAAACTTTCATTTGGTTCTGGCTACAATTGCGACCTGTATCGTGATTACTAGAATAGATAGACAGATAGACGGACATTGCTAAATAAAAAGTGATTCTAAGTCGATCGGTATAATTTACAATGGGTCTATCTCCCTTCCTTTTATCCATTCCATTTATCCGTAGATTTATTTCAAATAGGGAGTCAAGTTGACAGCGTACTCGGTTATCAGCGTGAGAGTTGTGGGTTCGATTCCAACCAGATGTTCTAGTCAGTCGCTGCAAAAACTAGCTATTATGGTCGTAATCAACAACGTCAATCTCACCATTATAATATAAATTTACTTTGTAATGCAATTTAAAACTATTTGATATAAGGTATGTTCTCCTTATACACACTCCACCATGGATTGTATTCCATAGAGGCTTTCGATTTTACGTAGAAGTGCAGTAACATTCCAGGAAAATGTTACATTTTTTTTAGCAAATAAAAATATTGCAAAAAAAAATAATTTTATAAGTAAATATAAATTTTAATTATTTTATTTTTTATCCCCTTTTTCCATTTTAACCCCTCCCATAAATGTACGAAAATCGAATTATTTTTCGTGTCTACACAATCAGAGGAATGTATACACCGAATTTCATTATTCTGGTACGGCCGTTTGGTTAGTACCATTTTTATCCCTCTAAAAGTACGAATTTGGAAAAAATACTTTTATATTATGTTTCCACTATTTCCATCCCGAATATCGTGTTTCTTGCTGTTGTTTGATAGGTACCTTTTTATCCCTTTTTGCTCCATTTTCCTCCTACAAATAAGAATCACGTGTTTGCTATCAGGCAAATGCGCATACCATATATTCAGCAAACATGCTGAAATACCTTAAACAGTAAGGGGTTATTAGAGATACTTTCAGTTCTTGTGTGGGAAAAAAATTTTCCTGTAGACCGATTTCGCCCATTTGCTAGCCCAATCAATCTAAAGGGTGGTTATATTGTAAGGGCCGATGTTGAATGTGAACCACACCTAAACGTCAAGTTTTTTTTCTGCATTTCATTTGACATTTCTCAATTTCAGACTAACTCAATTTTAACCGTATTCAGGCTTATTATGAAAATGGGCTTTCAAATCAAAATGCATATCGCACACTATGTGATTTTTTCGGACAATTTAATCACTCATAATCCAAGAGTGATTGTCGAAAAACCAATGCACCCACAAAGAGTCACTGTTGCGTTTTATGGACTGGCGGCATCATCGGGCAGTATTTTTTCCAAAATGAGTTACTGTGAATGGTCTATCGTGAGATGATAACGAACTTTTTATGGCCCAAATTTTAATATGATATGGATGTGGACGATATGTGTTTTCAACAGGACGTTGCCACTTGCCACACAGCTAACGAAACAATGGTTCTTGTGCGCGACAAAAATTCCAATATTATCATAATAAAAAGAAATGACAATAATTTACTGAATAATTTGTGTTTTATTCATAATCAATATCGACACTTAACATTTAACCACCCTTTACAACTATAAGATGTATTCGGACGTTTTAGCTCCTTTCGTTTAGATGCCAACGTTCTTTTAACAGACGGATATGGCTAGATCGCCTTAGAATTTTATGACGATCAAGAATATATATACTTTATAGGGTCTCAGGTCGATATTTAAATTTGTTACAAACGTAATGATATATTTAGTATACCCAAATCCTATTATGGAGGGTATAACACAATTTTTTTGCGTTTTGTAGATTTTTTCTTGCCAGCAAAAAATATTTGTTTGCATTACAACATTAACGAATATGTTTATAGTTTATTTAACGTTTTAATTAGAAATTTACTTCGTTAAACCATATTTTTACTCTCGAACGAAGCGAAATCGTATCCTGTTTGCTTTATGTTTTACGACTAATATATTCACTGCCTATTCACTATGACATAAGTTAAGCGATAAGTCACTTTTTCTTCCAGCGATTGAATTATTTATTCTATTCGCTTATTTCAAACGTCTGTCACAATTAAAAATCGCAATAAAATATTATTTGTGACATACAAATTTATTGAAAATTTAGTTGTCGAACACACACACACATGTTTTGTTCAAAGACCAAAACTATTCTGAAGTGACGAAATGTACTTAACAATATCAGAAGTAGGGATATATGTATAAAGGGTGGTTACATTTTAAGGGCCGATGTTGATTTTGAATAAATCACAAATTATTTAGGATATTATTGTCGTTTCTTTTAATTATGATAATATTGGTATGGTTCAATTATGTATGAAACAAACTATCGGCCAAAAGGCCGCTGCGAACTCGGCGGCACACCACCATCCGATGGTCCAAATTTTCGATGTCACTGAGTCATAATCGAGCTTCTATGCCGTTAATGTGCCGAATTATCTCCTCCTTTAGCTTTTGAATTGTTGCTGGCTTATCGACGTACACCTTTTCTTTCAAATAACCCCAAAGCAGGAAGTCCAACGGTGTCAAATCACATGATCTTGGCGGCCAATTGACATCGCCACCACGTGACATAACACGGCCATTGAATTTGTCGCGCAAAAGAGCCATTGTTTCGTTAGATGTGTGGCAGGTGAAACCACATATCGTCCACATCCATATCTTCCAATGCGGGCCATAAAAAGTTCGTTATCATCTCACTATAGCGAAGACCATTCACAGTAACTGGCTGCCCGGCCTCATTTTGGAAAAAAATACGGCCCGATGAAGCCGCCAGCCCATAAACTGCACCAAACAGTCACTCTTTGTGGGTGCATTGGTTTTTCGACAATTACTCTTGGATTATCATTCGCCCAAATGCGGCAATTCTGCTTATTGACGAATCCACTGAGGTGAAAATGTGTTAATTGACCGAAAAAATCACGTTGGAGCCAAAAGTCGACTATTCGACTTTTGAAAAATCGACTATTGTAAAGGCGACTTTTCGGCTTATGCAAATAAATGAAAAGTCGGCTTTGAATGAATAGACGAATAGACCAAATCAAAACTAAATCGAGAGAATTTTATATTGGATATAAAGGGTGATTTTTTAAAAGCTATAGGAAAGTTTTTCAAAAAAAAAAACACATAAAATTCAGAAAAATGCATGAAATCCTTACTTGTATCCCTAGTACGGTCCATATAATTTAATGTTTGAAGATTATTTCATGTAAATGTTGACCTTGACTGCGCCTCAAATGGTCCATCCGCTTAGTCCAATTTTTGCATTTACAAGTTTTTGAGAAACAAATTGATGACGAATCGATAATTGATGGTCATCATTAACACTGGGCGATACAACTGCGATATTTTCTTCAGTTCGCACTCTACGTAAGCGTGTTGGTGGTTTCATGTCCAACAATGTAAATTTGGTGCGAAATTTAGTCACAATAGCCCGAATAGCCGCTTCAGTGAGTCAATTAAACTGACCATAAAATGGAAGCGCGCGATGAACTTTCTTAACAGAGCACGCATTTTGATAATAAAGTTCAATAATTTGCAAGCGTTGTTCGTTTCTAAGACGATTCATGGTTAAATTATAGACCAAACTGAAGATGTTTGACAGTGAAACAAAACACGAAACGTGCGTCAGCTGTTTAAACCAGTGTTGCCAAAAAGATAATAGCTAAAAAATCACCCTTTATAAATCTGAACCGATCCTACCCACTTTTTGCAATTTGAAAAAAAAAATTGAAGATAATCGGATAAATGATGTGTTTTCTAGAGCGGAAAAAGTTAAATATATATATATATATAACTTAAATGAATTGATGCACAAACTCGAAAACAATAGTCGACTGTTTGACTTTTGGAAAATCGATTTCGACTTTTTCCTACCAAAACTCGATTAGTCAAAAATTGATGATAGATCGTTAATCAGAGTTAATTGCGAACCGAAATGGCTAGGGTAACCCTGAAAACGAAACTTTCATTTCCCGCTTCCTTCGCAAGTTGCTAGCTTTGTCTCTTTCGCACCTATCATCTTGGTGTGGGACAAAAACATTAGTATCAATTAGTCACGGGATCTTGTCGGACGTTGTAACATTTTCCATTAATTTGCAAGAAAAATCATTTGAAATGTTATTTAATTTCCATGTTAATATCCGTAATGTAACGCGAGCTAAACGCCCTATTGTAAAGTATTCGTGAATGCCGTTTATGAGTAGAACAATAAATCGTTGTTTTTCCTTTCGAGTGTTGTGTGTGCGGTGCTTCGTTAGTTCAATCGGTCGATGGTGGTGCGCAAACGGTTCGCGAAAATGTCATTGTATTTGTGTTATGGTGTCTCATTGCAGAAACGAGAGGGATATGAGAGAATCAATGAGAATGTTAAAATTTACTGGACAGCAACAGAATGTATGTATGTGTGTATGAAAGAAGGGAGTAAATAAATTCTGTGGAACCTCTGTTGAAGTTGGGTGAGTGATTTTTGTTTATTAATAAGAACTTCTTTCATCACTCTGTTCACTACAATTTAAATGCTCTCATATCCATACAAACTTACACTTCTTGAAATTAGTTGAACAGAAGTTACTGCAAATAAAATTAAAATGAATTGTAAAAAAGGTGAGTCATTCCATTTAACTATTTCTGCATTTTTTCAATAACATTAGCACTTGTTCGCAAGATTATTGCTCATAATGGCTTCATGACTCTGTATACTTTTGGCAGTATAAAAAACTACCTATGTACGTCCACTGATAGCTGCAAAAGCTCCGGTTTATGTCATAGATAGATCCTTATATATTCGAAGTGTGCATGAGTGCAATGCTACCAGTCTTTGAACGTAAAACTGCAAGAGAGGAAAGCTCGCTCTTTGTGAGTGTTAATTTATAGAAATGCGAGCAATACCAAGGAACAGAAAGAGATAACATAATACGCCAACAAATTTGTGTCCGAGACAAGTGTTACCGCTTCAAAAAGTATCACAAAAAAGGGATTTCTATACTCCGAATTGCATGAATCTAGCTGCGGCCATTTGGTTGGTACTATTTGTATCCCCTTTTTCCATTTTAACCCCAAAAATTACGAATTTCGAAAAATCTGTTTATTTTCCGTGTCTACACAGTCAGAGGAATGTATACTCCGAATTTCATGACTCTAGCTGCGGTGATTTGATTGGTACTATTTTTATCCCCTTTTTCATTTTAACCCCAGAAAGTACGAATTTTGAAAAATCCGTGTGTTTTTCTTGTCTATGCAATCAGAGGAATGTATACACCGAATTTCATTATTCTAGGTACAGCCGTTTGGTTGGTACCATTTTTATCCCTCCGTACCCATTGTATCCCTTGAAAGTACAAATTTGGAAAAAACCTTTTATTTTTCATGTCTACGTAGTCAAAGGAATGTATACTCCGAATTTCATGACTCTAGCTGCGGCCATTTTGTTGGTACTATTTTTATCCCCTTTTTCTATTTTGACCCCAAAAAGTACGAATTTCGAAAAATCAGTTTATTTTCCGTGTCTACACAGTCAGAGGAATGCATACTCCCAATTTCATGACTCTAGCTGTGGTGATTTGATTGGTACTATTTTATCCCCTTTTTTCATTTTAACCCCAAAAAGTACGAATTTTGAAAAATCCGCGTGTTTTACTTGTCTATGCAATGAAAGGAATGTATACTCCGAATTTCATTATTCTAGGTACAGCCGTTTGGTTGGTACCATTTTTATCCCTATATTCCCATTTTACCCCTTAAAAGTACGAATTTGGAAAAAATACTTTTATATTATGTATCTACTCAATTAGAGGAATGGACACACCGAATTTCGTGTTTCTAGCTGTTGCCGCTTAATATGTACCATTTTTATCCCTTTTTGCCCCATTTCACCCCCTACAAATAAGAATCACTTTATGGTGCACTTTTTTGCTGTAGGGGGAATGCGCATACCAAATATCAAGCAAATATAAACAGACATATTCAAATAACATGATTAAATACGCCAACATATTAGGGATTTTTATGGGTATTTTTAGTTCTTGTGTGGGAAAAATTTTTTCCCTTTGGGCCGATTTCGCCCCATTTCAATCCCAACCAATCTACGACTATAAGACGCATTTATGGAAAATTTGAACGTTCTAGCTCCTTTCGCTTAGATGCTAGCGTGCTTTCAACAGATGGACAGACGGACGGACAGACATGGCTAGATCGTCTTAGAATTTTATGACGATCAAGAATATATATACTTTATAGGGCCTCAGGTCGATATTTCAAGATGTTACAAACGGAATGACAAAGTTAGTATACCCCCATCCTGGAGGTGGAGGGTATAAAAAATATTTTTTCACATTGTTGCCAACTACAATATAAATATATGTATCAAAAGAAATTTTCAAACAAATATTTTGTGTCGACTTTATTGGACATAGCCTCGATATCCATCATTTTTAAATTGTCGCCAAAAGCAATATCAATGTATGTGTGAAAACAAATTTTGAAAAATAATCTTGTGTTAAACATTTTTGACTTAACCTGGATAATTATAATTATCCAGGGTGAGTCAAAATTATGGTTATCGAGGCTAAGTCCAATAAAGTCAACACAAAATACTTTTTTGAAAATTTGTTTTGACACATATATTTATATTGTAGTTTGCGACAATGTGAAAAATTTATTTAAAATAATTTATTTTGAGCAAAAAATTAAATTGTTATTAACGTTTTTGTTATCGCACCTTGTTATCCCTGCTTAAGGAAATCAGCCTTATTATTTCCAATTAGGGTTTGCATTTTCTCGTACTTTTTATTTCCCGGGAAACGGGAATTATTTTTCAATCTCCCGGGATCCAGGGACAGCACGGGAACATACTGTTTGCCATGAGTTAAGCTTATTTTTTCCAATGAAGTAAAGTAAAATAAGTATATATTTCACAACGAACCTGTTACAGAATTCATATAATAAAGCGCAATGTAAGATCAATTCAAACATCTTTCTTTCAGAATTAATTGAAGATCAGATATTTCTTATCTTATTGGAAAATGTGGACGCGACGGAGAACGATTGTTCACATTAATAGTGAAATGATTGTTCTTTGTCCTGTCGCTTCGAAAACTTTAAATTTTTTATTTTTTTCGTTCGGATACACGCCTAAAATCTATTTTTCCCGGATTTTAATTTTTTTATATGTAGCTTGACAGGAAAAGTCCGAAAAAGTGGAATTTGAGTCTACATCCGAACGCAGCTTAAAAATATTTTGTCATCCAATTGACATACCCGATTAAAAGCTATGTGATCTAAATTTTTATACAACATTTTAAATTTTATTGTGGAAATAATGGAAACAAATATTCGAAGAAATATGTAAAATTTTCTACTAAATAATATTGAATCAAAAAGTGGCACAAAAAAAGCAAAAAGTAGCACATTTAGTACCACAATGGAAAAGTGGCACAAAGGTATCTCGGTTCGAAAAAAGTGGCAAAATTGCCACTTTAGTGGCACAACGGTAACACTGAGTGTAACGTATAAAAAACTACCTATGTACGTCCACTGATAGCTGCAAAAGCTCCGGTTTACGCCATAGATTGATCCTTACATCTTCGAAGTGTGCATGAGTGCAATGGTACCAGTCTTTGTGAGTGTTAATTTATAGAAATGCGAGCAATACTAAGGAACAGAGAGAGATAACATAATGCGCCAACACAATTGTGTCCGAGACATACAAATTAGTTTTTGATATGTGTTAGAGATGAATGCGTGAGTGATTTTTGAATCACGTTCACGCACTAAGATTTTGTCTACTCAAGTCAGGCACGCTCACATGAGTAAAATAATTTTTGCTCATGATCGCGCGTGAATCACGTGATTCACATAAATAAAAATCGTGATTCAAATAATAAAAAAAAAAATATTTTTTCACATTGTCGCCAACTACAATATAAATATATGTATCAAAAGAAATTTTCAAAAAAATATTTTGTGTCGACTTTATTGGACTTAGCCTCGATATCTATCATTTTGACTTACTCTGGATAATTATCCAGGCTATGTCAAAAATTGCTGTGGGTATTTCCACAGGAAGAAGGTTCACCAAGACCAATAATTTTAAGAGTTCTTGTAAACACTTTGTTTTATCATATTTTCATAGATAAACAATCAAATTTAACTAATGTAAAAAAATTTTACATTAATTCATATCCTATCTTGAGATATTCGAATGCAAATTCGCGCAAGTGCAACTTTACTCGTCTGATCTGCAACTTTACTCGTCTCTCGATAAAAATTCTTAAAGAGAGACATTACAAATTTGAATTTTGATGTCTAAAATCATTCAGGGAGTACAAAGATTCAAAAAAGAACGGATACGAAGTTATACGACTTCTATTTACTGTAACTTTTTGCTTTGCATTATCTCATATTTTGAAGTCACGTTCGACATGGAAAAACAACATTTGTTGCTACTGTGTCCAAAGTACATGCAGAAAGATAATAAAATTGTTTGTACACACAGATATTTTTATACAATTTAAATAAAAAACAAGTAATGAAGGTTAAAGTCGGCGTGGCCGTATATATTATACCCTACACTTAGTCAATTTAACCTACGGTGTAGAATATAAAAAGGTCATTATATTTGAACCGGGTGATATACGATGCAGCTATAACAGGAGAATATACTACAAATTCCATACTTCTATCTGTATTTGTAAGAAAATTTGAACACAAGCTTTGAATGGGAGCTATATACAAATCTGAACTGATGTGACCCATGTTTAGCAAAGGTTTTCTAGTTGAAACATTAGATGCTTTCCCAAATTTTATGGATTGTTAAATATGTGGTTTCTGGAGCGGAAAGAATCAAAGCGGGAGCTATATATAATCTGAAACAATGTGACCCACTTCGCTATAGTAATTTCTATTTGAAACATGCCGAATTAGAAGAAAATCTGTTCAAAAATGTTATTTCTAGAGCGGAAATAATCAATTCAGTAGCGAAATTTATAACGGAACTAAATATATATATCTAAACTCATCAGACCAATTTTTACCACAGCTGTTTTTAGTTAAAATATAAGTTGTTTTGCCAAATTTGAAGAAAATCTGTCAAAGTTTGTGGTTTCTAGAGCGGAAAGAGTCAAATCGGAAGCAACATTTGTATGGGATCTATATATTAATCTGAACCGATCTATCTGATTTTTACCAGGACTGTTTTTAGTTAAAATGTAATTTGTTTTGCCAAATTTAAAGAAAATCTGTCAAAGTTTGTGGTTTCTAGAGCGAAAAGAGTCAAATCGGATGAGACATTTGTATGGGAGCTATATATTAATCTGAACCGATCTATACTATTTTTAAGAGAGCTGTTTCTAGTTGAAATATAAGCTGTTTTTCCAAATTTGAAGAAAATCTGTCAAAGTTTGTGGTTTCAAGAGCGAAAAGAGTCAAATCGGAAGAGACATTTGTATGGGATCTATATATAAATCTGAACCGATCTATCCTACTTTTACCAAAGCTGTTTCTATATGAAATATAAGCTGTTTTGCCAATTTTGGAGAAAATGTGAAAAGTTTGTGGTTTCTAGAGCGGAAAGAGTCGAATCGGAAGCAACATTTGTATGGGAGCTATATCTAAATCTGAACCGATTTGCTTCAAATTAAATAGCGTTCGTCCTTATCCCAAAAAACTTCGCTAAATCGACTCAAAAAGTGATTCTAAGTCGATCGGTATAATAAACGATGGGTCTATCTCGTTTCCTTTTGTTGATACTAACATATGCAAAAAGACATTATACCCTGTGGTGTAGGGTATAAGAAGAAACAGCTACAGAGAAAGCGGATCAGATCGGTTCATATTTAGATATAGCTCTCATACAAATTTTGCTCCGTACTTGACTTTTTTGCTCTATACCCCACATATATAAATAGTACGCATACAAAAATCGTTCCCGATATCCCTTTTTTCTCCGAATTAAATTATAATGGGGTAGCAAGTGGATGGCATCATATAGTCTGTCTCGAGGGAGATATGGCTAAAATGATTTTCATGCATGAAATTTTGTTTTGTAATTTTTCGCGATCTATTCAACGGATACGGCTAATTTTAGGCCAACAAAAAATGTTGGTATTCTCTATATGACAGACAATTTTTAAGACTATTTTAGCAATTTCTGAATTTACAGCCAACATTGTGAGTGACAGTATTTTTGGGGTAATTTTAAATCTTAAAATAACCACGTTCCCTTGTTCAGGACTTCCTAACCTATGCCGACAATAAACCAAACACACGTGCACACAATATGAATCACTTTTCAAACATTTGTATTATGAATGAATGTTTGAGCGGAAACAATGAATGAAACGGAAACAAAGGCAAAAGAAACGTTTTGTTAAACACAAATGGCAACAGAATAAGAAAAGTCTGGTTTATTTATAAACATCAGCGGATTAACAAAAGCGTTTGCAACGAAATAAATCAAAAAGTCAGCACTTTGTAATCCTTTCGACTTCATTCCGGCTGAATTAAAGTTAAAGGGATTTGTTTTTTTTTCGCAGGTGTTCGTTTCAGTGCATAACGCCGTCTCATTAAATGTTAACACTTGCAAAATGTTTAATACATATTATTTAGGATTTTCATCAGAATTTTTTAACCTGTTACTGCTATGATATGGAGGGAAATATGTTGATCCGTGTTTTTTTTTGTGTTATTTCAGTAGTATACAGTATACACAATACAGAACAGATTTAATGTATAAATAAATATCTTTGTGTGGTTATGCAAATGGTATTATGAAATTATAACTTCCTCGGCGAAATCCTTTCGTTGTTGTACATTATGGGAGGGCGATGCAAGCTGGTCTTCAGATTTAATGAGATCAGTGGAGATGGGGAAAAAATTTGTTGGTATCGTACAGTGGGTGATATGAAAATTGGGCACTTCGGGCACTGATCACAAATGCGAGGAGGAAAGTCTAAAAGAGAGAGAGAAATTGTCAACTTCAAAAAACATGCCACAGTTCAATTCAATAGCCAACAACTTTGTTTCTTTATACACTCCACGAGAGTCTTTGTCTTTGTGCATTTGTTTGTAACACCCACAAGGAAGAGAGATAGACCCATTGTTAATTATACCGATCGATTTAGAATCACTTCACTTTTGAATCGATTTGGCGATGTCCGTCTGCCTGTACATCTATTCTTGTAATCATGATACAGGTTGCAATTGTAAACGGAAGATAATGAAACTTTGCACAACGAAGTTTTTCGGGACAAGGATGAACACTATTTAATTTGAAGAAAATCGGTTTAGATTTAGATATAGCCCCCATACGAATTGCACTCCCGATTTGACTCTTTTCACTCTAGATACCACATATTACCACAGATTTTCTTCAAAATTGGCAGAACATCTTATATTTGAACCAGAAACGCCTGTGGTAAAAATGGGTGAGATCGGTTCAGATTTATATATAGCTCCCATTCAAATTTCGCTCCCGATTTGGCTTTTTCTGCTCTAGAAATCACATATTTTAACAGATCCTCTTCAAATTATCGAAATATCTTATACTAGCAGTACCCGCTGCTTCGCACGCGAAAATCCAGGTATTTGTTATTAGTTTTATCCGTCTCAGTTTTAGAATAGCATTTATTTTACTTTCTTTTCTAAAATAGTAAATTGGAAACATAGCACTCATATACAGTCAAAGGAATGTGCTTGTCGATATGTACTTTTTTAGCTGAACTCCCTTCGTATATATATTTTTATCATTTTCTACCCCGTTTTTAACAAAAAACCAGTAAGGAAAGGCCAAATTCGGGCGGGGCCGACTCTATGATACACTCCACTTTCAATCCGAATACAATTCAATTCGGTGAAAAAGTGAAAACGGGAAGGTTTTTTGTATTCTGTAAAATTTTATATCGGAAAGGACATTTGAAACCTGGAACGAAATAGGTGAAATATAAAATATATAGTTTGGCCAAAATCGGTTAAACTTATGGGAGCAACATTTGAATTTGGGCTATATTTAAATCTGAACCGATCTTACCCACTTTCACCATAGTTTTGTGTAGTTAGATTATAAGATGTTGTGCGAAATTTAAAGAAAATCGAGCACAATATGTGGCTTTTAAAGCGGCAAAGGTCAAATCTGGAGCGACATTTGTATGGGGGCTATATCTAAATCTGAACCGATCTTACCCAATTTCTGCATAGTGTTTCTAGTTGGATTATAAGATGTTGTCCCAAATTTAAAGAAAATCGGGTACAATATATGGTTTTTAGAGCGCAAAATTCAAATCGGTAGCGACATTGGTATGGGGCCTTTATCTAAATCTGAACCGATCTAGCCCGCTTTAGCCACAGGTGTTTCTAGTTAGATTATAAGATGTTGTGCCAAATTTAAAGAAAATCGATTAGAATATGTGGCATTTAAAGCGGAAAAAGTCAAATCGGGAGCGACATTTATATGGGGCTATATCTAAATCTGAACCGATCTTACCCAATTTCTGCATAGGTGTTTCTAGTAAGATTATAAGATGTTGTGCCAAATTTAAAGAAAATCGAGAACAATATGTGGTTTCTACAAAGGAAAATGTCAAATCGGGAACGACATTTGTATGTATGTATTTGTATGTATCTAAATCTGAACCGATTTGACCTATTTTCACCATAGATGTTCTTAGTTTAAATATAAGATGTTTTGCCAAATCTGATACAATATGTGGTTTCTAGAGCGGAAAAAGTCAAATCGGGAGCGAAATTTGTATGGAATTATATATAAATCTGAACCGATCTGACCGATATTCACCATGGGTGTTTCTAGTGGAAATATAAGATGTTTTACCAAATCTGAAGACAATCTGATACATTATGTAGAGATTCTAGAGCGGAAAAAGTCAAATCGGGAGCGAAATTTGTATGGGAGCTATATATAAATCTGAACCGATCTGACCGATATTCACCATGGGTGTTTCGAGTGGAAATAGAAGATGTTTTACCAAATCTGAAGACAATCTGATACATTATGTGGTCTCTAGAGCGGAAAAAGTAAAATCGGGAGAGAAATTTGTATGGGAGCTATATATAAATCTGAACCGATCTAACACATTTTTACCACAGGTGTTTCTAGTTACAATATAAGATGTTTTGCCAATTTTAAAGAAAATCTGTTGTAATATGTGGTATCTAGAGTGAAAAGAGTCAAATCGGGAGTGAAATTCGTATGGGGGCTATATCTAAATCTGAACCGATTTTCTTCAAATTAAATAGCGTTCGTCCTTATCCCGAAAAACATCGTTGTGCAAAGTTTCATTTGGTTCTGTCTACAATTGCGACCTGTATCGTGATTACAAGAATAGATGGACGGACGGACAGACAGACGGACATTGCTAAATCGACTCAGAAAGTGATTCAAAGACGATCGGTATAATTAACAATGGGTCTATCTCTCTTCTTTTTGGGTGTTACAAACAAATGCACAAAGACATAATACTCTCGTGGAGTGTATAAATACAACCGCAGAGTCTTTTATTCAAAAAAAATCCATTTTGGTGGCGCTTCTACATGGTCAGAGGAATTTTCAGGATTGTAGCTATAGGGTGTTTTTATTGAGGTATAGAACTTCGAATTGAAATAAAACACAAGAAAATCGTTTTAATGTCCATCAATTTGGCTTTATTGGAAGGATAATTTTATGCCATTAATGTTTAAATATGATTTCGGGCATGTGGCCGCCGCGGCTGGCTCGAATATAGCCAATTCTACAGGTCCAATTTTCAACCACTTTTTCGAGCATATGGGGCCGTATGTTGGCAATAACGCCACGAATGTTGGCTTCCAAGTCCCCTAACGTTTCTGATTTGTTGGCGTAGAAGAGCGACTTCACATATCTCCAAAGAAAATAATCCAATGGTGTCAAATCACACGATCTTGGTGGCCAATTGACAGGTCCATTCCGCGAAATTATGCGCTCATCGAATGTTTCCTTCAATAATTCGACCATAAAATGGACGGAGCTTGCGGTGAACTTCGCGAACTGAACCATTACTTTCGAAATAAATTTGCACGATTTGCAAGCGTTGTTCTTTTGTCAACCTGTTCATGATGAAATGGCAAACCAAACTAAATATTAATCACTTGACAGCTGACAAAATGGCCGCCAGTTAAAAAAGTGATCCCAACTTAAAGTTCTATACCCCAATAAAAAACACCCTTTATAATCCTAACGTTGGTACCATTTTTATCCCTTTTTGTCCCGTTCTCCCCTTAAAAGTACAAATTTCGAAAAATCAATTTGGATTTGTTCTTCTACGTTGGCAGAGGAATTTACATACCATATTTCAGGACTATAGCTGGAATACTTTAGTTGGTACAATGTTTATCCCTGTTTGTCCCGCTCACTTCTTATAAGTATAAATTACGAAAGATCCAATTATACTGCGCTTCTACATGGATCATGAACTTACATGGAGCAGAAGAACTTACATATCAAATTTCGAGATTCTAGCTACTTTAGTTGGTACCATTGTTATCCCTTTTTGTCTCGCGCAACCCTTAAATGTACAAAATGCACTTATTTATATTGCGCTTCTATGTGGTGAGATGAATTTACATGCCAAATTTCACGACTATAACATCAATACCTTAGTTGGTACCATTTTTATCCCTTTTTGTCCCGCTCACCTCTTATAAGAACAAATTTCGAAAGATCCAATTTTACTGCGCTTCTACATGGGCAGAAGAACTTACAAATCAAATTTCATGATTCTAGCTGCAATATTTTAGTTGGTACCATTTTTATCCCTTTTTCTCCCGCGCAACCCTTAAAAGTACAAAATGTAGTTATATTCCGCTTCTATGTGGTGAGATGAATTTACATACCAAATTTCACGACTATAGCAGCAATACTTTAGTTGGTACCATTTTTATCCCTTTTTGTCCCGCTCACGTCTTATAAGTACAAATTTCGAAAGATCAAATTTTACTGCGCTTCTCAATGGGCAAGATTCAAGATTCTAGCTGCAATACTTTAGTTGGTACCATTTGTATCCCATTTTGTCCCGCTCACCCCTTATAAGTACAAATTTCGAAAAATCCAATTTATATTCTACGTTGTCAGAGAAATGTAAATCTTCTTAAATTGGTACCATTTTTATCCCTTTTTGTCCCTTTCCTCCCTTAAAAGTACAAATTTCGAAAAATCCCTATTTGTAGTTCATCTGCATTGTCATTGCAAGGAACACACCGAATTTAATTTTTCTAGCTACTGCCGTTGAGTCAGAACGAAGGTTCGATGTTTATCCCTTTTTGTCCCATTTTACCCCATAAAAGTACGAATTTCTTAACAGACCAGTCGTTTGGTCTGGGGGCTCGTCAATGATAAGTCAGTCAGTCAGTCAGTAACGCAACTCTTTTATATATATAGATTTGTACTATAAACAGTCATGATGCAAAAGTGTAAAATTGGTTCAGATTTATATATAGCTCCCACACAAATTTCACACCCGATTTGACTTTGTCCACTCTATCAACCATATATTTTAACAGATCTTCAAATCTTTCAAAATATCTTAAATTTCAATTAGAAACACCCATAGTGAAACTTTGTCAGATCGGTTCAGATTTACATATAGCTCCCATACAAATTTTACAAAAATTCTTCCCGTTTTCACTTTTTTGCCGAATTGAATTGTATTCGGATAGAAAGTGGAGTGTATCATATAGTCTGCCCCGTCCGACTTTAGCCTTTCCTTACTTGTTTTTATTTAAAGTCAGATTAACACCATCTTTCAACAATATTTTATGTTTCAATTTCTTTAAGGGTCCCGAAATAAAACTAATATTTTTTTCCGGGTCTGGATCTTTTTACTGTGGCTGTATATACACATTAGGATCATTTTGATTTCAGGCTCTGGTGATATTCACCTAAATTATCACTGAGATATACATATTAAAGTCTGGAAATATGTGAATTTTAATCGAACTTAATTTGTAGATATTTCAAATTGAAATATATTTAAGAATTAACATAAAAAATTTTGACAATTTCGTTCATTTCATATTAATAATTTATTAATATCATTGTTGAAAGTGAGCCTTTTCACTGTTATTTTCCTCGTGATACTCCAGTAATGTTAGATCGACGGTTATGCCTACTTCCACTTTTCCGAAATAAAACTATTTAACTTGCGTTAGTCAATTTATTTATTACACTTTGTTAGAAATTACTTTATTTTTTTGGAAACATAAAGCAATCTTTCCAAAGCAATTTATTTAATAGGGAATTGAGAGGCGATCTTTCGGTTAGCAAAAGCGAATAGAGGTATGTAATGGAAGAACATTACTGAATTCAAGAAAATAAGTAAAACCTCAAAATTTTCTTCAAAGCTAAGGTCACATCCGTGACGCTCTTTATTGTTGTATATCTCTTATATTTGAAACGCTAAGAAATATTTATATTTGCAATAATATTCCGCTTAACCGGACGTTTTCAATTGGCAGTATAGCCAAAAACCTAAGTCAATGAATATGAGAGATATTTAAAAATACTTAGGGAAAAGTGTCACAACCGTTCCAATGGAATCATCCATATGTATATGTAGTCTGTCGCAAAAAAAACTGAAATTGTTGCAAAAAAAAACTACAATTCGCGGCTGCAACTGCATTTATTTCAATTTTCTCTATCTGAGATTCTGAATCTATGCCAACAAATATTGTGACAACTTTTGACTTTGCAACCAATATTTATTCTATTTCACTCTTAGTTTGCATTAGTTTGTTTAGTTTAGGAAAATTGAAGTATTTTTTACAGATTTTCTCCTCTTTCATTTCGTACCCATATCGCCTTTGTATGACTCGTACTTTAGAAAATAAATTTTTAAACCTTCTTTATCCTTTGGTAATTAAAAGTCCTGTAAAATGGATAAAGGATCAACAAATAAAAAACTGAGTACACTGTTTTTCTACATATGTATATGGTGGGCATGAATAAAAAGTTCATAAATATTGTCCAATGATTTATAAACTAGATCTATCCAATATTCATCACAAATATGAGCTTCCTCCAGGCGCATCCCTTGTTCAGGCAATATCGTCTGAATAGCACGGCATGAATGTCTTGGCAACTGGCACATGTTGCCCTATCCGTCCTATCTGCTGCCAATATTGCGCTTTTGTATTTGATTAAATGTCTACATTTACTCAGTGACTTATTGAGTCTCTGCCATTGCCGCTGTTGTTGCTATTGTTATGTTTGTTTGTCTACATACATACATACACCCATACATATCCTGAATTCTATGTCGTGCCGGTCCTGCCGGGCGATTGTTCTCCACTTCAATGTGCTTTGGCTTTGTTCCATTGTATTAATAAGTGTTGCATGGATTCGTTCGTTCGTTCGATTGTTCATTGTTTCTTTGAAAATAACATCTAATTAATCATAAAATATTTAATAAAAATCCGCATCGAACAATTGCCGCCAACAAATTGCTCTTTCTAGCTGGCAATCTCCCAGCAGCACCATCGTCGCAATATCCTTGGGCGCCACCTTAGCCATCACCTAGCGCCGCTTAATGATATTCAATAAACGAACAAAGGAATTGTTTCGGGAGCAAAGCTGTTCTATTTCGGCGAATGTAAATATTTGGACAGGAACTGAACAATTCGCTTTCTCTTTCGACGACTAGCTGCTGCTATTATTCAGACATGTTGTGGGCTGCAGAAGTGAATGTGTGTGTGTGTGCGTTCCATGTTTTGTTTCTCGGCATGTGTGCCCTTTTTTGTTCTTTTGGAACAAGTCTCTTCGGGGGTGATGTGGGGTCAAACGGAAGTTTATGTTTTGGATGTAAAAGTGAAAATTATTTGAAAGGAATTTTTTGATTAAGTTGTATAGAAAAAACAAAGGCGATGCGAGGCGGCTGTAAGTAAATTCATCTGGTTTTAGCACAAAATTAAGTTCTCTAGTATTAGCGAAATTCGACGTCAGCAAACTATATTGTTGCAAGGACTCCCGTCATGAATGAATATACATTTGGGTGTCTTCTGAAATGAAGAGTGAAAAGTATTATTTAAATCATCGAGTAGTTTTCTTTCATGAAATCATAGAATTTTAGGAAGAAGATTGTTTCAAATCAAGTTTAAATTGGCGGGGAATTTTAGGATACTTTCATCGCTAAAATATTGTCAGTAAGTTAAATCAGGACATTTTAGATGCAGAATAGACTTTATGGTGTAGATAATATAGTAAATGAACAATAACATACCCCAAATAAGTATAAAAATAGAAAATATTTTGTAAAAATCTGAAATTGTTATTAAATTCAACTTTGCAGCAACTTCATTTTATGCCATTATAAGATATTCATTATTTCATATTATGTATTATTTCAAAATAATGCACTTTTAAATTAAAGAGGAAAATATCTGTTAAAAATACTTCAAATTTCATGCATTAGTTTAGAATTAACAAGAACTTCAACTTCAACACCCTAAAAAGTAAAATATGCATAAAGTAAACAAGTAGAAACGGCCTTAAGTTCGGTCGGGCCGAACTTTATATACCCTCCACCATGGATTGTATTCCACAGAGGCTGTCGATTTTCGTAGAAGTGCAGTAATATTACAGGAAAATATAAATTTTTTAATATAGCCAAACCAAAAGAAATACAAATATTGAAAAAATAATTTTATAAATAAATATAATATTTTTATTATTTCAAGCCACCAATACGTTTATAATATATATGTATATCGCAATAATATTTCAAATCAATTCAAAAAGGTAAATATAAGACAGCAATCTCACAAAAAATCCATTATCTCTCAAGTGCAAGATAAACTAACTTCATGAAAAAATAAACAAGTAAGGAAAGGCTAAAGTCGGGCGAGGTCGACTATATGATATATTTAATTCGGTGAAAAAGTGAAAACGGGAAGAATTTTTGTATGTTTCCTAATCATAGGCTAATATGACCTGACCCAATTTGTCAAATCGGGAAGAATATTTGTATTGGGGCTATATCCAAACACGGATTGAAGTGACCCATTTCACAATAGGTTCTTCCACTTCACATATAACGTGTTATGCTCAGTTCGAAGAAATTCGTGGAAAATTCGTGGTTGCTGGGGCGGACCCATTTTCACTATGGATGTTTTAGTTGAAAATAAGATATTTTGAAAGATTTGAAGAAGATCTGTTAAAATATGTGGTTTATAGAGTGGACAAAGTGAAATCGGTAGTGAAATTTGTGTGGGAGCTATATATAAATCTGAACCGATCTGACCCATTAGCACCGTGACTGTTTATAGAACAAATATAAGATATTTCGCCTAATTTGAAGAGGATCTGTTAAAATAAGTGGTTTCTAGAGCGGAAAAGTCAAATTAGGAGCGAAATTTGTATGGGAGCTATATATAAATTTGAAACGATCTAACACATTTTTACCACAGGTGTTTCTAGTTCAAATATAAGATGTTTAGCCATTTTTGAAGAAAATCTGTTAAAATATGTGGTATCTAGAGTGAAAAGAGTTAAATCGGGAGTGAAATTCGTATGGGGGCTATATCTAAATCTGAACCGATTTTCTTAAAATTAAATAGTGTTCGTCCTTATCCCGAAAAACTTCGTCGTGCACAGTTTCATTTGGTTCTGTCTACAATTGCGACCTGTATCGTGATTACAAGAATAGATGGACGGACAGACAGACAGACGGACGGACATCGCTAAATCGATTCAAAAAGTGATTCTAAGTCGATCGGTATAATTAACAATGGGTCTATCTCCCTTCCTTTTGGGTGTTACAAACAAATGCACAAAGACATAATACTCTCGTGGAGTGTATAAAAAATACAAAATTGGAAGGCTACCAGTACGTTTACACTATATACATAAAGGGTGATTTTTAGCTACTATCTTTTTGGCAACACTGGTTTAAACAGCTGACGCACGTTTCGTGTTTTGTTTCACTGTCAAACATCTTCAGTTTGGCCTATAATTTAGCCATGAATCGTCTTACAAACGATCAACGCTTGCAAATTATTGAATTTTATTATCAAAATACGTGCTCTGTTAAGAAAGTACATCGCGCGCTTCCATTTTATGGTCAGTTTATTCGACCCACTGAAGCGGCTATTCGTGCTATTGTGACTAAATTTCGCACCAAATTTACATTGTTGGACATTAAACCACCAACACGCTTACGTAGAGTGCGAACTGAAGAAAATATCGCAGCTGTATCGGCCAGTGTTAATGATGACCACCAATTTTCGATTCGTCGCCGTTCGCACCAATTGGGTCTCTGTTACTCAAAAACGTGGAAATGCCAAAATTGGACTAAGCGGATGGACCACCTAAGACGCAGCCGCGGTCAACATTTAAATGAAATTATCTTCAAAAAGTAAATGTCATGGACCAATCTAACGTTTCAAATAAAGAACCGATGAGATTTTGCAAATTTTATGCGTTTTTTTTTTAAAAAAAAGTTATCAAGCTCTTAAAAAATCACCCTTTAGAAGTGATTTTTTCAAAACTTGTTCTTTTTAGGGGTGCGCGGGGCAAAAAGGGATACAAGTTGTACCAATTTAAGTATTGCAGCTATAGTCGTGAAATTTGGTATGTAAATTCCACTGACAACGTAGTAGCGCAAATCTAAATGGATTTGTACTTATTAGGGGTGATTGGGACAAAAAGGGATAAAAATTGTACCAACCAAAGTATTGTAGCTACAATCGTGAAATTTGGAGTGTAAATTCCTCTGGCAACAGATAAAAGTAGTACCAACTAAAGTATTGACAAAAGAATTTTTCGAAATATGTATGTACTTATAAACGGTGAGCGGGATAAAAATAGTACCAAATAAAATAGTGCAGTTAGAGTTGCGTAATTTGGAGTGTAAATTCCCTGACAACGTTGAAGCGCAATCTAAATGGATTTTTTTTTTTGAAATTTTTACTTATAGGAGGTGAACGGGACAAAAAGGGATAAAAATGGTACCAACTAATGTATGCAGCTATAGTCGAGAAATTTGGAGTGTAAATTCCTCTGACAACGTAGACTTGCAACATAAATGGATTTCTTGATTTAGTATGTAAATTCCTCTGACCACGTAGAAGCACAGTAAAATTGGACTTTCGATATTTGTACTTTTAAGGGGTGCGCGGGACGAAAAGTGATAAATTGTGTACAGTCCTTTAATTACTTAAACGCGGAACATAAATGGATATTTCAAAATTTGTACTTAATACAACAATACGTCCCGACAAGAAATAAATGTTTTACCAAATAAAGTACATATTTTTAGGGGAAGCAAAAACACAGGTTACCTATAGTGGTTTTTCAAAATGTGTACTTTTTGGGAAAGAGGTGCAAAAGTTATAAAGTAACTGGCTGCATCTAGAAACATGAGATCGAGGATATAAATGGTGGAAAATGATAAAAATTATACATACGAAGGAGTTCAGCTAAAATAGTGCATATCTACAAGCACATTACTCTGACTGTGTGTGAGTGCTATATAAAAGGATGTTTCCAAATTACTATTTTAGATTTATCTATATCCACCAAAAGAAAATTAAATAAATAAGTAACAGAGACGGATAAAATTAACAAATAACTGGCGTTTTCGCGTGCGAAGCAGCGGGTACTGCTAGTAGTATATATAGTGTAAACGTATTGATAGCTTTGCCTTATAAGCGTGGTTTGAAATAATTAAAATATTATATTTAATTATAATTTCATTTTCAAAATTTGTATTTGTTTTGGTTTAACTATATAAAAAAATATTTTTCGCTGTAATATTAATGCACTTCTACGAAAATCGACAGCTTCTGTGGAATGCTATCCATGGTGGAGATATTTCTGCTGGGTAAGGCTGCTGTCAAGCTGAATACCGCAATGGATATTACAAATTATGTTATCTTGAGTTCCTACGATCTCAATTCAATATATTCAATACATCGTATACATATTCAATATATTATTTTATTTCTTCAAAAGAATTTGCAGTTCAGACCTGTGAAGAATTTTATGCTTAATGCTCTTTACATTTGTTCTTGCGATTTCTAATAATCCTCCGAAATTAATTCACAATTTGCACAGGCGAACCTTTTCTGTCTCTGTTGTATTTTCGCTTTTTTGCTGTTTATAAATTTTGATGTTTATTCATTTAAGCTTCGCTTGATATTAGTCAATATGCCCTACTCGGTAATAGGTGGACATAATAACTTTGTCATGCCATTCCATTTCATTTGGAAACATTAGAAACCACGAAGACTAGTATTTATACTACAACATTCAAAGACCAGTAAAAATCCTACTCGATGAGCAAACTCAAAGAGAAGAGAACATTTGCATTTGGACTATGAAATAAAGCAATCAGTCATTTGTGGTGGTATGTATTGCGTGAGTCGGCTCGACTCCACTTTTATTCTTATTTATTTTTTGCTTGTGCGTGTTTTCAAATCCCTTCTGAGGTTAAACAAAAAGGCTAATTGGGAATTATTTGCGAAATAACAGGTTGTAATGAATCTCGGTGGTATTTGGCCAAATGCGTTTTTATTTAAAGGATCCCTTAGTTATTTGTGTGTAATATTAGTTCACCTCTGTTTTAAGGATTAACAAGGATGAAGGTGGGATAACAATTCACAAAACGAAAATTTTATATTATGATTATTATTACAAGCGGAAATCAAGGTGTCTCGGTGTTTCTTTGCAAAGGGATGGGTTTAAAGCAAAATAATTTGAAGAGTGGGATGCTACTACTTCGATAGTTTCGATAACGTAGGATATCGCTGATGAAAGCTAAAAACTATAGTTAATCGATAAAGTATGTTTGCAGAATATATCTATTTATATATTTATTTTAACAGTCCATGGAAACATATCATCACAGAGTGGTTTAAAAACTAAAAGTAATCCAAAACTAAAATTTAAATAAATTTATTAGTAGGAAACGATAAATCCAAAATAATTTTCTTATTAATTAAATTGAATTCCTTCAATGATCTTAAAATAGTTTCATTACATGAACACATTTCTATGCACAGGAAAATTTAAATATTCAAGAAACGCCAAAGGAACGAGTAAGTGACAGTCTCCAAGTACGCAAATTAATTTGTACACAATTGGGCCATTAAATTCTTTACTTTTAATGAAAGCAAGTACTGCATAAGCTTTTGGGAAAATATAATTAATATGAGCTTTGAAATCCAACTAGAAAACTCTGGGAAGTGATATTATGTTTCATGTAAAAATAATGTTTTTCAGATAAAAATGGTAAAAAAAACATTTCGAACATTTTAGTAAAAAACCAAATTTTGGAACACATTTTCCTCACTTTGGGAATTCGGGTATTTTTCGTATTTTTTTTTTTTGAAAAAAATGGAAAAGCAAGTAATTTTTTTCGTCGTATTTATCATTTCTCATAAATTGCTTATTTAAATATACACAATTAAATGAAAAATACAATTTTTAGTTTTTTTAGATTTTTGAAATTTTTGATAAAAATGTTTATACCCTACACCACTTCGTGGACTAGGGTATTATAAGTTAGTTTCCCGCCAAATGTTTGTAACACCAAGAAATAATTGAGCTAGACCCACCTTTAAGTATACCGATCGGCTTAGAATCACCAACTGAATCGATTTAACGATGCCTGTCTGTCCGTCCGTCTGCTGTCCATCTAAGCTTGTTCGCACTCTACAGGTCGTAATTGTGGTCCGATTGCCATGAAATTTGGCAGAAGTTACTTTTTTTAACCAAGGGCGATCTGTATCTGAATTTGATCTGAATATCTGAATTTGGAGAAAATCGGTTCAGATTTAGATATAGTCTCCATACAAATTTCCCTATAATTTACACTATTACTGCTCTACATACACACGTTTTTCATGGGAACATGACCAAATTTTCAGGATCGTGTTATATTCGAACTAGAAACAGATCGTAGGAAAGTGGCCCACATGTCTATGTTTTGATACAGCCCCAATACAAATGTACCTCCGATTTACAATATTAGTGATCTAAAATGCTCTTTTTACATCAGATTTTGATGAAATATTCCACACAATGTTACATTTTGATTAGAAACACCTATTTTGAAAGCCCGCTAGATAGGTAAATTTTTTGGTATAGCCCCCATACAAATGGGTCCCCAGTTTACACGATTATCACTCTAGAACCCACATCTTACATTGGATCGTGATAAAATTTGGTAGATCAGGTTATATTTCCCACTTTTTAATGTAGCGCCCTTACAAATGGGCTTCCACTTTTATTATTACCCTTCTAGGACCCATATTATACATCGGAAGTTTATCAAATTTTGCAGATGAAAGTCATACTATGAAAGTCAAATATTTTGGTATAATCCCCATACAAATTGGGCCCCTATTCAACTCTATTACAGCTCTAGAACTCACATCGTGCATTTGATCTCGATAAAATTTTGCAGATAATGTTATATTTCAACTAAGAATACCTAATTTGAAAGTGATCTATATGGGTCCACTTTTTAATGTAGCGCCCTTAAAAAGGGCCTCTATTCGGCTCTATTACAGCTCTAGAAACTACATCATACATCGAATCTTGATCAAATTTTGCAGATTAAGATATATTTCAACAAGGTATAACTACCGTGAATAAGAGCTATATATACCCATGTTTGGCACAGGCCCCAAGTGTTGTTGTAGGCCCCATCAAATGTCCGTCCGAGAACCCTATAGTGAGTTAAAATTAACTAATATCTAGTAAATTTGAGCTTCGTTTAGTGCGAAAGCAATATTTCCTCATATAATGCTTTGAATTTGATTCTAGTTCAATTTTCCTCAAATCAAGTAAGTATTTACTCAAACTGAGGAAAATTAAGTAAGTTTTCCCCCAAATCAAGTACATTTATACTAACATTTTTCTGAAATTTTCCTAAATCTAAGTACATTTTTCCTCAAACCAAGTAAATAAATTGAAGTAAAATTTTCCTTAAACTATGTATATTTTAAATATTTTTTGACATTTTTACTCAAATCAAGTAAATATTTACTTAAACTGTGGACAAATTTGCTCAAAACAAGTTTGCTACATTCGACTTTTAGCTATTCGATCGAGTAATTTCTTCTTATGAATGAAATTTTTTCCACACAAAAAATTTCTTAATATTTTCCTAACTTAAAACCATGGAAATTTTATTCCTCACAACTATAAATTTACTCAATTGTAAGAATTTTTATTAAATCCAATGAAATGTTTTAACTAAATTTACTACCCTATTTCTAGTAAATGAAATATTTGCTATGACTTTGAAATAAGGAAACTTTACTCATACTTAGTTAATTTTCCTACTTTTAAGGAAATTTTTACTAAACAAAGCGAGTTATATACACAGGGAGTGGTTTAGGGTATTATATAGTCGGCCCCGCCCGACTTTAGCCTTTCCTTACTTGTTTTTTTATAACAATACTTCCAATTTTTTTTTTTTGAATTTTCCCTCCGGTCTTGAATACCCAGTTCGTTATAAATAGTATAGAAAATATAATAGAAAAAGTATATGTCAGCCAGAACAACAGAATATCTCTGTTATCGGGAAGATTTTCACTCAAAATTATTATTGACTCCTTAATTTGTCTCTGCTCTCATTTCAAAAATCTTGTTATCAAGGCTGTCTGTAACAATGTTCCTGTCATTTATTTGATGCAACAAAAAAATTCTTCTTTGATGGGTACTTTTTCGGTTTTCAATTTTTGGTAATCGTGTTTTCTGTTTCGTTTCTATGTACTCATTATACCCTCACTCTACAGACTAGGAGTGTATATTAGGGTTAGTCATTTTTTAATTTTTTTTTTTCGAATATCAAAAATCTGTGGAAATGGCATGCAGGGCAGGCAAAAATAATAAGAATTGCGTTTTTACTTTTTCGAAATTGTAAAAAAAACCTTCCGCACAAAATGCAATTACTTTAGCTAAAAACAAACATTTTTAGTTTACTTTTTTTTTAATTTTTAAATTTGAGAAATTTGTTTCTGCAATAGTTGTTCTTGGAAATAATTTTTTTTTAGTTGGTTTTAGTGCATCGATTTCAAATATGCAATTTGATCAAAAATCTGTCATTTAGTTTTTAAGCTACATCGATTTTAAAATTTGCAACTCGGTTTCATTTCCCAGTTTTAAAAATTTTAAACGAGTTGCTCTAATAAAAGTTTGACAATACAGAAGAAATGTCATAATACATAATTTATATCGTTTTTAGTTTTAAATTATTTTTTCATAGTTTGTGTTCACATCGCCATGTCGTTAAAAAAAAAAATAAATAAATATTATCAAATTTTAAAAATCACAAAAAAGATCAAATAAAAAAGTTGGTTTTGAGCTAAAGTAATTGCCTTTTGTGTGGAACGTTTTTTCACAATTTCAAAAAAGTAAAAACGCAATTCTGCTTGTTTTTGCCTGCCCTATATGCTATTTCCACAGAATTTGAATCTAAAAAAAATGACTAATCCTAGTATATATATCATTTGGGATAGAAAAAGCGTAACGCGTTGAAGGAGTAAGTTAAGACCCCAAGTATGTTTGGACCAAATTCGTTTCACGTCGATTTGATAAAAATTTTTTAAAATTCTAATATTCCGACTTTTTAGAAGTGTAGTGGAAGCTTCAATCTGCGTTTCTGATTTTTCAGATTGGCAACATTCCTTCTAGTTTTGGAGTAATGTATATTTGAAGTGACAGGTGACTACTTTCTCGTGATTTTTATAATTGTTGCAAACATCCGCATCTTTGCAAATAAAAAAGTATATTTTTTGGTGTCAGTTTCAATAAGGAAAAATACCAACGTGTAAGAAAATTTACGTTCTTTCGGTGAGTGGTTGACCTGTTATGAAAAAAATATTTGCAGGTGAGTAAATTTGAACATATTTAACTCCGTCTCCGTGAGGCGGGGTCATGCATTGTGCAGTACACTTGTTCAGGCACTCACTTCCTAATAGTTTCAAATTTATTGTGTTGTAACAACAAACAAGTAAAAACGGCGTTAAGTTCGGCCGGGCCGAACTTTATATACCCTCCACCATGGATTGCATACCACAGAGGCTGTTGGTTTGCGTAGAAGTGCAGTAGTATTATAGGAAAATAAAATCTTTTTAATATAGCCAAACTAAAACCAGTAAGGAAAGGCTAAAGTCGGGCAGGGCCGTCTCTATGATACACTCCACTTTCAATCCGAATACAATTTAATTCGGTGAAAAAGGGAAAACGGGAAGGTTTTTTGTATCCTGTAAATGTATGTGTTTGACAAAAAATTTTATATCGGAAAGGACATTTGTATGAGGATATATTGAAACCTGGAACGAAATAGGTGAAATATAAAATGTATAGTTTGGCCAAAATCGGTTAAACTTATGGGAGTAACATTTGAATTTGGGATATATTTAAATCTGAACCGATCTTACCCACTTTCACCATAGTTTTGTGTAGTTAGATTATAAGATGTTGTGCGGAATTTAAAGAAAATCGAGCACAATATGTGGCTTTTTAAGCGGCAAAGGTCAAATCGGGAGCGACATTTGTATGGGGGCTATATCTAAATCTGAACCGATCTTACCCAATTTCTGCATAGTGTTTCTAGTTGGATTATAAGATGTTGTCCCAAATTTAAAGAAAATCGGGTACAATATATGCTTTTTAGAGCGCAAAATTCAAATCGGGAGCGACATTTGTATGGGGCCTATATATAAATCTGAACCGATCTAGCCCGCTTTAGCCACAGGTGTTTCTAGATAGATTATAAGATGTTGTGCCAAATTTAAAGAAAATCGATTAGAATATGTGTCATTTAAAGCGGAAAAAGTCAAATCGGGAGCGACATTTATATGGGGGCTATATCTAAATCTGAACCGATCTTACCCAATTTCTGCATAGGTGTTTCTAGTAAGATTATAAGATGTTGTGCCAAATTTAAAGAAAATCGAGTACAATATGTGGTTTCTACAGAGGAAAATGTCAAATCGGGAACGACATTTGTATGGGGGCTATATCTAAATCTGAACCGATTTGACCTATTTTCACCATAGATGTTCTTAGTTTAAATATAAGATGTTTTGCCAAATCAGAAGACAATCTGATACAATATGTGGTTTCTAGAGCGGAAAAAGTCAAATCGGGAGCGAAATTTGTATGGGAGCTATATATAAATCTGAACAGATCTGGCCGATATTCACCATGGGTGTTTCTAGTGGAAATATAAGATGGTTTACCAAATCTGAAGACAATCTGAAACATTATGTGGTTTCTAGAGCGGAAAAAGTCAATTCGGGAGCGAAATTTGTATGGGAGCTATATATAAATCTGAACCGATCTGACCGATATTCACCATGGGAGTTTCTAGTGGGAATATAAGATGTTTTACCAAATCTGAAGACAATCTGATACATTATGTGGTATCTAGAGCGGAAAAAGTCAAATCGGGAGAGAAATTTGTATGGGAGCTATATATAAATCTGAACCGATCTAACACATTTTTACCACAGGTGTTTCTAGTTACAATATAAGATGTTTTGCCAATTTTAAAGAAAATCTGTTGTAATATGTGGTATCTAGAGTGAAAAGAGTCAAATCGGGAGTGAAATTCGTATGGGGGCTATATCTAAATCTGAACCGATTTTCTTCAAATTAAATAGCGTTCGTCCTTATCCCGAAAAACATCGTTCTGCAAAGTTTCATTTGGTTCTGTCTACAATTGCGACCTGTATCGTGATTACAAGAATAGATGGACTGACGGACGGACAGACAGACAGACAGACTGATAGACGGACATTGCTAAATCGACTCAGAAGGTGATTCTAAGACGATCGGTATAATTAACAATGGGTCTATCTCGTTTCCTTTTGGGTGTTACAAACAAATGCACAAAGACATAATACTCTCGTGGAGTGTATAAACACATATGACCGAGGATGAAATTCGCGAATTTCTGCAATATTTAAAATCGATAAGGTGGAACTGCGTATTTTTTGGAGATTTTGTTCGCATTGGGGAAAATGTGCCTTGCTTCCTATACGCCAATCTATCACATGTAATGGTTTTGAAAATATTCAAAGTTCATTTCAATGACGATTCATCGTATTGAGAAATGAAAACCTGGTTATGATCCCTTGTATTTCGACGAACGTTTTGCTGCGGTCGCAAAGCTCCAGCGTCTTTTTGATGATGCGCTACATAGGTGAAAAGAAATCCAATTGGCCGGCAAATCCTCGCAAGGTGGGGGAGAAACTGTTTGTACTTTGCGATTCTTCAGGTTATTCAGGCTTTCGAAATCTATTGTGGCGCTGGGTTAACAAAATACGTCAGACCTTGGTGCTGCATCAGATTTGGTTGTAAGACTGTCACAAAATATCCCCAACAATAACAGTCACATCCTTTACTTCGAATATTTTTATACTTCATTGGTATTGTTATTATACCTGAGAAGTCGTGGGATTCACAGCTGAGGTACAGTAAGATCAAATCGTGTACCAAACATAAAACTTTTAACCTATGCTGATTTACAATCTAAAAAGGTTGAACATCTATAGAATAATTTGTTAGCACGCAAAATCCTTACTCTACAAAAGTTAATTGTTGGGATCGTACAGCAAAAATAAATATAGAGGTGAATTGTGTAGCTATTATAGACGAATACAACATATTCCTGATTGGTCGATACCACATAAAAGTGAAGAACAGAAAGTTGAATATTTTATTTTTATATTTTATCATATTTGGGACGTAGCTATGGTAAACCCATATCTTCTCTACAATACACTGAATAAAGACGTCGAAAATTCCTGACTTCAGAACAGAAGTGGCAGAAACACTTTGTTTGATTAACTCGCTGCAACCTGCCAAACGCGGTCGTCCATCTTTTTCAACACCCCCAGCAATGGCTAAAAAGACGTATCTGCCAGTGTACAATATTATATACGTTCAAATAGGACACTGGTGTATTTTTTGGACCGCTCTGGCAAGAAAACGTGGAAGTATCTCGGATGTAAATCGTAAACTGAGCAATTTTGCATTTAATGTAAGATCAATTTATGCAACAGTAATTAAATATTTCTACAACTTCCATAATAAACAACAAATAAAAATACAACTTATTTTGATAAAACAATTTTGTTTTACATGTCTGTTAATAATGCGTAACGCATAGGACCGCCTCAAGGCGGAATTAATTTTTCACCTGTAGAAAGCGAACTAATTACCAAATGAAAAAAAGTAACAACTTCAGATTCGTGATCAGCGAATTGAAATTAGCCTAATATAAAATTGGGGGTCAAATCAAAAATGCATGCATTAGAGGGTTAACTCCTTTACCGGTGTTTGAAATACATTATTACTTCATATTGGATCATCTTTTTACAATTATTAACAAATGTGGAAGCTGGGTCCAATAGGCACAAAACTTCTAGTACCTCCCACAAACATACTCCGACGCTAAGCAAAATTCTCTGAGAGTGTGGGTATATATAAGTCGGTTTAGCCGACTGACGTTTTCTTATTTTTTCGCGATCATTTATTTGTTCGAACCTGAGTAAATAGGAACAACAGCGATTATTGCGATTTTTTGCTTCAACCATTTATTCACAAATTAAATTTCACAAAAAATAACAACGTGTTCAATATCTATATTCTTTCCCGTTACTATACACAAACTTGAAACCTCTTTACAAAAACACTTACTAATTCTGCATCCCCCTTCTATTGCGAAATCTAATAGCAGCTGGCCAAAGCAGATTACTCCAATTACCCCATTGTAATTAATTGTTCATAAGAAATTCGCTCATATATCATTATCATGAAAAATATCAGACAATGTACGAGCATTTACTTAAAGTAATTAACAGCGACTTAAGCTAAAATTACAGTAACAACACGTGACCGCCACTCAGTCAGTCAGGCAGCCACTTAAATGAGGGAGGGCGTCCGCAAACTGCGATTACCCATTGCTCAGCGACCGTATAATTAAATAATACGTGGAATGGCATTAACAGTGAATACACCTCGAGTTGCAACACAATCGAGAATTACATTATGATAACAGCGGAAGTGAGTGTAGTACAATGTAGTTAGCAAAACCCCTTGCTGCAGCAGCATTCCTGTAATTATAACTCCACCTAAAAAGACAATTAAAATACCTCTCCACCAGAATTAAACATAAAACTTTGGTCATAATTCCACAACAACAACAGCAAATCTCACAAAACGACAATAAAATAGACAATAAAAATGAAATGAATGAAATCGTTGTAATTACATGGCAGTACGAACGAGTACATGCTCGTGTCTTAAGTAAATGTTAACAAATAAAAGAGCGTTTAATAGCTACATAATAGAACATATTTGAGATGGCACGCAATGGCCGACACCTTCTCGTTCCTGAAATTAATGACACCTTAAATAAGGACAATTAGACACGGAATCAAGGTACAGTGGTTGCGAGGGAAAAATGAAGTGGCAAATTTTTTATAAACTAACAGTGCCTGTAACTACGCGTTTTTATACCCTACACCACCAGGATGGGGGTATACTAACTTTATCATTCCGTTTGTAACACCTTGTAACAACCGTTTGTATCGACCTGAGACCCTATAAACTATATTCTTGATCGTCATAAAATTCTAAGACGATCTAGCCACGTCCATCCGTCCGTCTGTTGAAAGATCGCTAGAATCTAAACGAAAGGAGCGAGGACGTCCAAATTTTCCATAAATGCGTCATATAGTCGTAGATCGGTTGGGATTGCAACTAGGCGCAATCGGCCCAAAGGGAAAAATCCCTCACTAAAAATATCCATAATGACCCCTAATATTTTAGAGTATTTATGCATATTTTTATACACTCCACGAGAGTATTATGTCTTTGTGCATTTGTTTGTAACACCCAAAAGGAAGCGAGATAGACCCATAGTTAATTATACCGATCAACTTAGAATCACTTTTTGAATCGATTTAACAATGTCCGTCCGTCTGTCCATCTATTCTTGTAATCAAAGTACAGGTCGCAATTGTAGCCAGAACCAAATGAAACTTTGCACAACAAAGTTTTTCGGGATAAGGACGAACGCTATTTAATTTGAAGAAAATCGGTTCAGATTTAGATATAGTCCCCATACGAATTTCACTCCCGATTTGACTCTATTCACGCTAGATACCACATATTACAACAGATTTTCTTCAAACTTGGTAAAACATCTTACATTTCAACTAGAAACAACAATGGTGAAAATATGTCAGATCGGTTCAGATTTAGATATAACCCTCATACGAATTTCACTCCCGATTTGACTTTTTCTGCTGTAGAATCCACATATTTTAACAGAAGTTCTTCAAAATTTGCAAAACGTCTTATATTTCAACTAGAAACACGCACGGTGAAAATGAGCCAGATCGGTTCAGATTTAGATATAACCCTCATACGAATTTCACTCCCGATTTGACTTTTTCTGCTGTAGAATCCACATATTTTAACAGATGTTCGTTAAAATTGGCAAAACATCTTACATTTCAACTAGAAACACCTATGGTGAAAATAGGTCAGATCGGTTCAGATTTAGATATAGCCCCCATACGAATTTCACTATCGATTTTACTTTTTCTGCTGTAGAAACCACATATTTTAACAGAATTTCTTCAAATTTGGCAAAACATCTTACATTTCAACTAGAAACACCAATGCTGAAAATATGTCAGATCGGTTCAGATTTAGATATAGCCCACACACGAATTTCACTCCCGATTTGAGTTTTTCTGCTCCAGAAACCGCATATTTTAACAGATTTCCTTCAAATTTGGCAAAATATCTTATATTTCCATGAGAAACACCCAGGATGAAAATGAGTCAGATCGGTTCAGATTTATATATAGCTCCTATACAAATTCCCGGCTTGATTTTTCCGCCCCAGAAACCACGTATTTTCACCGAATTACTTCAAATCGAGAACTAGAAGAACCTATTGTGAAATGGGTCAATTCATTCCATGTTTGGATATAGCCCTAATACGAATTGAATTGTATTCTGATAGAAAGTGGAGTGTATCATATAGTCGGCCCCGCCCGACTATATGATAACAATAATTGCGACCTGGACTTTGATTACAAGAATAGTTGGACAGACGGACGGACATCACTAAATCGACTTAAAAAGTGATTCTAAGTCGATCGGTATTAGACATTATACCCTGTGGTGTAGGGTATAAAATATGGTACCAACCAAACGGCTGCGCCTAGAATAATGAAATTCGGTGTATACATTCCTCTGATGGCGTAGACACGTAAAATAAATGGATTTTTCGAAACTCTTACTTTTTGGGTTTAAAAAGGAAAAAGGGGATAAAAATAGTACCAACCAAATGAACGCAGCTAGAGTCATGAAATTCGGAGTAAACATTCCTTTGAATGCGTAGACACGAAAAATAAAATGTTGTTTTTACAAATTCGTACTATGAAGGGTACCCATCGCTACAGAAGGATAAAAATAGTACCGACTAAACGATTACAGCTAGAACGATGAAATTCTGTCTGTACATCCCTCTAATTGCGTAGACACTAGACCGGTCCTTATTTATATGGACAAATTTATTTTCTCGAATATATGTTGCGCGAAAAATATTCGTTTTAGTCCCAAAAAGCATAAAAAAAATTGACAACGATTGGATAATTTTTAGCCGTGCCCCAAGCACCTTTTTGGTTTTATTATGAGAAATAAGGCAAAAATATATATATTTTTTATTTTATTTGCATTTATTTGAAAATTAAGAATAAACTTAAATATTTTTATTAATTACATACTCATAGTAACATTAATATTATTTTAATTTAATAGTGAAGTCTTTTTAAAAGTGGGATAATTCATGTTATATTCTTTAACCACCTGAAAAAGGAATTGTTTCTCCTCTTCGTTGTGGGTTAATTTATTATTATAATCTGTAATGAATTTGGCGCCTCTTTCAGCTGCATCATTCACTACAGATAGGTTTTTACAAATTTGTGATCCGATCGACTTGCAAAAATTCTTTTGAAATTTCTAAACGATCAAAGAATGTGTGTGTATTGGAATTTACAAAATCGCTTAAATCTTTTTGCGCAAATGTGCCGATATTTGTTGGATTAGTTATTATTCGCTTGCATTTTTCTGTATTTGCTTCAACATTAATTGCCTGAACCATTTTTTTTCATTGCAACACTTACATTAGGATCGAAGAATGAAAGACCGACTGCTTCTTCCGACAAATACCACAAATGATTGCTGATTTTTTGTAGCAAAGCAAGAGCTATATCCCTTTCAGGATAAGCCATAATATTTTTAATTAAATTTAAGTCTTGATTTGGTGCTTCAATTGCTTTAGTGCATCCAAACCAGGCTTTTACATAAATACGAACTACGAACAGACAGACACTACGTATACCGTTTAACTCTTGGTTGGTCATATTGAATTCATTACGAAACAAATACATTTTAAGTGTCATAAATACATTTTGACATCCATCGAGCATGAGAAGTTGCACCAGGTATACGAAAGGTGTTAAAATTCGGCACCGTACCACCAAGAAAAGTGACAACTAATTGCAATAATTCTTTGTAGTCGCGTCTGCTATGAGCTTGTTTTAAGTTATCTAGACAGTAATTTAAAATTGTTCCACGTTCTTCAGCAGTCAATACTGTAATAATGTGTTCATCTTCTAAACAACTCTTGTAATTTAATTTGTCAATATTAATCCAGTATTTGCTAAAGCGATTAAAAATTAGCACTTCTGGACCGGCTGTAGTAGCCACTCTAATTTCAAACACTTTACGGATCAACAACTCGTAAATATGGTGTCTGCAGGGAAAATATAATAAATCGCGACCTAGTTTTCCTTCAAGCAGAGCAGCAGCACCGCTTTGAACTCCTGTATTATGAGCAGTTGTGTCGAAGCAGATTATTTGAACTAGATCAAGCATTTCATATTCATTTATTGAATTAAACACGGCATCTGATATTTCTTTTCCACTCGAAGATTTTAACTTTGGAATGCCAAGTAGTTTATCGATACCTTGAGATGAGACTATGATTGGCAAGCGGTCAACTTTTTCCCTGCCACTAATTTCTGGTAACATTGTACCATCCCAGTGCAAAACAAAACTACGTGGAATCTGGAAATAAAAACTCAAGTTTCTTAATTTATACTCAAAACATAAAAAAAGAAGCATAGGGAAAACCCACATTACAGTACTTACATCAAAGTTTGCTGCAATGTTTTGTGCTGTTGTTGCACGATGCTTCTGACGCATTCGACGAATTGATGATCTATTTAGTATAAGATCTTCGATATCATAGCCCAACGCGTCAGCAGTTGCGCTTAGGATATGAACTGCAGCACCATCAGTGATTTTCCACTTATCCAAAGTTGAAAGCAGTCTAGGTGTAAAAAAATTGTTTTACCTCTGGAGATACCTGATATACCTGGATTTGGATTTGATACAGATGGTGATGTTGATGCTACAACTTCAATATCGTTTTCGTCGTCAATGTCAATCATACCTGTTTTACAACAATAATTCTGATTTGCTTAAAAGATAGAATATTTAATTGTATACCTCTTTGAATCTGTTGTTCATATAACTCTTTTCGTTCATCTTCTTTTATTCGACGCTGGTTTTCTTGTTCTTTCTGGACTGCCTTTCGCTTTTCTTTCTGCATTACAATTTTATCCGTTCCTAGCATACAACCTGGTCTTCCTTTTTCTCGTTGCTTTTTTAAGAACTCTTTGTCTTCTTGTATTTTAATTAATTCAAACGCGTTTGCATGTGCGATATCGAATAAATCATCTAATTTATCTTGAAATGACATTCTGTTTTTCGACCATGATGCTTTGTAATATCTCTCCACTTGTTGTATAATTTTTCCAGCTTGTCAATGCAGTGTTTTTCATGGTGTGTTGGAATTCGTGCTTTTTGCCAAAATTCTCTTAAATTTAAGCCAACTATTCTTAAATTATAAAATAAAACTTGTAGCACTTGTTTTCTTCCTGGTAATTTAGCTCCAGTAATTTGGTGGTCCATTACGCCAATTAACATAATGTCATCATCCGATCGAAGTCTTTTGGTTGTCATCGCTTTAGATTTTTAATTTTAAAATGTATTTGTTCGTTTTGGATTTTCTATGAATTTAAAAAATAAAAAATATTAATATTTTAGGCAAAAAATATTTATTTTCTTCATATATTTATTTTTACCGGCTAAACTGTTGATTATATAGAAAAACGCTATATATACACATTTTAAAGGAATTCTAATTCTTAATTATTTTTCAATTTATTTAAACAAAATCGGACTAGTGGTTCTCGAGTTATGTCAAAAAAAGAGCACCAAAGGTGATAATTTCCCCTATATGATAGTAACTAACTTTAATGACAAACAATTGTTGGCGGGGGCACGCCTAAAAATTGTGCAATCAAGCTCAAATTTTTTTTGTGTATTTTTAGGTTCAAATAGAGAAGTTTTAGCGCTTGCCGTCATACGAATTCGAAAAAAAAAAGAAATAAGGACCTGTCTACTAGACACGTAAAGAGATTTTAGAAAGTCGTACTCTTAAGGGGGTAAAATAGGAAAGGGGGATAAAAATTGTACCAACCAAATAGCCGCAGCTAGAATCATGGAATTCGGTGTATTCATTTCTCTGACTTCATAGACACGCCAAAGAAAAAGATTTTTCCAAATTCGTAATTTTACGTCAAAAATTGGTTGAATCATGAAGTTGGTATATTTTGCACTATGTACGTGAGATAATGGATTTTCAAAATTTGTACTTTTGGAATTAAAATCGAATGGAAATACAACAAACTGTAGCACCCACTATCTACCAATATTTATGGTATTTAAGCTCTTTTGAAAATATATATATAAGAATATTTCGTTTTTAAATTGACTTGAAGTATTATTTCGATATGTAAACGTATTGGCTGCCTTGCCTTATAAGCGTTGTTTGAAATAATAAAAATATTATATTTATTTATAAAATTATTTTTTCAATATTTGTATTTGTTTTGGTTTGGCTATATTAAAAAAAATTATATATTGCTGTAATATCACTGCACTTCTACGAAAATCTACAGCCTCTGTGAAATGCAATCCATGGTGGGGGTATATAAATTTTGTCTCGGCCGACATTTTTACTTGCTTTGATAGTATTTGTTCAATTTTTTATACACTCCACGAGAGTATTATGTCTTTGTGCATTTGTTTGTAACACCCAAAAGGAAGCGGGATAGAACTCGACTCAGAGAGTGATTCTAAGTCGATCGGTAGACTTAGAATCACTCTCTGAGTCGATTTATCAATGTCCGTCTGTCTGTCTGTTTGTCCATCTATTGTTGTAATCAAACTACAGGTCGCAATTATTGTAAGTTTTGTGGATCAAGGACGAACGCTATTTAATTTGAGACAAATCGGTTCAGATTTAGATATAGCCCCCATACAAATGTCGCTCCCGATTTGTCATTTTCCGCTCTAGAAACCACATATTGTACCCAATTTTTTTTTTAATTTGGCACAACGTCTTATATTCCAACTAGAGACATGTAGAAATTCGGTAAGATCGGTTCAGATTTAGATATAGCCCCCATACAAATGTCGCTCCCGATTTGACATTTTCCGTTCTAGAAACCATATATTGTACCCGATATTCTTCAAATTTGGCTCAACACCTTATAATCCAGCTAGAAACACCTGTGCCAAAAGCGGGCTAGATCGGTTACAAATGTCGCTCCCGATTTGACATTTTCCTAAAACCACATATTGTACCGAATATTCTTTAAATTTGGCACAACATCTTATAATAGAACTAGAAACACCTATGCAGAAAGTGGATAAGATCGGCTCAGATTTAGATATAGCCCCCATACAAATGTCGCTCCCGATTTGACATTTTCCGCTCTAGAAACCATATATTGTACCCGATATTCTCCAAATTTGGCTCTACACCTTATAATATATTTCACCTATTTCGTTCCAGATTTCAATATACCCCCATACAAATGTCCTTTCCGATTTAACATTTTTTGTCAAACACACACATTTACAGGATGCAAAAATCCTGCCCGTTTTCACTTTTTCACCGAATTAAAATGTATTCGGATAGAAAGTGGAGTGTATCATAGAGCCCCGCCCGAATTTAGCCGTTCTTTACTTGTTTTTTTGGTGGTTGTAGATAAATCTAAAATAGCAATTTGGAAACCTCCTATTAAATAGCACTCATATACAATCAAAGGAATTTGCTTGTCGATTTGCACTATTTTAGCTGAAAACCTTTCGTATAAATAATTTTTATAATTTTCTATCCGGTTTCTACAAAAAAAAAAATACAACCACTCATGTTTCCAGATACATTTTCTAACCTGTTGTTCCTCTTTCCCAAAAAGTACACATTTTGAAAAATCACTATAGGTAACATGTATTCTCGTTTCTCCTCTAAAATCATGTACTTTATTTGGTACGACGTTTATCCCTTTTCGTCCCGCATCCTTCTTATAAGTACAAATTTTTAAATATCAATTCATATTCCACGTTTACCCAATTGAAGGGCTGTACAGCATTTCTATTCCTTTGTCACGCGTAACCCTTAAATGTACAAATATCAAAAAATCCAATTTTACTGCACTTCTACGTGGTCAGAGGAATTTACACAATAAAATTTTGCTATTTTACTATAGCTGTAATACTTAAATTGGTAATATTTGTATCCCTTTTTGTACCACTCGTCTCTTAAAAGTACAAATTTTGAGAAATCCAATTTACTGCACTACAACGTGAACAGACGAATTTATATACCAAAATTCACGATTCTATTTCAATAAAATGGATTTATATTACACTTCTGTGTGGTGAGAGGAATTGCATACCAAATTGCACGATCCTAGCTGTTATACTTTAGTTGGTACCATTTTTATCCCTTTTTGTCCCGCCCATCCCTTAAAAGTACCAATTTCGAAGAATCCCTTTAGATTGCGCTTCTAAGTTGCCAGATGAATTTACACACCAAATTTCACGACTATATCTGCTATGCTTAAAGTAGTACCATTTCTATCCCTTTTTGTCCCTCGCAACCCTTAAAAATACAAAATTTTTAAAATCCAATTTTAATGCGCTTCTGCATGGTCAGAGGAATTTACATATAAAATTTTACAATTCCAAGAGCAATAATTTAATAATGTTGGTACCATTTTTATCCCTTTTTGTGTCGCTCATCCCTCAGAAGTACCAATTTCAATTTGGAAACCTCCTATTAAATAGCACTCATATTCAGTCAAAGGAATTTGCTTGTCGAATTGCGCTTCTAAGTTGTCAGATGAATTTACACCACAAATTTCACGACTATAGCTGCAATACTTAAATTGGTACTATTTGTATCCATTTTTGTCCCGCGCATCCCTTAAAAGTAAAAATTTCGAAAAATCCAATTTTACTGCTCTTCTACATGGTCAGAGGAATTTACATATCAAATTTCACGATTCCAACAGCAATAATTTAAATTAGTTGGTACCATTTTTATCCCTTTTTGTGCCGCTCATCCCTCAGAAGTACCAATTTCAAAAAAACCATTTAGATTGCACTTCGACGTTGTAAGAGGAATTTACACCCCAAATTTCACGACTATAGCTGCAATACTTAAATTGGTACCATTTGTATCCCTTTTGTTCCCGCTCACCCCTTATAAGTACAAATTTCGAAAAATCCATTTAGATTTGCGCTTCTACATGGTCAGAGGAATTTACATATCAAATTTCACGATTCCAACAGCAATAATTTAATTTAGTTGGTACCATTTGTATCCCTTTTTTTGCCGCTCATCCCACAGAAGTACCAATTTCAAAAATCCATTTAGATTGTCGACGTTGTCAGAGGAATTTACACCCCGCGCATCCCTTAAAAGTAAAAATTTCGAAAAATCCAAATTTTACTGCGCTTCTGAATCATGGTCAGAGGAATTTACATATCAAATTTCACGATTCCAGTTGCAATAATTTAATAAAGTTGGTACCATTTTGATCCCTTTTTGTGTCGCTCACCCTTAAACGCACAAAAACATTCAAATCAGTATGAATTATTATTTAGATATCAGCTTCTGCCACTTGAATTTTTTAAGTATTTTTTTCTTTTGTATTTCCAACATACTCGCCTACAACAATTCCTTATCCAAGTGGCCCAATTGTCATTGCCACCCTTAATGCATTCCTATGATTCTCGTTAACATCCGGTATTTTTGCGAACGCATTCTCGCCTTGCATATGAAATGCTTTTAGGTGAGTAACATACTTTAGGTGATTAAAGTTTTTTCCGCTTTTCTTTGAAAACAAATGAGTTCCGCAGGGGAACATCGTACAACAGTTTCCCACCTCGTTTGAAAAGTGAAACAATTTTTCCAACGAGAATTCAAGGAGAAAACAACTTAGCGGGAACTTTGCGCGAACAGCAACTGGCGAAACTATTTTTGTGTATTACATTTTCATATCTTTCGTCTTTGTTTGGCTTTGTTTGAATTGCATTCAGTTGTAAAGTGCTTTTGGGCAACTATTCTCTTCTGTTCGGTTCTTGTGCAGCATTCATACTCTCCAGCATTTATTGCGACTTTATTTAAGGATAGAAAAAAAACACAACTATTTTATCAACTTTTGGGATGAAAATTGCTACGCGAGGTATATGGTTGGGAAGGTTTGTCAAATAATTTTATTTACTTTACGATTGCGTGGCTATTCGTAGTATCTGTATTTTTGTCGTTATTAGGGAAAATATTAAAGTCCGTCTGTCTGTCGATATATTTTTGTATATATTTGCTGTCAAGGACGCACGCTATTGATAATTCATCATCTCCGATTTTGATGAAAATTTTCACATAAATTCAACTCATTCTTCATTCACCGTAGGTCAAAGTAGTGCATAACTCGAGTTTTTCAGTGGTCCAAATTGATACTCGTGGGAGTTTTTTATACCCTCCACCTCCAGGATGGGGGTATACTAACTTTGTCATTCCTTTTGAAATATCGACCTGAGACCCTGTAAAGTATATATATTCTTCGTAAAATTCTAACACGATCTAGCCATGTCCGTCCGTCTGTCCGTCTGTTGAAAGCACACTAGCATCTAAACGAAATGAGCTAGAACGTTCAAATTTTCCATAAATGCGTCTTATAGTCGTAGATCGGTTGGGATTGAAACGGGGCGGAACCGGCCCAAAGGGAAAATTTTTTCCCTCACAAGGACTAAAAATATCCATAATAATCCCAAATATTTTAGCGTATTTAAGTATGTTTTTTTGAATATATCTGTTTATATTTGCTTGATATTTGGTATGTGCATTCCCCTTATAGCAAAAACGTGCACCATAAAGTGATTCTTATTTTTAGGCGGTAAAATGGGGCAAAAAGGGGATAAAAATGGTACATATTAAACGACAACACTTAGAAACACGAAATTCGGCGTGTTCATTCCTCTAATAGAGTAGATACATAATATAAAATTATTTTTTCCAAATTCGTACTTTTAAGGGGTAAAATGGGAATAGAGGGATAAAAATGGTATCAAACGGCTGTACCTAGAATAATGAAATTCGTTGTATACATTCCTCTGATTGCATAGGCAAGTAAAACACACGGATTTTTCAAAATTCGTACGTTTTGGCGTGAAAATGAAAAAGGGGATAAAAATAGTACCAATCAAATGACCGCAGCTAGAGTCATGAAATTCGGAGTATACATTCCTCTGGCTATGTCAACACGGAAAATAAACTGATTTTTCGAAATTCGTACTTTTTGGGGTCAAAATAGAATAAGGGGATAAAACTAGTACCAACCAAATGACCGCAGCTAGAGTCATGAAATTCGGAGTATACATTCCATTCTTTGACTACGTAGACTTGAAAAAAAGTTTTTTTTCCAAATTCGTACTTTCAAGGGATACAATGTACTTTTTGTGGTTAAAATGAAAAAAGGGGATAAAAATAGTACCAACCAAATGACCGCAGCTAGAGTCATGCAATATACATTCCTCTGAGTGCGTAGACACGGAAAATAATCGGATTTTTCGAAATTCGTACTTTCAAGGGATACAATGGTACATAGGGATAAAAATAGTACCAACAAAACGACTGCTGTAGTCGTAGAATGATGAAATTCTAATTGCGTAGAAACGTCAAGGGGGTAAAAATGGTTCCACCAAATGGGCACAACTGGAATCATGGAATTTTTTTTTCCAAATTCGTACTTTTTCTTTTACGGCAAAAATTGGTTGAATCATGAAGTTAGCTTAGTTTGCACTATGTACGTCTGATAATGGATTTTCAAAATTTGTACTTTTGGAATTAAAATAGAATGGATATACACCCAACTGTAGCACCCACTATCTACCAATATTTGTGGTATTTATGCCTTTTGAAAATATAAATATAAGAATATTTATTTTTTGATTTGAAATAAATAATGGTTTGAAATAATTAAAATATTATATTTATTTATAATATTATTTTTTCAATTGTTGTATTTGTTTTGGTTTGGCTATATTAAAAAATTTATATTTTCCTGTAATATTTCTGCACTTCTACGAAAAGCGACAACCTCTGGAAAATAATTTCATTCAAACGGCTGATCGGGCACCCCACAAATAATAGTCCAACGGTTGAATAGTTGAAAAAAAAACGGTAGATGGCGGACCCTATAGAAGAAATGTACTTGTCGGCCAAAGATTCAAAAAATCAAAAAATATCCTTAATCATTGAATATCCTAAAACATAAATTCTCTACAAGATATCAAAAGGGTGATAATTAGTCCAGAAATTATAATTGTTTTTTTGCAGACGGATTTTAGATTTTAGCAAGGCAAAGTAGTAGTTTTCACGCTATTCACACTTTGATTTTGAAAAAGTAGAATTAGGGAGAAAAGAAAGGTAGCCCAATTTACTTAAACTCTAAAAAACACTTAAAAAATCGCCAATTGAATTAATTGTACCAGATCAAAAGATTCCACGTGGCAACAAGCTTGTCAGATGTTGGGATTTGACCCAACCATGGGTATTTTACGATGGTCAAAAGAACAAAACTATGAAAAGGGGACAGAGGGATTTTGTGGGGATATTCGAAGTACTTTTAAAAAAATAGTATCATCGACAAAAAAGGAGCATGGAAAATAAGTTATATTTAATATTATCAATAAATTTGCTGAAGACTTCAGCACAACCTTTGGTCTTAAACCAAATGACAACACATACATACAAACAACAACAATACACACGAGGTACAGTGAAGACGGGACATACCGTACAACAACAACCGTTGCATTGTTGCGAGCACATGCATAACATTGAATTGGCAAAGTGAGATTTTTAGTGTGTCGACTTAGTTCGGTGGAATATTTAGTTTATCAGCGCTTCTCATTTGTCATATGTGACCGCTGGTACCAATATGAACCCTGATTTAAGTCAAAGACATACATTCGTTGCGAAAGTTCTGACGAGATGGGGTAGCGCCCATCGAAACTGCGCAGTCAACAATAAAGGTCTCACTTTGCCTTTTTGCTTATTTTGGGTTCTGCTGAAGACTTCAGCACAACCTTTGGTCTTAAACCAAAATAAATGACAACATTATCAATAAACAATTATAATGTTATAAATTAATTAACAATTACACTTAAAACAAATCAAGTAAAATTTTCCCAAATTAAAGAAATTGGTATTTATTTGGCACTCAGAATGCGAGTATTTAATTTATCTTTTTTGTTGAGTTTAGTACACACGTTCTCAAATCAAGTAAAAATTACTCAAAATTAGTTTTTTGTATGCTCCAGTATAAAACAAGTAAGGAACGGCTAAAGTCGGACTGGGCCGACTATATGATACCCTCCACTTTCTAACCCACTACCCCACAATAACACACAAAGTTTGGCCAAAATCGGTTAAACATTTGGAACCAACATTTGTATGGGGGCTATATCTAAATCTTATAAAGCGTTGTGCAAAATTTAAAGACAGTCGGGTACAAAATGTGGTTTCTAGACTGCAGAAAGACAAATAACATTTGTATGGGGGCTATATCTAAATCTGAACCGATCTTATCCGCTTGAACGGCAGGTATTTTTAGTTGGATTATAAGATGTGCGAAATTTAAAGAAAATCGGGAACAATATGTGAATTTTAGAGCAGAAAAATTCAAATCGGGAACAACATTCTTGTATGGAGGCTATATCTAAATCTGAACCGATCTTGCCCACTTGCATAGTTGTTGTGCCAAATTTGAATAAAATTGAGTAAAATATGTGGTTTCTAGATCGAAGAAAGTCATATCGGGAACATCATTTGTACGGGGCCTATATCTACATCTGAACCAATCTTACTCGCTTTCACCATAGAAGTTTGCAGTTGGATTATAGGGTGTTGTGCCAAAATTTAAGAAAATCCGGTAAAATATGTGGATTCTAGAGAGGAAAAGGACAAATCGGGACCGGCATTTAAATAGGGGCTATATCTAAATCTGAACCGATTTGCTTCAAATTAAATAGCGTTAGTCTTTTATCCACAAAAATTACTTGTGACGATTTTGTTAAGATCGGACATAATTGCGACCTGTACTTTGATTACAACAATAGATGGACTGTCCGTCTGGCGGACAGACAGATGGACATTGTTAAATCGATTCAAAAAGTGATTCTAAGTCGATCTGTATAATTAACAATGGGTATATCTCCCTTCCTTTTGGGTGATACAAACAAATGCACAAAGACATAATACCCTAGTTGAGGGTATAAAAATGTACGTGTGTTGAGCTAGTGGACCACTTGATTGAGTTACTGCTTCATTATTTTCTATCCATTTTGAAATAAATCATTCATAATTTCGTTTTGTTTTGGTTGAATTCTTCGAAAAAAAATCTAAATTAAAAAGTGTATTCTTGTCTTAGAATAACTCATTGATCGTATTATTTGACAATTATACACAAGATGACAACTAAAAACTCATATTTGTTGGAATCATTTTCTAAGAGATGTTATGAAACAACAAGTAAAAACGGCGTTAAGTTCGGCCGGTCCGAGCTTTATATAAGGTCCGTAAAATAACTTTTTTTTGAAAATGAAATAAAAAAACTATTGAATATTTTCTCAAATTTCTTTTTTTATTTGAATGTACAATCCTTCCGGTTAATAATGGAAAATAATGCCATTCAAATGGCTGCCTCGGGCACCCCACAAATAATAGTCCAACGGTTGAATAGTTGAAAAAAAAACTTTAGATGTCGGACCCTATATAACCTCCACCATGGATTGCATTTCATAGAGGCTGTCGATTTTCGTAGAAGTGCAGTAATATTACTGGAAAAAATATATATTTTTTGAATATAACCACATCAAAACAAATACAAATTTTGAAAATACAGTATCTCAAGTGCAAAATAACCTAACTTCATAATTCAACAAATTTTTGTCGTAAAAGTAAAAAGTACGATTTTGGAAAAATCTTTTTAATTTGCGTGTGTATGCAGTCAGATGAATGTATACACCGAATTCCATGTTCTAGCTGCGGTCATTTGATTGGTACCATTTTAATCCCTTTTTTCCTATTTTACCCCATTAACTGTACGACTTTCTAAAATCTCTTTATTTTACGTGTCCACAAAATTAGATGAATGTACACACCGAATTTCATCATTCTAACTGTAGACGTTAAGTTGGTACTATTTTTATCCCTCTGTACCCATTGTATACCTTGTAAGTACGAATTTTGAAAAAAAAAAAAATAATTTCATATTATGTACCTACTCAATTAGAGGAATGAACACAGCGAATTTCGTGTTTCTAGCTGTTGTCGTTTGATATGTACCATTTTTATCCCTTTTTTGCCCCATTTCACTCCCTACGAATAAAAATCGTTTTATGGTGCACGTTTTTGTTATCGGGGGAATGCGCATACCCAATATCAATTATGTACAAGCAGACATATTGAATTTTTTTTCTTAAATACTCGAAAATATTTGGGGTTATTATGGGTTTTTTCAGTCCTTGTGAGGGAAATTTTTTTCCGATCTACGACTATAAGACGTATTTTTGCAAAATTTTTACCTCCTAGCTCCTTTCGTTTAGATGCTAGCGTGCTTTCAGCAGACGGACGGACGGACATGGCTAGATCGTCTTAGAATTTTATGACGATCAAGAATATATACTTTATATGGTCTCAGGTCGATATTTCAAGGTGTTACAAACGGAATGACAAAGTTAGTATACCCCCATCCTGGAGGTGGAGGGTATAAAAAGAAAGCAATACCTTTCGAATGATTACTATCGGACGAAATATGGAGTCACTGACGCCATGTTTGTAAAATAAATTAATACAGGAGATGGATTTTCAGAGCCAAAATTTTCAAACTCCTTTGACAAAATTGAGCGCTGCGGCGTCAATTTCTTTCCAATGTTCCATAAAATTTTCTATGAGTTTTGAATATAATACATTCGTATATCAGCTAATTCGATCAAGTAATTTCTTCTTAAGAAGGAAATCTTTGTTTTTGCTAATGGAAAGGAGGAGAACCACGCTCAACCATACACACATTTGACCATATATGTATTTTTAATTTTTTATCCCTCTGTTCCCAAGTTGTCACTATGATTTTTTTTGACAAAAATGCAACACCAAAAATACACAGGAAAAACATGATTTTTAGGTATATTTTCAGGAGCGTTTAGCTCACAAATGACTTGATTTAGGAATGTTTAGCAAATCATCATTAAACAATCCAAACTTTGTAGACTTGGGGTGAAAGTGAAAACATTGTTTCAGAAAATTATTAACATCGCCTTAAAGACTAATTAGTTGCCTTCTCAAATATTTATAAGTGATTTTATTTATTTTAATTTTATGAGTGAGCTCACGCCATTCAGGAGATATCGTCCATTAAAATACTACACTTGCTGATTAGAATTTCCTTACAGAAATTTGATAATTTAAACATTTTAGTAGAGCAATTTCTCAAATTGATTTGAACTGGGATATTGACCTGGCTCAAGACTATTTTGCATCTATATTTAATAGAATGCAAATGGCATAGTGATTTCCACCCTTACATATGCAACTCAATGAGATGCTTGTAAGATGGCATGTGTACTTTATTACTTGGTGCGAGTTTTTAAACGCAAATTCTGCAAATGAGGTGTGCTTCTCGTTCGTTTGTGAGAATCATTTCCTTAAAGAGGCCGGGTTTGATGTTGAAAAGTCGCTGCGAAGCCACCCGAACGAAACCTTTAGACGGGGTGGAAATATAGGTCTTGAGCCAGGACAATATCCCAGTTCAAATCAATAATTGATTACAGACCAACCAAAAAACTAAAAGTAATTTCTCAAACTTTTACATCGTTTTTTGTTACAAGGTCGGCTATAAAAAATAAAACGAAATACTTTTTTCCAAAATTTTCTATTTTTTTGTGTTTTTTTCCATCTAGCAAAAATTTTTTTCGAAAAAAGAATACATTTTTCTCAATTTTTTTTATGTGGAAGTTAAATCCATAACATTTGTAGCACAATTGCTTTTCATTTTCAAAATGAGAGTATAAATATTAAAGATACCTTCGACGAAGATCGGAATTTTAGTAAAAACTGAAAAAAACATGTATTCATCCAACTTTTTTGGGTTGATTTTATGATTCAATAGACTTCGATACAAACAAAAAATATTTTTAGGTCTCAGCAACAACATTTTTATTTTTTGTTGCTTTGTGTTATCATTGTCCTCATAAAATCATTTTATTTAAAAGTAAGGTTGTGGTCAAGGTGATTATTTCAAGTTGCTGTTGATACTATGTAGCCCATCTTCTGGAATACTGATGTCTCTCGAGTTCCCCAGTTCTTATGGCACTCCCCTCGTTGAAAAGCTACTTTTAGTTTGCAAGTGTTAAACAGTTTTGATGAAACAGCAAAGTTCTCTTCTTTCAACAACGTGGAATGGGAAATGTTTTAATTTGAACGTAATAGCTGTGCTTTGTAAATAATTGAGGAAATGTTCGTTCTTATTTATTAAACATGAAGTAGTTATTATATGTGGTGGCATATAATTAATATGTATTTAAGGAAACCGCCCTAAGCATAACTGTCGATATTTTGTAATTTCAGTGAAATAGTGCAAACAAATTCAAAATTTGTATAAATAGTATTTAACGGGGAATAGAGAACAACTGATAACCTCGGATACGGTTTAAGAGAATTTTTCGAATCTATGAAGGAGCTAAGACTATCAAGAAATCGCATCCGCAAGACTACACTTTGCAACATTCACCACCTTTTTTATAGCCTCCACTTCCAGGATGGGGGTATACTAACTTTGTCATTCCGTTTGTAACACGGTGAAAAATCAACCTGATACCCTATAGAGTATGTATATTCTTGATCTTCATAGAATTCTAAGACAATCTAGTCATGTCCGTGTGTTGAAAGCCCGCTACCATCTAAACGAAAGGAGCTATGACGTCCAAATTTTCCATAAATGCGTCTTATAGTCGTAGATCGGTTGGGATTGAAACGGGGCGAAATCGGCCCAAAGGGAAAAATTTTTCCCTCACAAGGACTAAAAATACCCATAATAATCCCTAATATTTTAGCATATTTAAGCATGTTTTTTGAATATGTCTGTTTATATTTGCTTGATATTTGGTATGCGCATTCCCCTTATAGCAAAAACGTGCACCATAAAGTGATTCTTATTTATAGGGGGTGAAATGGGGCAAAAAGGGATAAAAATGGTACATATTAAACGACAACAGCTAGAAGCACGAAATTCGGTGTGTACATTCCTCTAATTGAGTAGATACATAATATAAAAGTATTTTTTCCAAATTCGTACTTTTAAGGGGTAAAATGGGAGTAGAGGAATAAAAGTGGTACCAACCAAACGGCTGTACCTAGAATAATGAAATTCGGTGTATACATTCCTCTGATTGCATCGACAAGTATAATACACGGATTTTTCAAAATTCGTACTTTTTGGGGTTAAAATGAAAAAAGGGGATAAAAATAGTACCAATCAAATGATTGGTACTATCATTTGAAATTCGGAGAGTATACATTCCTCTGACTGTGTAGACACGAAAAATAAAAGGTTTTTTTCCAAATTCGTACTTTCAAGGGATACAATGGTACAGAGGGATAAAAATAGTACCAACTAAATGACTACAGCTAGAATGATAAAATTCTAATTGTGTAGAACGTCAAGGGGGTAAAAATGGTACTAACCAAATGGAATCATGGAATTCGGTGTATACATTCCTCTGACTGCATAGACACGCAAAATAAAAAGTTTTTTTTTTCCAAATTCGTACTGTTTCTTTTACGGCAAAAATTGGTTGAATCATGAAGTTAGGTTATTTTGCACTATGTCCGTCTGATAATGGATTTTCAAAATTTGTACTTTTGGAATTCAAATAGAATGAAAATAAAACCAACTGTAGCACCCACTATCTACCAATATATATGGCTTTGAAAATATTTTTGAAAATATAAATATAAGAATATTTATTTTTTGAATTGACGTATTGGTAGCATTACCTTATAAGCGTGGTTTGAAATAATTAAAATATTATATTTATTTATAAAATTAATTTTTCAATATTTGTACTTGTTTTGGTTTGGCTATAATAAAAAAAATATATTTTCCTGTAATATTACTGCACTTCTACGATAACCGACAACCTCTGTGGAATGCAATCCATGGTGGAGGGTATATAAAGTTCGGTCCGGCCAAACTTAACTCCGTTTTTACTTGTTTTTGAATATATCTGTTTATATTTGCTTGATATTTGGTATGCACATTCCCCTTATAGCAAAACGTGCACCAGAAAGGGACAAAAAAGGGATAAATAATAATACGAATTTCGGTTTGTACATTCCTCTAATTGAGTAGATACTAATATAAAAGTATTTTTTCCAAATTCGTACTTTTAAGGGGTAAATGGGAATAGAGGGATAAAAATGGTACCAACCAAACGGCTGTACCTAGAATAATGAAATTCGGAGTATACATTCCTCTGATTGCATAGACAAGTAAAATACACGGATTTTTCAAAATTCATACTTTTTGGGGTTAAAATGAAAAAGGGGATACAAATAGTACCAATCAAATGTTCGCAGCTAGAGTCTTGAAATTCGTAGTATACATTCCTCTGACTGCGTAGACACAAAAAATAAAAGGTTTTTCCGAACTCGAACTTTCAAGGGATACAATGGTACAGTGGGATACAAATAGTACCAACTAAACGACTACAGCTAGAATGATGGAATTCGTTATGTACATCCCTCTAATTGCGTATACATGTAGAATAAAGAGATTATTGAAAGTCGTACTCTTAAGGGGGTAAAATAGGAAAAGGCGATAAAATGGTACCAACCAAATGGCCACTGTTGGAATCATGGAATTCGGTGTATACGTTCCTCTGACTGCATAGATATGCAAAATAAAAAGATTTCCAAATGATTACTTTTTACTTTTACTGCAATCGTGAAGTTAGGTTATTTTGCACAACGTACGGATTGAAATAAAGTAGAATACAATCAGCTGTAACACCCACTATCTACCAATATTTATGGAATTTAAGCTTTTTAAAAATATAAATATAAGAATATTTATTTTTTGAATTGATTTGAAGTATGTGATGAACGTTTATAATGTATTTTGCAAATAGAAATAGAGAAGATCAGGTGTAATCAGATCTCGATTGTTTGTTGCAATAGCATAATAGAATATGTGGTGGGAAATGTAAACATTGTCCTGCTTGAACATCCAGACTTACAAGAGAAGAAAATAAAATCGTCGATTATTCTAGTTAACCCATCAAACACATATTCTGTTACTTGAACGGTCAAGCTTAGCATAGCCCAGAGAGCGCGTGCGCGATTCTGAGACGTTTGATCACAGGTTTGAGCCCAGTTCCAAGCGAATCTTTTTAATATATATTTTTTTTTCGTTCGTTTGCTTTCTTTTGTATTTGGTATGGGAGCTAACGACTTAGTAAGAGGGCGGTAACGGCAAGGGTAACTCCAGTACCTTTTGATTGTGTCGACAAGTGAGATGCGATGTACTATAATGGGGATATGTGCGAATAAGTCGATTGCAATTGTTCTATTTTTAGAACAACGAGCTATTCTTATTCCAGTGCATTGTAAGTATGACTCTCAAGTGGTGAAATTGACTTCAATCCCTCGTCTCCCTGTAGGCTAAGCTTCATTTAACTCTTTATACGCAGTATTCATTCTTTTGGTGTTATGATTCGGAACAAGCAAGTACGACGTACAGGCTTGCAATCTGTGAAACTGGGTTGTAGCAAGTGAAATTTTTCTATTGTATTGTTGGAACCAAACAATTGGTAATCCAAGTTTATCACGACAATCGTTACAATTACCAAAAATATTAACTAATCAGATTGTGCGGCAAAAGCCGAAAAGTTATTAAAAGGTAATATAGGAATCCAATTTTTTTCCATTATTCTAACATTGAATACTAAAATATGTAGGACAATTTTTGAGAGCAAAGAAGAGATTGATTAGACGTTAATGATAATTGTATTCCCAATTGGAGGAAATCTAAATTACTTTCGGAAGAAAGTTTCCATTTGTAACCTAAAGGTAAGGGCCGTGAAAATAACCTACAACATATACACTCGTAGTGCATTATTCTGTTTTAGTTCCATTATAGTGTCTGTCCACGGAAAAACTCAAAAGTATTCCTTTGGCAAGGGAGACTGGTAATTTGCAAGACCTCCATTCCTTGGTACAAAGGGAATGAAGAATTCACTTTTTGTATACCCTTAGCCAACGTTTTAATTTTCATGGAGTGAGAGTCGAAATTGGCTTTTTAATCAAAATTCAAGGATTGCCCAATATTTCATATTAACGCAACCAAACAGAGACCAACCAACATAGGAAGGTGTCTCATAGTTGCATGTGAAGTATTCGTAAATTTGCACCCGCAACTGCAAGAGCCCTACAAGCAACCGCATCATCAACAATCGTCCATACATCAATTAGAATAAGTAAAATGAACAAAAGTTAACTCAACTAAAGAAATCAACAGAAAGAAAACATCATCAGGAAAATGGAAATAAAATATATGTTTGTTATCATCAGCAAAATTCAATACTCTATTTTTTACCAAAAAAAAAACAGGAATCACAAACGAAAGTGTTCTTCGAGGTCTCAAAGATCAACGAAGGCAATTGGTGAGTCTTAAACTACAATGCAGTACAACAATTATGTACTTGAAGTGAAATTTTGCTTTTGAACGTAGTTATGTTGTTTAATTTGTGTCCTACTTGGTATTTGATTTCGGTTTCCCTTACTTCGTAGTCCGATTTAGCCCATGAATATTTATACAAAATATTTAAATTTCCAATCCCGGATTGTCTAATCTTTCTGACTAGTATGTGCGAATTAAAATGCAAATTCATGAACTAAGGGTTTAAATGCTTTCCTTTCGTAATTCAAGTTAATTACAATTAACTAGAAGTATCAAATTACATATTTTTCTTAATTTAAAACTTTTTTTATTCTACAATTGAATTCGAATTTTGTTGATTAAAGTTAATCGATAACCTACAACGAACCAAGAAAATAAAAAAAATTCTTGTAATGAATTCTTTGAATTTATTATATTTTAGATGTTTATAAGTTCCATTTTTATTAAGTATCCTCATGTATAAAAATATCTATTCTGTTTCAAGAAGAAACGACATACCCTTAAGAGTAACTAATTTAGAGAGATAAGCGAAATAAATTTTCTCAAATGAATTTGAAGATGTTTTAATAAATAATTTAACAATGGAAGCTTAGGTTGTTAAAATTCTTACGGCGATGATGTAGGAATAGGGAAAGCGAGTTGAAAGTACAGGTCTGAGTACACATTGACGCCACTAAGACCATGGATGGGTAATGGGTTTAGAGGCAAAAAGTTCTATATCAGCTGGAACTTATTTAAGGTAATCGATGACTGATATAGTGTTAGTTTTTTCAGATAATCTTGCCGTAAGGGGTTTGATTTCGTTTTTGGTTTATGTGGCAAGAAACCGGTCCATTTCCATTCAACCATTAGTTTTTTTCGTTTATATTGTTTTTCAAACAGGGAGTCTATAAAAATTATTCTTTATGTTCGAGATTGTGGGAGCTATGAGAGCAAAGTGGACTCGAACCCCCACCCGACTGTTAGCTAGCAATCAATGGCTGCCAGTCTACTTTGCTCTATGCGAGTATTTTTCAGGAATGTTTTATCTTCCATCTATAATCTCAAGTGTGGTTAGTGTCGCTCATAGAAGTTGACGAAATTATTATCAGATTTAAAAACAGAACGGCAACTTTTGAACATTACAAGTATTATTTCGATATATATAGTTTTAACGTATTGGTAGCCTGGCCTTATAAGCGTGGTTTAAAAAAATGAAAAAATTATAATTATTTACAAAATTATTTTTGTAAATATTTGAATTTGTTTCGTTTTGTTATATTAAAAACTATATATTTTCCTGTAATATTACTACTTTTCTACGAAAATCGACAGCCTCTGAGGACTGCAATCCATGGTGGAGGGTATATAAAGTTTGGCTTGGCCGAGCTTAACGAATTTTTACTGGTTTTATTATACTTTTGTCTCTAGACTACCAAATCGTACAAATTAAAAATATCATAACGCATCATCAGCGTAGGTCCAATTTTATGATGTCTTTAATTTTGACCGTTCGTTCGTTTAGAGAAGTGAATATTTTACAGAAACAGGTGGTGAATCTTGTAAAAGTGGGGTCTTCTGGAAATATAGATTCCAAAAATTATTTTAAACTTTAACCGAGCATCTCATTTGTACTCTGAAGCAATCACAAGGTGTCGACGATGAATCATAATATCCTGTCTCTTCCTCAGACATTTGCCATGTGCTTTGCTTTCACATATGACTCCTTGGAACTCAGATTTATGTTTATCATTCCTGACAACAGCAAAGGGAGAACCTTTTAACATTTCCCCCAATTTCTATCTCGTACATCACTTAAATCCCAAAATCTAATTTTGCACAACAACAGAGAAGAAACACACGAAATGATGTTACCTACCAGACCTACATTATTCAGCACAGGCCGAAAAGCTTAAAATTGATGCAAATTTATCTCCATTATGGCAAACAAAATTAAAAGACAACCAGCCGAAGCCGCAGCCGAGCACACACACAAATTAAAGATGCCAAACACGATTCACAACAAAATTCTAATCTGTCTTAATAGACAAATTTGAATAAAGAGAGGAGCACCACCGAACGACAAAATGACAGAAATGAAAAATCGATTACGCTCTAACGAGACACACAAATGACAGTCCACCCCAGTCAATCGCACTCACCCGTCCACCCAGCCATCCACCGACTGACTGGCAACACTTTGTGGTAAAAGTGAAAAGATACGATTTTCACAGCAATAATTCTTCCTTTGGAATATCTCCGAGAAAAATGATAAAATTTCCGGACAAAATATGAAAATCATCCGACAGTGAGTGCACGTGTAAATAGGATAAGAGAATACATAAATTGATTACTAATTTGTTGAATGGAGTCTTTTTAATATTTAAGGATTACGTCAAGACAAGATGAGAAATATATGAATTTAAATCTACATGTACGAGTATATGAATATGCAAAAATATTTACGAATTGTATGAATACGAGTATGAATGTCTTGTATGTACTTATTTCACAATATGAGTATCCTCTTATGTTGAGACAATATTGTATTTGATGTTACGTCATCAACAAAATACCCAGCAAATGTTGTGATGGGGAACGAATCCACATATCGGAAGCTGGCTTTCACTTGAATCTGGCTTTCATTTTGAATCACCCGGTATTTCGTTAGTGATGTGAAGAAAAAAACCGGTGCACGTCGCTCAAGAACAACTGAGAATATTGCTGCTGTAGCCCAAAGTGTTGAAGAAAACCCAGGTTTGTTTAATCCTCGCCGTTCTTTGGAATTGGTCATTCCACAAACGTCATTACTCCGTATTTTGCATAAAGACTTGGCTCTTAGGGCTTATAAAGTTCAGTTAACACAAGAACTCAAGCCAGCCGATCGTCAACAACGTCGTGTCTTTGCTGATTGGGAAATTGCTTGAAATGAATGAAAATGATCTGGAATTCCGTCATAAACAATCATCTTGACTGATGAGGCCCATTTCCACCTCGGTGGCTACGTCAACAAGCAAAATTGTCGCATCTGGGGCTCGGACAACCCTCGGAGTTATTATTGAGAATCCTCTCCATCCTATGACTGTTTGGTGTGGTTTATGGTCCGGCGGGGTCAATGGACCTTACTTTTTCGAAAATGGGGTTAGATCAACAGTTACGGTGAATGTATTGCGCTATCGAGAGATGATTAATGATTTTTATGGTCGGAGTTGGATGGTATTGATCTGGACCAAGTTTACTTTCAAGAAGACGGCGCTACGTGCTACACAAGCAACGAAACCATGGCTCTTTTAGGGGAAAAGTTTCCGGCTCGTATTATCTCTCGAAGAGGTGATCACAATTGGCCACCGAGATCTTGTGATTTAACACCTTGCGACTTCTTCCTTTGGGGCCACGTGAACGAAAAGGTCTACGCCAACAGCCCAGCGTCGATTCAAGACCTCAAAAATAGAATTCGTGAGGCTAGCGAGAACATAGGGCAGCCACTTTGCGATTTGGTTATGGACAATTTCATGAAAAGGATATGGTCCTGTAAGCGTGATCGTGGTGGCCATTTGGCTGATGTTGTTTTTCATTATTAACGGCATACCTTCCTCTTAATTATGAAATAAACATCAGATCATTTATCTCAAAAATTACATTTTTCTTTGAATACCAAAATAACACCTCTTGTTGGAAAACCCTGTACAACAAGAACCTCTGCAAAAAATCAAAATATCGCGACATCTAATATTTTTGAATGGAATAATTTGTGGTTTTTAAAAGAAGTAAATTGAAATAAATTGAATAAAATAATGTTAGCTAGAGTTTATTAGAACGATTATTTTATGATGTTCGAGTTTCAATATAAATTGGACATGCAAACTGGCTTATCTGGGCATTGGTTGTCTTTAAAGACTCTTAAAGTTTTCTGTTGTTCCCATAGAACATACTCCCGGAGCAAATACTCTAGAGGCTCTTAGTCGATCGATCTCGATTGACCTATTTTGATATATGTGACCTGGTCTACGAAAAGGGAGCTTACGTGCGAAAACTAGTTTTCTGTGAAAAAGCTGTTAAAAGTAAGCAACTCGTTCTCATTATCTCGTTAATTGTGCTCCGCGCCGGCCGTTCAGTAAGTGTTGTTGTTGGTCGGAATATTATTATAGTTCATCGTGTAAGTATATATATATATATATTTTGTCGTATTTTTACACTTCTTTCTCTACATTTTTAGTACACTTCTAAGCAAGTTCGGACTTTCTGCTTTTCACCACGTGAAAAAGCATCTCATCTTCCATCCGAATCAACCAAAAAGTGAAAATTGATTTTTTGACACCTAAGCCCCCTTTCCGTAGACCAGGTCACATATAATGTAATCAATAAATATTACTTCAATAATTCAATTCTTTAAGAATCTGAATAAAATCCTCAGTCAACATTCTATTCGATTGGGGCCCGCAATACTAAATATGTTGAAGGTATAGGGTGGACCATTTAAAATTTTAAATTAGAATCGACTATAAAAAAGTACAGATTATTTTTTCAAATTTCTTTTCATTTTATTGGAAAAATTCATATGATCTATCATTCATATGACTAGCACGACTGGCTCGGCAGTACCTCACCCAATTAACCCAATTTTTTAGTACAGCCCAAAATCCACACCAAACAGTGACTCGTTGGGGATGCATTGACTTCTCAATAAGCACGTGTGGGTTCTCTGAACCCCATATGCGGCAATTTTGCTTATTGACATAGCCACATAGATGAAATAAGATTCATATGAAAACAGGAAAAAATTATCTGGTCGTTCTCATTAAAAAAACAAGTAAAAACGGCATAAGTTCGGCCGGGTCGAACTTTATATACCCTCCACCATGGATTACATTCCACACAGGCTATCGATTTTCGTAGAAGTGCAGTAATAATACAGGAAAATATAATTTGTTTTAATATAACCAAACCAAAAAAAAAATATTGAAAAAATAATCTTATAAATAAATATAATATTTTTTTATTTCAAACCACACTTATAAGGCAAGGCTACCAATACGTTTATACTATATATATCGAAATAATACTTCAAGTCAATTCATAAAGTAAATATAAGTCAAAAATCATCAAAAAAGCTTAACTGCCATAAATATTGGTAGATACTGGGTTATATTTGGTTGTATTTCCCTCCTATTTTATTCCAAAAGTAATAATTTTGAAAATCCATTATCTGACGCACACAGGGCAAGATAACCTAACTTCATGATTCAACCAATTTTTGCCGTAAAAGTAAGAAAGTACGAATATAAAAAAACTTTTTATTTCTGTGTCTATGCAGTCAGAGCAATATATACGCCGAATTCCATGATTCTAGCTGCGACCATTTGGTTGGTACCATTTTTAACCCTTTTTCCCCATTTTACTCCTTAAGACTACGACTCTCTAAAATCGCTTTATTTTACATGTCTAGGGAATTTGGAGGATGTACAAACCGAATTTCATCATTGTAGCTGTAGCCGTTTAGTTTTTAGCATTTTTATACCTCTATTCCCATTGTATCCCTTGAAAGTACGAATTTGGAAAACCCATTTAGTTTTCGTGTCTACGGAGTCACAGAATATTATGTATACACCGAATATCATTATTCTAGGTGCAGCCGTTTGGTTGGTACCATTTTATCCCTCTATTCCCTTTTTACCTCTTAAAAGTACAAATTTGGGAAAAATCATTTTATATTATGTATCTACTCAATTATAGGAATGTACAATGTACATACCGAATTTTGTTCTTCTAGCTGTTTTCGTTTGATAGGTAAAATTTGTATCCTTTTTTGCCCCATTTCACCCCCTAGGAATAAAAATCACTTTATGGTGCACGTTTTTTGTTATATGGGGAATGCGCAGACTGAATATCTGCGTTTAGATGCTGGCGTGCTTGCAACAGACGGACGGACTCACGGTCATTGCTAAATCGTCTTATCGTCTACTTTTCGTATTTTTCGATTTTAAAGAAAATGAAAATTTTTATTTTTTTGTGTTTATGTTTTTTAACATATTTTTACGTATTTGTTCATAATGCGAAGAAAAATTGTAATTTTTAACATTTGTTCAAAAAGGATATTTTTGAAAATATTTATTACAAACGAACTATATTTGGCACAAACATAGTTTTGACGACATAATAAAGCTAAGAAACCATAACTTCAAATAAAAAAGATCTGAGTGCAAAATCTCTTAAAATGTGTGAGAAACAGTTCGACAAATTAAAAAAAAAAATATAAATTATGTTTTTTTCAAAATATGAAAAACTCGAAAATCTGTAATACAAAAAAATTAAAAATTTTTCTTCGCATTATGAACAAATACGTAAAAATATGTTAAAAAAACATAAATACAAAAAATAAAAATTTTCATTTTCGTTGTTTGTATGTATTGTTGGTCTGTTATATTGTATGTGTTGTCATTTATTTTGTGTTAAGACCAAAGGTTGTGCTGAAGTCGTCAGCAGAACCCAAAATTAGCAAAAAGGCAAAGTGAGACCTTTATTGTTGCAGCTAAAAGTTACTGCGCAGTTTCCAACAACAACCTTTGCATTGTTGCGAGCGATGCGAGCACATGCATAACATTGAATTGGCAAAGTGAGATTTTTAGTGTGTCGACTTACTTCGGTGGAATATTTTGTTTATCAGCGCTTCTCATTTGTCATATGTGACCGCTGGTACTAATATGAACCCTGATTTAAGTCGATGACATACATTCGTTGCGAAAGTTCTGAAGAGATGGGGTAGCGCCCATCGAAACTTAGCTGCAACAATAAAGGTCTCACTTTGCCTTGTTGCTAATTTTGGGTTCTGCTGAAGAGCACAACCTTTGGTCTTAAACCAAAATAAATTTTCAATTTCTTTAAAATCGTAAAATACAAAAAGTAGTCAACTTTGGGCTGATTTCTAAAATATATCCGATTTCCCGATTTTTATTTATCTCAAAACAATCCTTGGGTCCTTGTCTAATTTTGATTTTTCATAGAACTCAAAAATGTCTACTAGAACAAAAGTTATTGAATTTTGGCCGATGGATTTTGATTCTGAACCACTGGCCCATAAAGCACAACAAATAATGAGTTTTTGTGGATAAACGGTGCCATGTGAGTGTGTCGTGGATCATCTTCACTCCAATTTAGCTTATTGACATGTCCATTGAGCAAAAAAGGAAACTCATCGTTGAAAATTTAAATACTGAGATAGATAGATATCTGAGTTGCCTGGTCTGACAAATTGTGATCATTATTGAATTGTTTTGGAAAATGGAATATTTTAAAAATATCTGATACATTTGACTTTTTCCACCAATACACGGTGGGCCGATGAAAAAAAATGAATACACAGTTTTTCTACATACGATCTCTAGTTTCACATATATGTATATATGTATTTTAGGGCTGTTTTTCTTTAAGCCGGGATAACAAGCTGTGCTAACAAAAACGTTAATAAAAATTTAATATTTGCTCAAAATAAATAATTATTATTTCACATTGTCGCCAACTACAATATAAATATATATATGAAAGGAAATTAAAAAAAAATATTTTCTGTTGACTTTATTGGACTTAGCCTCGATAACCATCATTTTGACATACACTGGATAACTATCCAGGCTAAATCTAACATTTTTAACACAAAATAATTTTTTCAAAATTTGTTTTCACATACACATTGATATTGGTTTTGGCGACAAATTTAAAATATAATTCTTTATATTCAGTGGAATTTTAACATTTTATTTAGAATTTTGTTATCGCAGCTGAGTTATCCAGTCTTAAATAAAAAACAGCCATAATGTCTTGCTCAGGTCCAATAAAATAAATGTAAACTTGTCGCACGGTGCAATATTACAGAAAATTTTGCTAAAAAAATTCAAGTAAATAGGCGTTAAGAACAGCCGGACCGAAGCTTACGTACCCTCCACCATGGAGCGCATTTCTCAGTATTGCATTTGAGACTATCGACTTCAGTTAGAAATGATGTGACATATTATGATTTTTTGCTAATTGATATTAATTTGTTTAATTTGATTCAGTGTGATTTTTGATAAAGGATGAATCTGATGAATTTCGTGCAGTTTTTAAGCTTTCACACGCTAAATTCTAAATTCGTCCTTTCGATAACTCCAGCGAATAATTCAAGTGAATTCAAGGCTGACAAAGATATCCACGCTTTTTAATGACCAGTCCACCTGGGTTCAAACCATAGGAATTGCAAAATTCTTAAAGTCTCCCTGTAAATGTTTATACCCTACACCACAGGGTATATTGTCTTTGTGCATTTGTTTGTAACACCAAAAACGAAACGAGATAGACCCATCGTTTCTTATACAGATCGACTTAGAATCACTTTTTGAGTCGATTTAGCGAAGTTTTTTTGGGATAAGGACGAACGCTATTTAATTTGAAGCAAATCGGTTCAGATTTAGATATAGCTCCCATACAAATGTCTCCTCCGATTTGATTCTTTCCGCTCTAGAAACCACAAACTTTGACAGATTTTCTTCAAATTTGGCAAATCAGCTTATATTTCAACTAGAAGCAGCTCTGGTAAAAATAGGATAGATCGGTTCAGATTTATATATAGCTCCCATACAAATGTCTCCTCCGATTTGACGCTTTCCGCTCTAGAAACCACAAACTTTCACATTTTTTTTTTAAATTTGGCAAAACAACTTAGATTTCAACTAAAAGCAGCTCTGGTGAAAATGGGGCAGATGAGCATATATATATATATATATATATATATATATATATATAAAGAGTGATTTTTTTGAGGTTAGGATTTTCATGCATTAGTATTTGACAGATCACGTGGTGTCAAAGAGAAAGATGCTCAGTATGCTTTGACATTTCATCATGAATCGTCTTACAAACGAACAACGCTTGCAAATTATTGAATTTTATTATCAAAATGCGTGCTCTGTTAAGAAAGTTCATTGCGCGCTTCCATTTTATGGTCAGTTTAATCGACCCACTGAAGCGGCTATTCGGGCTATTGTGACTAAATTTCGCACCAAATTTACATTGTTGGACATTAAACCACCAACACGCTTACGTAGAGTGCGAACTGAAGAAAATATCGCAGCTGTATCGGCCAGTGTTAATGATGACCACCAATTTTCGATTCGTCGCCGTTCGCACCAATTGGGTCTCTGTTACTCAAAAACGTGGAAATGCCAAAATTGGACTAAGCGGATGGACCACCTAAGACGCAGCCGCGGTCAACATTTAAATGAAATTATCTTCAAAAAGTAAATGTCATGGACCAATCTAACGTTTCAAATAAAGAACCGATGAGATTTTGCAAATTTTATGCGTTTTTTTTAAAAAAAAAGTTATCAAGCTCTTAAAAAATCACCCTTTATATATATATATATATATATATATATATATAGCTCCATTACAAATGGAGCTACTGAATTGACTATTTCCGCTCTAGAAATAGCATTTATGAACAGATTTTCTTCTAATTCGGCACGTCAGCTAATGTTTCAAATATAAATTACTATAGGGAAAGTGGGTCACATCGGTTCAGATTATATCTAGCTCCCGATTTGATTCTTTCCACTCTAGAAACCACATATTTATAAAATTTGGGATAGCATCTTATATTTCAACTAGAAATCCTTTGCTAAACATGGGTCAGATCGGTTCAGATTTGTATATAGCTCCGATTCATAGTTTGTGTTCAAATTTTCTTACAAATACAGATAGAAATATGGAATTTGTAGTATATTCTCCTCTTATAGTTGCATCGTATATCACCCGGCTCAAACGTAATGACCATTCTATATCCTACACCATAGGGTATAATGACTAAGTGTAGGGTATCATAAAGTCGGCCACGCCCGACTTCAACCTTCCTTACTTGTTTTTTTCTGTCTGGCCAACATTATACGAAAAAAAGAAACAAACAAAAACCTATTAAAATTCGTTACTGGAAACGGCCAATACACAGCAGGATACTTTCTCTCTCCCAAAACTAACTACTAACTACACCCATAACAATTGGGCAATATTCTTATTCGATATACAGTTTTTCGAAACCCCTCAGCAAAAATAAAAAAGTTTTCTGGGAAAACTTCAATATTTCACATTCAAATGTCTGTTCGTATACGTTCAGCTTAGGCAGACGTTCAAATAAACTCATAAACTCATATGCGAATATGAGAATATTTGTATTTGTATTTGTATTTGTTTATATACTTTACTGATGTGAGAATACAAAACCCCCATTGCATATGTACGAGTATGTATCTATGTATGTATGGATTTGTGTATGTACTTGTAAAGTTAAGGTTATTTGCGCAAAAAGAAAAAAACTGAAATGTTTATTTTATTTATATTTTTATTATTTGATGTTTATAGTTTGTGTTATGCGAATCCTCGTATTTGGAGCATCGAATTTGCCCTCCAAAAAGGAACGACTGGTCTGCCCTTTTGCAATAAAAAACGCGCGCACACACACGCACGCATACACGGACACTAACGCATTTCTTGGAGGATTCCAAGGAAAATGAAAACGGCTCAACAACGATAATCCACATTCACATCGGCAAACAATTGAATTCTCGAGGATAAAGAAAAATATGAAACCCCAAAACAATTTGCTTGCTGCGGCGGCATTCATATGGTAATACAGCAACGAAGCAATGTCTTCAGTTTGCAGTGGTGCTGGTGGATGGTATGAGGGCCACATGTTAAATGTGGTGAACAATTGCTAAGATGAGATGAGTTGTTCGATGTTCGACGAGGAAAATGAAAAAAAGATTGAAGCAGAAACTCGTGGGAAGTGATATCATTTGTCTTGTCAAGTAAAACAAGAATATGTTAGAATAGAAATTTCTAAAACACCCGCTTGACTTATGGTGTTACCTTTCGGCACTGTTGACACTTCGAGTGCACTTGTTATAATTTTACAAATTTGAGCAGATTAGACGCGGTCGACAATACATAGCAGTGCACCATCATATTAGGAAAATTGTGGTGCTTCATTATTATAATATTGATAGTCCTCTACTATATATAAATATAAAACTTCAAGTGTAATCAAAATGTGAATATTAGGCAGCAATCTCCAAAAATATGTCGTACATACTGTTAGGTAGAAGCAATTTCCCTCAAGCCCGATTTTTCCCAATTTGCAATTTTCAGCTACAACCCAAATGTCTGTACCATTTTGATAGGAAAAGGATAGGATTGTTCCCAAATTTAATCCCATTTAGATCCTGATGTCATTCCGTTTGTAACACCTTGAAATATCGACCTGAGATCCTGTAAAGTACGCTAGCATCTAAACGAAAGGAGGTAGAACGTTCAAATTTTCCATAAATGCGTCTTATAGTCGTAGATCAGTTGGGATTGAAATGGGGCGAAATCGGCCCAAAGGGAAAAATTTTTCCTTCACAAGGACTAAAAATACCCATAATAATCCCTAATATTTTTGCGTATTGAGGCATGTTTTTTGAATGTGCATTCCCCTTATAGCAAAATCGTGCACCATAAAGTGATTCTTATTTGTAAAGGGTGAAATGGGGCAAAAAAGGGATAAAAATGGTACATATTAAACGACAAGAGATATAAACACGAAATTCGGTGTGTACATTCCTCTAATTGAGTAGATACATAATATAAAAGTACTTTTTCCAAATTCGTACTTTTAAGGGGTAAAATAGGAATAGAGGGATAAAAATGGTACCAACCAAACGGCTGCCCCTAGAAAAAACAAATTTAATGTTTACATTCCTCTGACTGTGTAGATACGTAAAATAAAGATTTTTTTGGAATTCGTACTTTTTGGGGTTACAATGAAGAAAAAGGGATAAAAATAGTACCAACCAAATGACCGCAGCTAGAGTCATGAAATTCTGAGTATACATTCCTCTGACTGCATAGACACGCAAAATAAAAAGTTTTTCGAAATTCGTACTTTTTCTTTTACGGCAAAAAACGGTTGAATCATGAAGTTAGATTTTCAAGATTTGTACTTCTGGAATTAAAATAGAATGAAAATACAACCAACTGTAGCACCCACTATATACCAGTATTTATGGTATTTAAGCTTTTTGAAAATACAAATATAAGAATATTTATTTTTTGAATTGACGTATTGATAGCATTGCCTTATAAGCGTGGTTTGAAATAATTAAAATATATATATATTTATTTATAAAATTATTTTTTCAATATTTGTATTTGTTTTGGTTTGGCTATATTAAAAAAGTTATATTTTTCTGTAATATTACTGCACTTCTACGAAAATCGACATCCTCTGTGGAATGCAATCCATGGTGGAGGGTATATAAAGTTCGACCCGGTCGAACTTAACGCCGTTTTTAGTTGTTGTTTCTCGTATTCACAGTCCCATGAATGTATACAATGAATTTCATGATTTCAACTTCAGCGGTTCGGTTGTTACCATTTTTATCCCTCTTTTCATGTGTATCCCTTAAAAGTACGAATTTTTAAATATCGCTCTACTTTACGTATCTACGCAATTAGAGGGTTGTACATTCCAAATTTCATGCTTTTAGCTTTTCGTATAGTATCATTGGTACCATTTTTATCCCATTTCGCCCGCTAAAACTTGTATTTACTTTTTGGTTTGGTGCTTTCACGCTACATGAGGAAGGTACGCAGCAAATTTCAAGTGCATATGAGCAGAAATGAAAAAATTGATTAAATTTTCTAAATATTAGGGGTAAATTCAGTCCTTATTAGGGGAAAAAATTTCCCTCTGGGCCGATTTCGCCCACTTTGAATCCCAACCGATCTGCAACCATAAGACACATTTAGAGAAAATTTGAACCTCGTAGACATGTTTTCAACGGACAGACGGACATGGCTAGATCGTCTTAGAATTTTACCAAGACCCAGAATATATATACTTTATGGAGTCTCCGATGAATATTTTAAGGTGTTACACAAGGAATAACAAAGTGGATGTACTACTCCCATCCTTAGGTGGAGGGTATAAATATAAATAAAATACGAGTTAGGCATAGATATTAAATTACACTTTATAAGAAACCCCAAGAAGGTGAACATTTGTGAAAACAAGTAATATAGTGGGTCATAAATTAAAAAGTTTACATAAGACAATATTACAATAGTGTACGGTTGGTCACCGTAGTTCTGACCCTCTTTCTAGGCTCAAAACATTAAAAAAAAACAGATTTTTATGTTTTTTGGTTAAATTACGAAAAATTTGTAAGTTGAAGAAAATATATGTGATGAATTGGTTCTTCGTGCTATTTATAAAAATAAACAAGTAAAAGCGGCGTTAAGTTCGGCCGGGCCGAACTTTATATACCCTCCACCATGGATTGCATTCCACAGATGTTGTTGATTTTCGTAGAAGTGCAGTAATATTACAGGAAAATATAATTTCTTTAATATAGCCAAACTTGTTTTGGTTGAAAAAATATTTTTATAAATAAATATAATATTTTAATTATTTCAAACCACGCTTATAAGGCAAGGCTACCAATACGTCAATTCAAAAAATAAATATTCATATATTTATATTTTCAAAAAGCTTAAATACCAAAATATTGGTAGATAGTGGGTGCTACAGTCGGTTGTATTTCCATTCTATTTTAACTCCAAAACTACAAATTTTGAAAATCCATTATCAGACGTACATAGTGGAAAATAACCTAACTTCATGATTCAACCAATTTTTGCCGTAAAAGAAAAATTACGAATTTGGAAAAAACTTTTTATTTTGCGTTTCTATGCAGTCAGATGAATGTATACACCGAATTTCATGATTCCAGCTGCGGCCATTTGGTTGGTACCATTTTTACCCTCTTGACATTTCTACGCAATTAGAATTTCATCATTCTAGCTGTAGTCGTTTAGTTGGTACTATTTTTATCCCTCTGTACCATTGTATCCCGTGAAAGTACGAATTTCGAAAAATCCGTTGGTTGTAATATTTTTATTTTTGGTTGGTACTATTTTTATCCCCTTTTTCTATTTTGATCCCAAAAAGTACGAATTTCAAAAAATCAGTTTATTTTCCGTGTCTACACAGTCAGAGGAAAATATAATCCGAATTTCATGACTCTAGCTGCGGTCATTTGATTGGTACTATTTGTATCCCCTTTTTTCATTTTAACCCCAAAAAGTACGAATTTCGAAAAATTCGTCTATTATCCGTGTCTACGCAGTCAGAGTAATGTATTCTCAGAATTTCATGACTCTAGCTGTGGTCATTTGATTGGTACTATTTTTACCCCTTTTTTTCATTTTTACCCCAAAAAGTACGAATTTCGAAAAATCTGTTTTTTTTAAGTGTCTACGCAATCAGAGGAATTTATATATCGAATTTCATTATTCCAGGTGTAGCCGTTTGGTTGGTACCATTTTGATCCCGCGAAAGTACGAATTTGGAAAAAAAACTTTTATTTTTCATGTCTACGTAGTCCAAGGAATGTATACTCCGAATTTCATGACTATAGCTGCGGTCATTTGGTTGGTACTATTTTTATCGCCTTTTTCTATTTTGACCCCAAAAAGTACGAATTTCGAAAAATCGGTTTATTTTCCGTGTCTACACAGTCAGAGGAAAATATACTCCGAATTTCATGACTCTAGTTGCCGTCATTTGATTGGTACTATTTTTATCCCCTTTTTTCATTTTAACCCCAAAAAGTACGAATTTTGAAAAATCCGTGTATTTTACTTGTCTATGCAATCAGAGGAAGGTATAGACCGAATTTCATTATTCTAGGTACAGCCGATTGGTTGGTACCATTTTTATCCCTCTATTCCCATTTTACCCCTTAAATGTACGAATTTGAAAAAATATTTTAAATATTGTATCTACTCAATTAGAGGAATGTACACACCGAATTTCGTGTTTCTAGCTGTTGTCGTTTAATATGTACCATTTTTATCCCTTTTTTGCCCCATTTCACCCCCTACAGATAAGAATCACTTTATGGTGCACGTTTTTGCTATAAGGGGAATGCGCATACCAAATATCAAGCAAATATAAACAGACATATTAAAAAGTATGATTAAATATTAGGGATTGTTATGGGTATTTTGAGTCCTTGTATGGGAAAAAATTTTCCATTTGGGCCGATTTCGCCCCATTTCAATCCGAACCGATCTGCGACTATAAGACGCATTTATGGAAATTTTGAACGTTCTAGCTCCTTTCCTTTAGATGCTAGCGTGATTTCAACAGACGTACAGACGAACGGACGGACATGGCTAGTACGATATTTCAAGCTGTTACAAACGGAATGACAAAGTTAGTATACCCCCATCCTGGAGGTGGAGGGTATAAAAATCTTTATCTGCATAGCATATCATACATTTACCCATAGATCTTTTACGTGTAGACATTGTTTTCTTTGATAGAATGTTAGTTATTAAAAATAATTTTTTTCTGATTGTTTTCGAAAGAAAATATTTTTTTTTAGTGACTGTGCCTAACTCATGAAAGTGGAATCACAGACCGTACTTGTTTCCTTCCACAACCTTCTCTTGTGACCAAAAGTTAATTTAAATTCCAAGTCATTTCAGCAGATTTGCGGTTATCACCTCAATTCTAAACCAAAATTATTGCCTGGCCTCCCTTTACATTGGCTGTCTTTATGAAGACAATTCAAAAAATTGTTCTGCATATCAATGATCCCCATTACAAACAAAAGTTTAATGTAACATCACAATACTTTCTCAAAAAAAAAAAAGAAACACACAAAACTTTCTTTTGTCATTGCAAGTTTCCTCCTTTTCTTCCACAGGAGGATAGGGCACACACACTTGTATCTTAAGGATGCTTGTCTGCTCCCAGCAACGAAATGATGAAGTCTGCCCTCTCAATATTTGCGCTATTTTTATTTCAATTTCCATTCCGTTGTCTATTTTTTATTATTTTATTGTGGCGCACATATAAAACCTATTTGCGGTTATATTAAACTTTTCGCCAAAGTTTCAACGCTGCAAGAAATGCCGTAACAATCTTCAAATAGACAAATAAAAGTTGAAAAACAAGTAAAAACGGCGTTAAGTTCGGCCGGGCCGAACTTTATATACCCTCCACCATGGATTGCATTCCACAGAGGTTGTCGGTTTTCGTAGAAGTGCAGTAATATTACAGGAAAATATAATTTTTTTAATATAGGCAAACCAAAACAAATACAAATTTTGAAAAAATAATTTTATAAATAAATATAATATTTTAATTATTTCAAACCATTATTTATTTCAAATCAAAAAATAAATATACTTATATTTATATTTTCAAAAAGCTTAAATACCATAAATATTGGTACTCCTATTTTAATGCCAAAAGTAAAGGGTGATTTTTTAAGAGCTTGATAACTTTTTTTTAAAAAAAAACGCATAAAATTTGCAAAATCTCATCGGTTCTTTATTTGAAACGTTAGATTGGTCCATGACATTTACTTTTTGAAGATAATTTCATTTAAATGTTGACCGCGGCTGCGCCTCAAGTGGTCCATCCGCTTAGTCCAATTTTGGCATTTCCACGTTTTTGAGTAACAGAGGCCCAATTGCTGCGAACGGCGACGAATCGATAATTGATGGTCATCATTAACATTGGCCGATACAGCTGCGATATTTTCTTCAGTTCGTACTCTACGTAAGCGTCTTGGTGGTTTAATGTCCAACAATGTAAATTTGGTGCGAAATTTAGTCACAATAGCCCGAATAGCCGCTTCAGTGGGTCGATTAAACTGACCATAAAATGGAAGCGTGCGATGAACTTTCTTAACAGAGCACGCATTTTGATAATAAAATTCAATGATTTGCAAGCGTTGCTCGTTAGTAAGTCTATTCATGATGAAATGTCAAAGCATACTGAGCATCTTTCTCTTTGACACCATGTCTGAAATCCCACGTGATCTGTCAAATACTAATGCATGAAAATCCTAACCTCAAAAAAATCACTCTTTACAAAAAAATCCATTATCAGACGTACATAGTGCAAAATAACCTAACTTCATGATTCAACCAATTTTTGCCATAATAGAAAAGGTACAAATTTGGAAAAAAAAACTTTTTATTTTGCGTGTCTATGCAGGCAGAGGAATGTATACACCGAATTCCATAATTCCAGCTGCGACCATGTGGTTGGTACCATTTTACCCCCTTGACGTTTCTACGCAATTAGAATTTCATCACTCTAGCTGTAGTCATTTAGTTGGTACTATTTTTATCCCTCTGTACCATTGTATCCCTTGAAAGTACGAATTTCGAAAAATCCGTTTATTTTCCGTTTCTACGCAATCAGAGGAATGTATACTCCGAATTGCATGACTCTAGCTGCGGTCATTTGGTTGGTACTATTTGTATCCCCTTTTTCAATTTTAACCCCAAAATGTACGAATTTCGAAAAATTCGTCTATTTTCCGTGTCTACGCAGTCAGAGGAATGTATATTCAGAATTTCATGACTCTAGCTGCGGTCATTTGGTTGGTACTATTTGTATCCCCTTTTTCAATTTTAACCCCAAAATGTACGAATTTCGAAAAATTCGTCTATTTTCTGTGTCTACGCAGTCAGAGGAATGTATATTCAGAATTTCATGACTCTAGCTGCGGTCATTTAATTTGTACTATTTGTATCCCCTTTTTCAATTTTAACCCCAAAATGTACGAATTTCGAAAAACCTGTTTATTTTAAGTGTCTATGCAATCAGAGGAATGCATACACCGAATTTCATTATTCCAGGTGTAGCCGTTTGGTTGGTACCATTTTTATCCCTCCGTACCCATAGTATCTCTTGAAAGTACGAATTTGGAAAAAACCTTTTATTTTTCATGTCTACGTAGTCAAAGGAATGTATACTTCGAATTTCATGACTCTAGCTGCGGTCATTTGGTTGGTACTATTTTTATCCCCTTTTTTTCATATTAACCCCAAAAAGTACGAATTTTGAAAAAATCCGTGTATTTTACTTGTCTATGCAATCAGAGGAATGTATACACCGAATTTCATTATTCTAGGTACAGCCGTTAAGTTGGTACCATTTTTATCCCTATTTTCCCATTTTACCCCTTAAAAGTACGAATTTGAAAAAGTACTTTTATATCATGTATCTACTCAATTAGAGGAATGTACACACCGAATTTCGTGTTTCTAGCTGTTGTCGTTTAATGTGTACCATTTTTATCCCTTTTTTGCCCCATTTCACCCCCTACAAATAAGAATCACTTTATGGTGCAGTTTTTTGCTATAAGGGTAATACGCATACCAAATATCAAACAAATATAAACAGACATATTCAAAAAACATGCTTAAATACGCTAAAATAGTAGGGATTATTATGGGTATTTTTAGTCTTTGTGAGGGAAAATTTTTTCCCTTTGGGCCGATTTCGCCCCATTTCAATCCCAACCGATCTACGACTATAAGACGCATTTATGGAAAATTTGGACGTCCTAGCTCCTTTCGTTTAGATGCTAGCGTGCTTTCAACAGACGGACGGACGGACGGACATGGCTAGATCGTCTTAGAATTTTATGACGATCAAGAATATATATACTTTATAGGGTCTCAGGTCAATATTTCAAGGTGTTACAAACGGAATGACAAAGTTAGTATACCCCCATCCTGGAGGTGGAGGGTATAATAATCATTTTGAAATTTGCGAAAGTCATGAGTTCCGTCCGCCATGACTTGACAGTAATAGAAAAACAATGAAAAAGTTCCCCTGCTCCTTTGCGCAGAAGATCCCACGAAATCACAAATGAAGGTGGAGCACCTGATGGTAATTTATTGAATGATTGACGACTCATATTGCTCATAAAAATATCAATAGATATTAGACCATTTGACTGTGGCAAAAAGTGGAGTGAAACAAAATTAATTTGGAAATAAATAATAAATTCAGACAGCGATAAACTTTTGCTGGATGCGAACAATATCGAAGTAGTTTCAATGTTGTTGCATGATATATTTCATGCACTAGCTTCGCGTTGGTGCAGACTTTTGGGAGTCTTATTGAAAAATGAGTCTGACAAAGTTGTTGATGAATCGAGAGCTCATTCCATAATTGATTTAAGAAATACGCTCTTAATGAAAATTCAAATGCTATCAATAAAAGGTTATAGGTTTATGAGTGAAATGTACATATATTATAGCGAATAGTTGACAAATAAACAAGTAAAATCGGCGTTAAGTTCAGCCGGGCCGATCTTTATATACCCTCCACCATGGATTGCATTCCACAGAGTTTGTCGGTTTTCGGTAGAAGTACAGTAATATTACAGAAAAATATAACTTTTTTAATATAGCCAAACCAAAACAAATACAAATATTGGAAAAATAATTTTATAAATAAATATAATATTTTAATGATTTCAAACCATTATTTATTTCAAATCAAAAAATAAATATTCTTACATTTATATTTTCAAAAACTTAAATACCATAAATATTGGTAGATAGTGGGTGCTACAGTTGGTTGTATTTCCATTCTATTTTAATTCCAAAAGTACAAATTTTGAAAATCCATTATCAGACGTACATAGTGCAAAATAGCCTAACTTCATGATACAACCAATTTTTGCCGTAAAAGAAAAATTATGAGTTTGCAAAAAAACTTTTTATTTTGCGTGTCTATGCAGTCAGAGGAATGTATACACCGAATTCCATGATTCCAGCTGCGCCCATTTGGTTGGCACCATTTTTACCCCCTTGATGTTTCTACGCAATTAGAATTTCATCATTCTAGCTGTAGTCGTTTAGTTGGTACTATTTTATCCCTCTGTACCATTGTATCCATTGAAAGTACGAATTTCGAAAAATCCGTTTATTTTCCGTGTCTCCGCAGTCAGAGGAATGTATACTCCGAATGGCATGACTTTAGCTGCGTTCATTTGATTGGTAGTATTTCTATCTCATTTTTAATTTTAACCCCAAAAAGTACGAATTTTGAAAAAATCCGTGTATTTTACGTGTCTATGCAATCAGAGGAATGTATACACCGAATTTCATTATTGCAGGTGTAGCCGTTTGGTTGGTACCATTTTTATCCCTCTGTACCCATTGTATCCCTTGAAAGTACGAATTTGGAAAAAAAACTTTATTTTTTCATGTCTACGTAGTCAAAGGAATGTATACTGCGAATTTCATGACTCTAGCTGCGGTCATTTGGGTGGTACCATTTTTACCCCCATAAGAGTACGACTATCTAAAATCTCTTTATTTGACGTATCTACGCAATTATAATTTCATCATTCTAGCTGTAGTCGTTTAGTTGGTACTACTTTTATCCCGCTGTACCATTTTATCCCTTGAAAGTACAAATTTGAAAAAAAAATCTATTTTCCGTGTCTACACAGTCAAAGTAATGTACAGTGTACATTGTACACTCCGAATTTCATGACTCTAGCAGCGGTCATTTGGTTGGTACTATTTGTATCCCCTTTTTCCATTTTAACCCCAAAAAGTACAAATTTCGAAAAATCCGTTTATTTTCCGTGTCTACGCAGTCAGAGGAATGTATACTCCGAATTGCATGACTTTAGCTGCGTTCATTTGATTGGTACTATTTCTATCTCATTTTTAATTTTAACCCCAAAAAGTACGAATTTTGAAAAAATCCGTGTATTTTACGTGTCTATGCAATCAGAGGAATGTATACACCGAATTTCATTATTGCAGGTGTAGCCGTTTGGTTGGTACCATTTTTATTCCTCCGTACCCATTGTATCCCTTGAAAGTACGAATTTGGAAAAAAACTTTATTTTTTCATGTCTACGTAGTCAAAGGAATGTATACTGCGAATTTCATGACTCTAGCTGCGGTCATTTGGTTGGTACTATTTTTATCCAATTTTTCTACTTGGACCCCCAAAAAGTACGAATTTCGAAAAATCAGTTTATTTTCCGTATCTACACAGTCAGAGGAATGTATACTCCGAATATCATGACTCTAGCTGCGGTCATTTTATTGGTACTATTTTTATCCCCTTTTTTCATTTTATACCCAAAAAGTACGAATTTTGAAAAATCCGTTTATTTTACGTGTCTATGCAATCAGAGGAATGTATACACCGAATTTCATTATTCTAGGGACAGCCGTTTGGTTGGTACCATTTTTTATCCCTCTATTCCCATTTTACCCCTTAAAAGTACGAATTTGGAAAAAATAATTTTATATTATGTATCTACTCAATTAGAGGAATGTACACACCGAATTTCGTGTTTCTAGCTGTTGTCGTTTAAAATGTACCATTTGTATCCCTTTTTTGTCCCATTTCACCCCCTAAAAATAAGAATCACTTTATGGTGCACGTTTTTGCTATAAGGGAAATGAGCATACCAAATATCAAGCAATTTTTTTATATATATAGACATATTCAAAAAACATGCTTAAATAAGCTAAAATATTAGGGATTATTGTGGGTATTTTTAGTGCTTGTGAGGGAAAAATTTTTCCCTTTGGGCCGATTTCGCCCCGTTTCAATCCCAACCGATCTACGACTATAAGACGCATTTATGGAAAATATGAACGTTCTAGCTCCTTTCGTTTAGATGCTAGCGTGCTTCCAACAGACGGACTGACGGACATGGCTAGATCGTCTTATAATTTTATGACGATCAAGAATATATAAATATAACTTTATAGAGTCTCAGGTCGATATTTCAAGGTGTTACAAACGGAATGACAAAGTTAGTATACCCCCATCTTGTAGGTGGAGGGTATAAAAATAATTAAATAAATAATATTAAAATAATGAAACATCTATGTACAGTGTATAGATGATATCCTGTAAGTGATGTCTATTTTCTGGTTCGCACATACGTGTTCTTTTTAGCATATTTTCCATAACAGAGACTGAGACACCACTTTCATTTTCAAAAAAAATGTGGCCCAATTATCCTTTCGGAGGATACACCGTACCAAACAGTACACTTAAGTGAATGTACTTGTAGCTGACGAACTGCTCTTGGATTCTCCGTTGTCCAAATCCTGCACTTTTGTTTGCTGACACAGATGTTCATTCTGCGCCACCCTGTTAATACAATGTATGTATGCTTTATTTCGCCTTGAAATTATAACCCCAAATACGATCGAAAAATTGTGTTTTAAACTTTGCAAAATGAAAAAAGTGTTGGTACGCTCGATTTGAGGTCCAGTTAGTCAATCGTTAATACAAACTAGATGTTAATTTTAGCACTTTTTTATTCAAAAACTTAGAACTCGGAATAATATCGATTAATTTCACAGTTGAATTATTATTATTTGATTAATCGGCTATTTGAAATAAATTAATCGAATTATTTGTTATGACAAAATCTTGATATTTTCATTATTCGAACAAAAGTATTTGATTAGCTGAATACAATATAATCGATTGGACACAGCGCTACTTATTGAACTGTTCTCGTAGTGTATACCGGCAAACTACATCTCAACTTGGCATTTTCAATTGTCAAATGATATGATGATGCGATTAAAGAATTGTTCTACAAATTTATGCTACTTTCTTCTACGATGCAGATATTTCATTAAATTTCAATAGTTTAATAGAGGACTTAAATGTTGTTCTTCTATATATCTATATGCTGTATTATTTGCAGTTATCCCCAAAACGTTTTAAATACATAAACAAAGCAATTATTTTTTGAAACCAAGACTGTTGCAGTTTCTTTGCGAGCCAATTGTCGTTTGACTATTTTCGAAATCTGTGAATGGCACTAAGAAATTCCTCTGAATTCCAACATTCTCATTCAATTTATGTACATAAAACTTATTATAAAACAATCTACTCAATTTCATTAGTGCGGGATATTAACAATTTTGCATAACACAGCCGTTGCAGGAGTCAGTTAGTGTGGCTTCCTGCTGCCGCAAGTGAGAGATCTCTCGGCTCGCAGAGTGCCACAACTTAGTAAATTATGCAGAGAGGAAAAATGCACTTTTGCGACATAAATTTAAACGTTAGACGTTTTTATCTCTGGCACAATTTTCCATGTTGTCTAATATTCAGGGGTAAAAAAATACACGAATACCAATACACAGACTCATAGGCATACAGTATGAGGCCTCCATTAAAGAGGCCTGTATATATGGGATTCACTAGAGTTATCACGAGAGGCACACCACGAAGCGTCCTTTAAAATGTTTGTAGGTCTAGCAACACTTCTTTTAATGCCACATTATATGCCTTCCAAAAGATCTCAAAGTTATCTTTGTTCCTCTTGCAAATGCATTTGCAAGGTTGGCCTATTCAACGATTTCGTAGGCCTGCCATGCCTTACTTTGTGCTAATGGACTATTTTATATGGTAGAGTGTGCCTCACTGTATGGCACAGACATTCACCAATACCAGCAAACATTAAAACATGCAGAATAATGAAAATGTTATGGTCTAATACAATAAAAATGGCGACGACTGTGCGATTGCACAGTGGTTTCAAACTTATTATATGAGTGGTGAATGCATGAATGTGGTGAAATTTCAAATTCAATTCTAAACAAAAACAATATGGGAATTAATGTCATTATTTGTGGTAGTACTAGTCAAAAACCGACCCTTTTCAGGAACCCGGTTTTCGGTTTTTTGGATTTGTTCACAATTTCAAAAAACCGGTTTTCGGTTTTTAAATTTTTACAAAACCGGTTTTTAATATACACAAATGTAATTATTTGTAAACTTATTGAATAACAAGTAAGAAAACGTCAGTCGGTTTAACCGACTTATATATACCCTCACTTCAGGAAACCGGTTTGTTCGAAAATTCACAATTTCAAAGAACCTGTTTTTGGTTTTTAAATTTTTACAAAACCGGTTATTAATAAAGGCTAAATTTAATTATTTGTAAACTTATTGAATAACAAGTAAGAAAACGTATGTATATATATATATATATATATATATATATATATATATATATATATATATATATATATATATATATATAGAAGTTTATGCCCAGCGTCCACATTTGTTAATAATTGCAAAAACATGGTCATATATGAAATCATAATATAAAAACAAGTAAGAAGGCGTTAAGTTCGGCCGGGCCGAATCTTATATACCCTTCCACAGTATTACCGGCAGATTAGAGGCTGTTGTCATAGAAGTACAGAACCATATTGCGAAAATTGTGATATGTTTATGCACATTACTATATTTGATTACTATTTCAAACTATAATGTAGACTTATGCGCACTGTTTAAAATCTACTACTATAATATAAATACAATGCTGCAATTGTGAAAGTGAACATGCCGAAAATATTAGGCGATTGTCAGTCGCCATTAGGGAGATGCATTTTCAGATACAGCCAAAGTGACTGCATTATTTTGATAAGAAAAGTAAAAATTTTAATGATATCCCCATTCGCCCCATTCTCCGCCCAAATGTACAAATTTGGAAAAAAAACCTTTTTGTTTCGAGTCTTCATAGTCAGACCACCGAATACACACCGAATTTCATGATATCAACTTTGGAAGGTCCCATTTTTATCCCTCTTTTTCAATTATATCCCTTAAAAGTACGAATTTCGAAAAATCCCTCTATTTTACGTGACTATGCAATTAGAGGGATGTACATACCGAATTTCATGATTCTAGCTGTTGTCGTATCATTGGTACCATATTTTATACCTTTTTGTCCCATTTCGCCCGCTAAAACATTTATTTTCTTTGTGGTGCTTCCAAGCTACAAGAGGAATGTCCGCAACAAATTTCAAATGTATGAAAATCAGAAATTTAATTAATAAGCCAAGGCTTCCAATATTTGTATACTATGTATATATATAATGGAAATAATACTTCAATTCATAAAGTAAATATAAGGGAGCAATCATAAATACCCTAAATATTGGTGGGTAGAGAGTGTATTTTCAGCTGCAGTCCTTTGGTTGGTTGTATTTCCATCTATTTTAAATTCAAAAGTATACATTTTGAAAATATCTTATCTCTCACGTACGCAGTATAAGAGGAATGTATAAACCCAATTCCATGATGCTATCTGCAGCCATTTTGTTGGTACCATTTTTATCCCCCTTTTCGCATTTTACTCCTTAAAAGTACGACTTTCGAAGATTTCACTATTCTAGTTGTAGCCTTTTAGTTGGTACCATTTTTATCCCTCTGCTTCCATTGTATCCCTTGAAAGTACGAATTAGGAAAAACGCTTTTTTTTCATGTCACTCAGTCAGAGGAATGTATACCGCGAATTTCATGGTTCTAGCTGCATCCATTTGTTTGGTACAATTTGTATCCGCTTTTTTCATTTTACACCCTAAAAGTACGAATTTTGAAAATTTCCTTTATTTTATGTGTGTACCCAATCAGAGGAATATATACACCGAATTTGATTATTCTAGGTGCAGCCGTTTGGTTGGTACTATTTTTATCCCTCTAACCCAATTTAACCCCTTAAAAGTACAAATTTAGAAAAAATACTTGTATATTATGTATCTACTCTATTAGAGGTATGTACACGCCAAATTTCGTGTTTCTATCTGTTCTCGTTTGATAGGTACTATTTTTATCCCTTTTCGTCCCATATCGCCTCCTACAAATAAAAATCACTCTATGGTGCCCTTTTATGCTGTAAAGGGAATGCGAATTGCAAATATCAAGTAAATACAAGCTAATATATTCTAAAAACAGGCTGAAATACTCTAAATATTAGGGGTATTTTCAGTCCTTGTGAGGGAAAAATTTTTCCCTCTGGGCGATTTCGCCCATAAGACACATTTAGGAAAATTTTGAACCTCCTAGCTCATTTCGTTCGGGCCCGCTATCGTGCTTTCAACAGACAGACAGACGGTCATGGCTATATCGTCTTAGAATTTTACCACGACCCAGAATATATATACTTTATGGGGTCTCCGATGAATATTTTAAGGTGTTACAAACGGAATGACAACGTGAATATGCCCCCCATCCTGGAGGTGGAGGGTATAATAATATAATATCATAATCATAGGAGTTATAAAGCTTTTAATTATACCTAGGATAGAGACAGTTGTGTGGGAGGGTACTAGAAGGGGCGTGGCTAAAGCGTAAATATTTTTTGATGTCTAAAGTGATTATAAAAACATTTTTAAAATATCACATTGCAAATTAGTTTGACTACCCGTACGGATTTTATGTCGGTTTTATTGTAACCAAAGTTTATGCCATTTTGTGTGGGAGGTACCAGAAGGGGTGTATCAATATCGCCATATTCCCTGAGAATGTTGCTCCTATAAAGGTATTCTCAAATGTCAAATTTAACTGTATTCCGATCATGAGTATATAAGTTATAGCAGCTTTAATATCATGTAGGTTAGGGTGATTTAGGTGTGGGAGGTACTAGAAGGGGCGGGACAAAACCCGTCATATTTAGTATACTTAAACTGATTATAAAAACATTATCAAATACCAAAATATAGCTGAATCTGAGTATCGGTGTAGAAGTTACATTAGTTTTAATTTAACTTAGGAATATGGGTCATTTGTGTGGG